>CM067216.1:168039263-168570991 GCA_034190945.1 Octodonta nipae | reverse complement strand
TCGTGAAAATTTTACAAAAATTAATTTATTCTAAATAAATACTTTACTTAAAATTTTAGGGTCTACATCTAAAGTCCAACACGTCACTATAGCCTAGGTACGTTATCAATATTTGTTTCATAACCATAATCTGCTTCACGTCTTCATACCGTCTTCGGACAAGTGCAAAAAGTCACCGCAAGCTCTCGATTCTGTAAAGTCTGGTGGTGAGTTGCTCTGGAAAAAGTTTCGTTTCATTAACTCCAGCTGACATATGACGGCTCCCCATTCTAATGCGGACGTTACAATTTTCACAGGTACATCCACGGTGAATGTTTTTTGTAATATAACCACCGGGGCATAGGATTTAGCGGGGCTGAGTGCACACTGGACCTTGCACTGGGAATTTAACATGGGTATTCTGGAGTGCAATAGTAGTACTTTTCCTTATTAGATGCACTGTCGTACAACTGTGGGACACGATCCAAGTCGGCACTGTAGTCGGTACTAGATTCACCACAGCTGTACCCATTATCCCATGTCCTATCAAATTCAGCATCGAAATTGCTGCTGGTGTCACGATCAGGAACACTGGGTGAAAATGCCACAGTTCTACCGGAGTCACTAATATACCATTCATCTGATTCTATTGCAAACTATTGCACAAAACTAAAATCTGGTGCTGGAAATTTCATGTTTTTTTAGATTTATCCTTCCTCCGATTGATTTCCTACGCCAAGAAAATCTATGGCTTATTGCTAACATTAATCCACGAATCATGAGCCTGATTAAATCCGAGCCAGCGAACTTTAACCTTGGTGCCTTTTCGTTGCAGTACTTTTTCGACGAGATACACACCAGGATAGGCTGCCTTTTGTAGCTCTTCTCCTTAGAAATCCCCTTGAATTGGTGTCCCAGACATATCTTCCAAGAGATATGTAACAGGGTTAGTTATTTTTCTGTGAGTTATTTAAAACAATGCAGTGCTCCAATTCGGTAGATACCCTTTGTCAAAGAAGTGCTTGAGTTTGCTGATTGTATACGCTTATGTCACGTGCGCTGTTTCTATTAATGTCGATGGGTCACATCTTTGTCTTGGAATGTTTTTGATGGTTGTAGTCTTTGACGATTTCCAGTAAAATATCGACCCATTTGTAGGTGCCATTCACACTAAAGTACTTGAAAAGACGCTCTTTTAGCATTCTGATTATTCTTTCAGCTATTACGGCTTCCATACTACTAAATGTACTATAATGGTTGATCCGTATGATTTCATCAGTTTCTGAAAGCTATTATTGTAGTATTCTTTACCCTGGTCGGTTTGGAGATTTTTCGGGTGCGCCTTTTCTTGAGAATACTCCCAAAGGAACGAGATACCTCTTCACCGGTTTTCGCTTTCAATGGTCTCATCCACAGGTACTTTACAATTACGATTGGATTTTGCATAGATATCCATTTGTGCGAGGTCAGACTGTCAGGATTCATCGAAACCCTTGATTATTACACGTCGGCGAGGAAACTTTCATCTCACAGGTCTATGCAGTTCCTTAACGACTTGTATTTTTCTTTGGAATGGTTCGCTATAGATTGTTTCAAGTTTTTGATTTTGTTCAACATTGCAACATCATCATGTAGTTTTTGCATGTCTCGGTATAGGTCAGACACTACTTTAGTAATCTTGTCTTTAAGTTCAGTTAGGTCAAGAAGATCTGAAATATTTTTAGCCTTATCTTTTCGAATAATATTTAATACTTCTGCTGCATCAACACCTTTTGGAGCTTGTTTCATAGAAAGTTCCAGATCATTTTTGCGGAGATATACGTTTGTCATTAAACGAGGCTTCAAATTTGATCATGGTTTCCTTATATTCTTTTCGGGCAGATTCCAACTCTTCTATTTTATTGAATTTTGAAATGGGAAGCGATATATTTTGCAGTTGGGTTTCCATAGCTTGTTCGGTTTTCGAGATGCAAGAATTAGTTCTAGCAAAGTTTTGGTCTCCACGGTCATCGCTAACCTTTTGGTTTTGCTTATACACAGATAACGTTTGCTGAACTCGGTCACTTACTTATTGTATGCCACTTGGAAATCGTCTCGTATTTGCGTCAGTCCGTTAGCTATTTCCTTATCAACGTACTGCTTGTTTGGGGCATCCATGGCTTTCTTTGGTACTTCAACATTGGTAATCCTCAGTTTCTCAACGTCGACATTTCCCTTTGCTGTAAACGAAAACGGCACTTTCATAAAAGCTAGGTTATGTGAGAATACTTGCTGATGGGAGGTACTGCATCCAAATTTGTAAAGCGTCATCAGGTAACTGATATCTTTGCTAATATTTTTCTACAGAAACATTTATTTATCTCGTATAATATTAGCTTATTTAAGTTCATTTAAAATGGCAATTATTTCGTTGTCGTGAGAGGTGTTGCCTGCTTCCTTGGAGTAGTTTTAGCCGTTGAACCAATTCGCTGGGTTCATCCCAGGATACATACTCCACTGGCTTGTTATTGTACGTTAAATGGAGGAGGAAACATTGTCTTTATAATTTCAGTATATTTATATAGACTTGAAGTTTTTAAACGACCTCGTGCATTCTTGTGTGCTGATGTAATTACCAACACTTTTCGGTATGCTTCTAAATCATCGGAACTTAATCAGGTGACTTGTAAAATATTAGTTGATATAACCCTGGAGTACCACGACACTGTAACACTGTAACCCATCAACGATAATGTGACCTGTTCTACGACTGAAGTTAATTTTGCCCAAGAAACCATTTGGAACTTGCAACGTCATATATAGGTCCATAAATGTAGTCAATGTCATCGCTTTTACTAATATAGTCTTCAAGATACTTGTGTGCAAATGAAGGATACTGACCCACGTAATCCTCTATTGCTTCTTTAAAGAGATTACCGGGATTCTCGTAAAAGGTTTCGTTTTCCAACTCATCTTCATCATTAGTGTGCATACTAATTTCAGCGATCGGCTCTTCATCGAGATATTGTGTCTCTTCGAACTCATGATTTTTGACTGACAATGACAATCACGTTGGAATTGTCACGAATCAGTTGAATCGATATTCCTGTGCCTGCCCATAGAGAAAAACTTTGAATATTGTTATGTTTATCGTCAGACACATCATCAAAATTAATATTGAACATTCACGAGCGTCGGACGGATCAATTACCTCCTCATTGTCTTTAAAGGGAAAATAGGAGATGCCCTTAACCTGTTTGAGCACTTCTTGTAGGAGCTGGTTGGTAGAGCGACTTGAAATAGACGTAGACGTTCTCAAATCGTAGACCGTTTTCATTGAATAGGAGCGATAGGACAGCATTGGTCTTCCTAGATCCGCTAAGACCGCAAACAGTCGCCCGAACCGAATTAGGTAGTAATTTTCGATGTCGGTTTGTCGATTGTGTGTCGCTATCAATAAAGTCCAAATTTTCGACAGGCAATTGGACATCTTGTTGTTTTAGTTAGGAGGTAGTCTACTGAATAGCGCAATAAACAAACTACCTTTTTAGCTACATCTACCCGGTTATCAGGTTTGTGGTCCCGGTACGAAACTTGAAGACCGTTTTGCCAAGGGTCAATAGGGAATCAACAAGACAGACGCTGCTTGTCGAGAGCACGATATCGCCTACAGCAAATACAAGTCGTTAACGGATCGACACAAGGCCGATTACGAGTTGGAAAATCGCGCCTGGGAGAGATTTAAATCAAAGGACGCTTCACTTGGTGAAAAAGCAGCTTCTTGGCTTATAACTACGGACATGAAGGTCAAACGTAAGATGGGACTTGGTATGAAGAAAGGACTTGGGAAAAAATCTTTCCGACAACATGTGCTTCTACCCACCATCAAACCTATGGCTGGATCGAGTGGTAACGTGCGTAAATCCTCGTTAATCGCGTTGAGAGCAGCCCGAGCATCCATTAAGAAGGCAGGTAGGCACAAGAAAATCCTCGTACCTCAGATAATCCCATTTGAGTCTAAGGGTGGTTTTCTCCCTCTAATACCCCTATTTGTGGGTTGTCAGCACTTGGCGCTCTTGACGGCAGAGCCAGTGCAGTAGTAGAAGCCGTGATAGATGCAAGAACGCAACGGCTTCGGTCTTTACCTGAAGAAGTAAAAAATCTTTCAATAAAGCTACCCAATCGTGCATTGTACAATCATAAGCTAGAGCGATACATCAAGCAATTGAAAGTACCAAACTTCAGGGGTGTATTTATGCGAGACGCCTTACCCGTACGTTCACATCTAAAGGAGTCCTCCATCCATTTGGACACCAGCAGTTGTCACGGTACGCATTGGGTAGCTTATGTGCGAAATGGAATCACCGTTCAGTACTAGTCTGAAGTTGGTAGACAATGTAACTCGTTCCTCGAAGTTTCCTTGGACTTCCATCGTCTTGAAGTGGTTGATCTCACAACGTTTCAATAGCTGTGTATCTGCTATCGTCATCAGGTGAATGATAGGAAATTCAGAGTATCGGTCGTATTTATATCATACCCTTAACCGGTCATACGTCGCCGGTCATGGTCATTGGGTCTTATCGGGTCCAATCAGCGTCGTCGTACCTGGAGGTTGAGTATACGGTAATAGTAGAGTTGCTACCTTGGTGTCCTCTTCCTGCCTAGGTGGTTTGTCTAGCTCTTCAAACGCCTTGGTAATGATCGTTTCCGGATATCCGTTCGCCAAAAGGTCTTCTCTAAGTTTCAATTGTTCTTCTTTGAGGGCTTCTGGTGTGCTGCAGATATTTTTGGCTCTATGGATTAGTGTTTTGATGATGCCAGTTTTCGTTGCTGATGAGTGGTTGGAATTGTAGTGAAGGTATAATCCTGTATGCGTAGCCTTCCTGTAGAATGTTGTTTGGATTCCCGTCCTTGTCCTTTGACACTTTATATCAAGTAATGATAGGCACCCACTCTTCTCCATCTCCATGGTGAATCTAATGGATGGTTGCGATTGGTTCAGGTGCTCCAGGAATGCCTGTAGTTCTGTCTCTCCATGTTGCCAAATAATAAAGGTGTCATCGACATACCTCAACCATAGCTTAGGCTGCTTCTCGAAACTCCTCAGTGCATGTTCTTCGAACCATTCCATGTAGATGATGGCGATGGTTGGTGATAACGAGGAACCCATAGGCAATCCATCTTCTTGCATGAAGAACCGGTCCTTCTCCTGAAAGTAGCAGTTCTTGAGGCAACATTCAAGCAAGTCCATGATTGAGTCCATTGGCAGCTCCGTCCTCTCCATCAGGGTTTCGTCTTCAGTAAGTTTCTTTCTCACTATGTTGAGAGATTCGTCTAGTGGTACGTTCGTGAAAAGGTTTTCAACGTCGAAACTTACTAAGCGATGTTCTGGCCCAAGTTCCATGGATCCGTTAATTTCGACAAAGTGCTTTGAGTCCTTGACGTGCGATGATGTTTTGCCCTCCAAAGGTTGGATGATTGGCAGGAGGAATTTCGATAGTGCTGCTGTTGGTGAGTTGCGCGAACTTGTAATCGGTCTGAGAGGTACTCCAGCCTTGTGTATCTTGGGTAGTCCATAAAGATGTGGTGGTTTGCTGTGATGTGGCGTCAATTTTCTTCTTGTCTCGGGTAGAATGTATTCAGCATGATCTCTGAGAGTGTTGTAAGTTTTCCGTTCTATTTTGGATGTTGGATCAGTAGGCAGTGGCTTGTATTTTCTTTTCTACAGAACTTCGTCGATTTTCTTGTTGTATTCCGTTCTGTCCATCAAGATGGTGGCATTTCCTTTGTCAGCTGGTAGAATGATGATAGACTTGTCGTCCTTAAGTGTTTTTATGATTCTCCTTTCGGATTCGTTGATGTTTTGTTTGATGTGTTGTGTTTTCTCAATTGCGGTTCTGACTTTCCATCGGAATTCCTCCAGTTGCGGTGTCTCTTTGCTGCATATTGCTGACTCCACGGAACTGATGATATCTAGTACTGGCATCTTTTTTGGAGCTACAGCGTAGTTTAGCCCTTAGCAATGTTTCCTCGACTGCCGTGAGAACTCTGGATGACAAGTTCACCACTGTTTTCCTGTTGGTCGTATCCTTCGGCAACTGCTTCCTGGTAGTTTGTTAAGTTTATCAGTGTGCACCTTTTGTCCGATTCGTCTGATGTTGTCACAGTGTTTTTGAATCGTAGCAAAAATTGCATGTGGTCCTCCTCGTATTTTGCATCTTCTGATTTCTTGAAATCTTTCTTCTGCGTCTTGCAGAAGTTGGGATTTCTTCCAACGATGATGGTTGATTTCTGACCTTACTAAAACATGGCTGGCCTTGTTTCCCTGGGATTGGCGACTTCAATTTGAAACCATTTGGTATGATCTTTAGATCTCTGGCGTAGCGTAGGAACTTGATGTGATCCTCTTCTCTGGTAATCTTCTTCATAGTCTTCTCGTATCCTCTGAATTTCCCATTAATACCGGGTCCGTACCGGGCTTCCATTGTTTGTCTGAAGTTGGTAGACAATGTAACTCGTTCCTCGAAGTTCCCTTGGACTTCTATCGTCTTGAAGTGGTTGATCTCACAACGTTTCAATAGCTGTGTATCTGCTATCGTCATCAGGTAAATGATAGGAAATTCAGAGTATCGGTCGACCGATTACCAGAGAAGAGGATCACATCAAGATCCTACGCTACGCAGAGATCTAAAGATCATACCAAATGGTTTCAAATTGAAGTCGCCAATCCAAGGGAAACAAGCACAGAAGATACTTGACAAGGCCAGCCATGCTTTAGTGAGGTCAGAAATCAACCATCATCTTTGGAAGAAATCCCAACTTCTGCAGGACGCAGAAGAAGGTTTCAAGAAATCAGAAGATGCAAATACGAGGAGGACCACATGCCAATTTTTGCTACGATTCAAAAACACTGTGACAACATCAGACGAATCGGACAAAAGGTGCACACTGATAAACTTAACAAACTTACCAGGAAGCAGTTGCCGAAGGATACGACCAACAGGAAACAGTGGTGAACTTGTCATCCAGAGTTCTCACGGCAGTCGAGGAAACATTGCTTTCTAAGGGGCTAAACTACGCTGTAGCTCCAAAAAGATGCCAGTACTAGATATCATCAGTTCCGTGGAGTCAGCAATAGGCAGCAAAGAGACACCGCAACTGGAGGAATTTCGATGGAAAGTCAGAACCGCAATTGAGAAAACACAACACATCAAACAAAACATCAACGAATCCGAAAGGAGAATCATAAAAACACTTAAGGACGACAAGTCTATCATCATTCTACCAGCTGACAAAGGAAATGCCACCATCTTGATGGACAGAACGGAATACAACAAGAAAATCGACGAAGTACTGTAGAAAAGAAAATACAAGCCACTGCCTACTGATCCAACATCCAAAATAGAACGGAAAACTTACAACACTCTCAGAGATCATGCTGAATACATTCTCCCGAGACAAGGAGAAAATTGACGCCACATCACAGCAAACCACCACATCTTTATGGACTACCCAAGATATACAAGGCTGGAGTACCTCTCAGACCGATTACAAGTTCGCGCAACTCACCAACAGCAGCACTATCGAAATTCCTTCTGCCAATCATCCAACCTTTGGAGGGCAAAACATCATCGCACGTCAAGGACTCAAAGCACTTTGTCGAAATCATCGGATCCATGGAACTTGGGCCAGAACATCGCTTAGTAAGTTTCTACGTTGAAAACCTTTTCACGAACGTTCCACTAGAGGAATCTCTCAACATATTGAGAAAGAAACTTACTGAAGACGAAACCCTGATGGAGAGGACGGAGCTGCCAATGGACTCAATCATGGACTTGCTTGAATGTTGCCTCAAGAACTGCTACTTTCAGGAGAAAGACCGGTTCTTCATGCAAGAAGATGGATTGCCTATGGGTTCCCCGTTATCACCAACCATCGCCAACATCTACATGGAATGGTTCGAAGAACATGCATTGAGGAGTTTCGAGAAGCACCTGAACCAATCCCAATCATCCATTAGATTCACCATGGAGATGGAAGAGAGTGGGTGCCTACCATTCCTTGATGTAAAGTGTCAAAGG
This sequence comes from Octodonta nipae, assembly GCA_034190945.1. Taxonomy (NCBI): domain Eukaryota; kingdom Metazoa; phylum Arthropoda; class Insecta; order Coleoptera; family Chrysomelidae; genus Octodonta; species Octodonta nipae. The sequence goes on along the minus strand of CM067216.1, from coordinate 168,562,952 downwards.
ACAAGGACGGGAATCCAAACAACAGTCTACAGGAAGGCTACGCATACAGGATTATACCTTCACTACAATTCCAACCACTCATCAGCAACGAAAACTGGTATCATCAAAACACTAATCCAAAGAGCCAAAAATATCTGCAGCACACCAGAAGCCCCCAAAGAAGAACAATTGAAACTTAGAGAAGACTTTTGACGAATGGATATCCGGAAACGATCATTACCAAGGGGTTTGAAGAGCTGGACAAACCAACTAGGCAGGAAGAGGATACCACGGTAGCAACTCTACTATTACCGTATACGAATGGCCTGTCGGAGAAACTTAGAAGAATTGCACACAGCTATGGAATCAGAATTATTTTCAAAAGCAACGACACCTTGAGGAGCATGATAACACGAACGAGGCCCGACGGACGAGCAATACCAAATAACTGTATATATAGCATACCGTGAGAATGTGACAATATTTACATTGGAGAGACAAAGCGACCGCTGGACACCAGGATTAAGGAACACCGCACAGCTACTCAAAGGGCAGAGGTAACGAAGTCTGGGTTAGCTAATCACGCATGGACCGAACACCATTATATCAACTGGGACCAGGCTAGAGCAATTCACAAGGAGGAGCACCGGTACAAAAGAAAATTCATAGAGACGGCATATATAATCTCAAACAAAAATATAATTAGCGAGCCCAGCGTCCAAATTAAACATATTTGGGGAGCTCTTCTTTGGCCTCTGCCGCTTCGCATCACCGGCAACCAACCTCCAGGTACGACGACGTTGATTGGACCAGATAAGACCCAATGACCATTACCGGTGACGCATGACCGGTTAAGGGTATAATATAAATATGACCGATACTCTGAATTTCCTATCATTCACCTGATGACGATAGCAGATACACAGCTATTGAAATGTTGTGAGATCAACCACTTCAAGACAATGGAAGTCCAAGGAAACGAGGACTGTTCTGTACTTTGATAGCTCTGGAAGTTTGAAACCACCCCGAGAATATGCCGACTACTTTGGCAATGGAGTGAAAATTCTCTACAATAGCAACTCTTATTAAAACTATAATCAAACAAACTGTGGACATTTATGCTTGAAATCCCTCTATAACAAATAATAAATATTTTGCATTATTGTTGTATTACCTGTACCTATGTTAGCAGCAAACAAGCAGTCAATTTTCAGTCATGTCTGTGATCATCACATTGAAAGGTCGCAGCTCAATACTGCCGATTGATTTGCAACCACCTATTCAGTTGGATCTCAACTACAACTACGGAGTAGCTTTACTGAGTTTTCTCTCATACAACAGTATCCCAAACATTGAGAGAGGTGACAGAATTTACCTATTTGACAATCAAAACAGGCAAACATTCATCGAGTTGCCTGAATGTTCATATGAGATTGTTGACATCGAAGCGTATATTAGAAAAGCACTTGGCATTCATTTGACAAAGGACGTTGACAAAATCTTCAGTTTGAAACCCAACAACAAGTGTGAACTTTTCAACCGCAAGACAGCAACCGTGCTATTCTTGGCTTCCCCAAACAACTGTTGCCACGCAACCAAATTCAGAGCTCCGATCTACCCGTGAACATTATCAAAGTTTGTACCATTCATCTCGATAGCAACATCACATCGGGAGCATTCTACAACAACATTCCTTCACACACCATCTACGAGTTTGCAGTTGCAGTTGATCCTGGTTTGCCATCGACGAAACACCTCAACATTTAATCTATTTGCCGATTAACAGAAGCGAAATATATAACCTCACATTGCAAATTTTGAATCAGGGCTCTGAAATTGTGAATTTCCATGGCGAGGATTTATTGTACGACTTGAGCTGAAACAACTGCAATAATAATGGATCGACTTGTATTTGATGATGAAGAGCCATGTAAGAAGTCAACTGCTCCTCGAGCACCATCAGTTTCCATGAAACCTCTCAAGAGATCACTCACGCTCTCAAACAGGTTGTTTCTACAAACACTCAGCTACCATGTCAACTCCTCAAATGTTCGATATCTTCCGCAAACCAAATTTTGACGAGAGTGTACGACGCTAGGAGTTCCGTTACGCACCTACTATCCCTACGTCAAGTCATTCGGCAACAATGATATCGTTGAGATCACAGTCAATCAAACAGATTGCTAGTTTTCCATAGATGATTCCTGCATCTCAATCCAGGGACAAGTAGTTAAAACCGCAGGCAATGGAGATATTTCTCTATCACCAAATGCGTGGGCTTTCTTCTTCGACAGTGCCACCTAGGAGTTGTGCGACAAGAAAATTGAAACTGTGAGAGATCCCGGCCGCGTGAGCACAATTCGAAGATACTTATGCTAAGATCCCAACAGTTCCAAAGATCTATTCATACCCGGCTGGAATTTTCCACATAAAGCCTATATGAATGCCGCGGATGACACCTTTCACATGTACATTCCTCTGGGACATTTGTCTTCCATCTTCAACGACTACCAGCGGGTGATGTGTGGTAAACAAACGATTTGTCTGGTACGAAACCGTAGCGATGATGATTGTCTTATAATCATGGATGCTGCTACCAAGTGCAAAGTGACTATAAACAACATCGAACTTAAAGTGCGACATATTTTTCCAAATGATGGACGGGATTTACTGCAAGCCGTCAAAGCAGATTCCAGTATAATTTTGCCGTTTCGTAAATTGAAGCTTCATGAGTTGCCTGCTCTCAAAACAGGAGCCACTCGTGAAATTTGGGCAGTGAAAACGTGTGCCGCACTGGAAAGCCCCGTTACGTTATCTTAGCCTTCCAAACTGACCGCCACAGCACCATCAAAGAAGATCCCACGGCGAATTTTGGCCTATGGAGAGATTTGATTTAGATTTTTCTAGGATCCAGTACGGCGAGGCGTACAAAAGGTATATTGATTTTTATCCCAGCTTTGGTGGCCGCAAACACCCTCTTTTGGATTATGTGATGTTCAAGACGCACAGCCTATTGCTCCCGACTCGAAGACACCATGAAATCCTTGACTGTAGATATTCTCCTTGACATTGAAAGTCAGACCGGATTTCCCGATAAGACCCGAGCCTTCTGCACAATTCCACGACTGTGTAATGGAATTTCTCGACGCCTATATTAGATCACCCAGCTGTTTAGAAATTCAGTTTCGGTTCAGCTTCTCGACGGTTCACCATGGAAACTGCAGTTGTCGACATTCAAGGATTCGAAATCGAGGGAAGATTCGTTACCAAAGAACTGGTAATCAAGACAAGCAAACGTACGGTTGGTTCTTGTTTAAACCACCCAAACCGTTTAACTCTCTATCAGCAGCAGACAAAGAACAAGTACGATATTTGGAATCCCGTTTGCATGGACTCTACTATTCTGATGGTCACTACAATTTGTATACATTGAACGACATTTTGAGAATTCGTCTCACCACGTGCACACACATATGTATGCGAGGCGAGCAGAAAGTACGAGATTCAAGTAGTCCACAAGTAAAGTATAGTTAAATAATTTTTTATTATTAATTTACATCTTAGTAACATTCACATGTAATAGTTTTATAGTTTTAACAAATTCCTATTAGTTGTAATATTTTTCTTCTGTTTACATTAAATATCCATCTTTTAACATTAATTTTAAATACCATATAAGAAGAAGACATCTTAATATCATATGGCAGTATATTGTATATTTTAGGCAAAATAAACATAAATGACCTTTGACCAACAGATTTCATAATTTTTGGTATTTTCAGTGTGTTTTGATTGTAACGGGTATTGCAACTATGATCAACTACTTAAAATAATGCTTTATGGTTAAAATAAAATAATAATATCTTCTGGCAATATTCTTGTCTAGGATCCATTACAGCACTCTCAGTATATATTAAATATGATGCATAAAGTAACGGCTTCTTATAAATTATCTTTAATATCCACTTTTGAATAATTTCTAGTTGTCTCAAATAACAACTTACTGCGCCACCCACCCTACCTAGAATTCCATATGATATATGTGACTGTACTAAAGAATAATACATTATCTTTAATTGTTTAATATCGAAGAAATTTCTTAGATATTTAAACTTATATAATAAGGACCTTAATTTTGTTGTTACATTTATTATATGCTTATCCCATCTTAACATATTGTCAATAGTAACACAAGGTACTTAATATAATTTTTTGAATTGATTTCAATATGTTGCCCATCTGCATTGAAAGTGAGCTTCCTGCATGTAGGTTGCTGGTTAGTCTGCATCGAGAATGTAAGGAAACGTTTTGGTAAAATTTATAGATAAAAGTTTAGAAGAGAAAAACGAAATTATGTTAGCAAAATCGTTTTTACCCTAGACTCTAATTTTTCCCAGGTTTTTTCTTTATAAAAATTGCTGTATCATCTGCAAAGGTTATGATTTTTCCACAGGTTTTATTTTAAACAAAACATTAATATAAAGTATAAAGAGTACAGGACCTAACACACATTTTTATTTACAATTTTTTTGTCACCTACCTTCAATTGTTTTACTTCGTTATTTGTATTTAAAGAATTTTCTGTGTTCAATATATTTTTTACACAATTCCATATGTGCTGAGAACTGTTTTTATTTTTTTCAATTTGAGCTTTATAATAGTTGGTTTTAGCTTGTTTAATTATACTGTTAAGTTTATTTCGGTATGTTTTGAATTCATTTAAAATAGTGATATTCTGCGGATTTTTTATAACCACCTTATAGAGTTCGTGTTTTTTATTTATTTATTGACTTTAGTAATCCGTCTGTTACCCATGGATTTCGTTTAATATTTCGCCTTTTAATTTTCACACTTTTTGTAAACTTATCAATAGCAATTTTTATTTCTGAGATTAATATATTTGTCATTTGTTCAACGTTGCTTGTATTATAGATATCTAGCCATGTTTTTGAAGATAAGTATTCACATAATTTTTTATATTCAACGAATTTTTTATATCTGGAGTTTGTATTATTGCTGATTGCGTCATTATTGCTTAAAATTTGTAAAATAACGGGGAAGTGATCACTAATTTTATCTGTGAAAATTAAGGTAGAAACTGATCTAGACTTAATTTAGTTTTTAAAATATATGATCTAAACACGACTTACTATTTGACTCTACTCTTGTAAAACCGTTGATCATTGAGAGGAAACCATGCGCACCAAGAACATTTAAGTTGTCTTGGGTATGCTGATCTATATTATTCCTTGGTGAAATGTCGATGTTAATATCACCAATAAACATATTTATGTCAGGTTGTTGGGTATTATAGGAAGTAAAGTAATTATTTAACGCTTGATTAAATTCTGATTTGTCTAGGGCCGGGGATCTATATATAGCTGTGATTAATATGTCTTGTTGACAGTTTTTAAGATTTAGTTGAATAGCTTTGACTTTTCCTAGCATTACAACCCTATGACTGTAATTAATATCGGATTTGACATATGTTATTACACCATCACATTTGTTAATATCGCGTTCATTATATATTAAATTGTACCCTGGTATATTAAATATCTCTATGTTATAAATTTTATGTGTCTCAGTCAACACTATTATATCAAACATGTAATCCAACTGATCCAGTGTTATTTTTAACTCATCAATTTTTTTGGATACTCCTTATATCAGAATGAAAAATATTAAAATGTCTGTTCTTTGTGTTACTCTGTAATTTAAATTTACAATTAGTTAGACTTTCAACATATTTTGTGTCAATTTTAATTTCTTCAAAATCTCTAATATAAATATTCATTATTTCAAAAATACAACATGCGTGATTTATTTAAAAACATTAAAATATGTCCGTGACCAAACATTTAGAAAAGTTTATAGTAAATAAAATAAAATACAATAAACAACAAAAAATACCTGTAGAATTTACCATATTTTAATGGTTAGGTTTTGCCTGCTTGTTTCGTGTAGAACGTTTAAATATATTTTCTTCCTCCTCTTCGTCTTCTTTATTTACTTAATGATGGAGTTTCAGAAGTTGTAGCGACGTATTCTAGTTTTTGGTTTGCTTTACTTGCTTCTGCCTTCCCATGGTCTGTATCTCGTTTCCGCTCTTGTGACTGTTTGAGTAGTTCTTGGCAAGTATATTTTTGACCATTCACGTAAAGACAGTCTTTTTTTATATAAGCTTCCTGACTATTTTCTCTTGTTAATTTTTGATTATGACGTAGTATTTTCACCTTCTCGTACTTTTCAGGAGTGTAGTCCTTAGTAACAAAAATTTTAGTTCCTTTCAGTTTCTTTGAGTTTCTTAAGATTTCTTCTTTTAGTGTATAACTAACGAATTCTAGTAGTAGTGGCCGAGTCTTCCCATTTCCTTTCTTACCAAATCTGTAGTTGTCACGTAGATCATTAAATCGAAATTGTAAATTTAGTTTATTTTTTATAATTTCTATAAAGAAGTGAATGTCTTGAAGATCTGTTACTTGTTCTTCTAATCCATGGACTATAAGGTTATACTTCTTTATTTTCCTTTCTACTGTAGTAAGTTTTTCTTTTAGCACTTTATTTTCTTCTCTTAGTTTACATACTTCTTGTTTAACTTCATGCAACGACTGTCCAATTTCGGATTTAATATCTTGTACTTCTGTTTTGAGGTTTTGTACTTCTCTTTTAATTTCACTAGATTGCTTTTGTATCTCTTCATTACCTTTGAACAGGTCTTGAATTAATTTGTAAATGTCTTTATTAGATAATTCATCCATAATACCACGCACGCCACGATAGTATTTAGCTTACAGTTTTAAAACGATATATATCTTTTACAAATAATCAAAAACAGTTCAAATAAAATCAGTACAATAATGTGTTAAAAATATTCTATAATAAAGTTATTAATGATTCACTTCCCCACACTCTCCCTGTAAAATTTTTTGACAAAGTTATTCGCGCTACCGAATGATCCGGTGTGCTGCCGCATCGAAGAACTACTGTTGTGGTGTCTAAGTGTTTATTGGGAAATAACACCACACTTTAAAGGACATTGCTGTATATTCCAAACGTTTCGAGGTCTAGATCAGACCCCGTTGTCAATGGCTAAGAAACTACGGATTAAAAAGGTACAATTCGAAGATGTAAATTTAAATATTTGACAATGTGGTGTTCCAAGATGTTCTAACTGAGTTTTGGAGGTCGTATAATTTCCGATTCTGAATGTAATTTGTTCACGCAGTGAGTTACTGGGTGTTTTTAACTATTTAGAACACCTTTTATATTTCAGATATAGTAAACGTGAAAAAAGTATTCTTGATGTTTCTAAAAGTAAAATTACATTCGAATGGAACGGAAGTTTTTGTTTCTGGTAGTTTTTGTTACTGACTGTGTTTGCCGAGATATTAGTTTAGGTAAATTATATTGTGATTTACCTTAGAATACCCAAAAACCAGTTTCCATACTTTGAGGTAACCCAGATTTATTGTTGGAGCTGCTGGATGTATTGTGTCGCACACAATCTTTTATTATATTTAAACCACGAAGTAGACCGAATTTTTAGTTCACTTTTTAGAATCTAACTACGCACTAACACTGCTGCACTAATATGATGTTTATTAGTGTCTTCATCACAGAAATTGAATGTTGCATTTCTGCATTAAAATTACAAGTTCTAGGTGTACTAGAGACTTTTTAATTAATACCTTAAAGACCCTAATATATCCTAGATTACAATCAATTCCGATGAAAAAATACTGACTTTACACCACTTTTATGCTGACAAATAGTCGGAGCAATAAAATTCATGTCCGTTCGAGTCGACGGTTCTGTACGGATCAAATAGAAGATTCTAAACAACTGTCAGGATCAAATTCGACGTCCTAGTGTACTTTGTTGTAGTAGTTAGATTGATGCTTTTTACTGTCTCTGCTTTATTTGTTGCTAACTGATTTGAACACAATTTCGCACCTCTTTTCAATAATGGTTATAACGTTTCTTAGATCAAATAGAAAGAATCGAAACAACTGTCAGGATCAAATTCGACGTCTTAGTGTACTTTGTTGTTGTCGTTAGATTGATGCTTTTTACTGTCTCGGCTTTATTTGTTGCTAACTGATTTGAACACAATTTCGCACCACTTGTCAATAATATCTTTAACGTTCCGTAGATCAAATAGAAAGATTCTAAACAACTGTCAGGATGAAATTCGGCGGCCTATTGACTTTGTTGTAGTAGTTAGTTTGATGCTTTTTACTGTCTCGACTTTATTTGAGGTCCGTTAAGCTAGCGGGGACACTATAGCGGAATCCAAAATAACTCATATCATAATTTTTTACTAATTTTTTACCGCCATAAAAATTTTTTACACCGAAACCCACTCCCGTTATAGTTTCCCCGCTAGTTTAACGTTTAAGCTAGCGGAATATTTTATAACTTCAAGAGGAAAACAGCTATAGACCTAATTCCAAGTCCAAGTGAAATACTAGAAGAAGGTTTATAGTGGTTATCGCAAAAACCACCCCGTACCACCCTTAAAATGTAGTTTCGTTAATCTAGTAGGTACTTCATAACGGAATCAAAAATAAGGTATATCATAATTATTATTAGTGCATTTTTCTTATTTACTGATTGTGTCAACTATCAATATTTTTTTATATTTTCAATAAAATTCTTCACAATTTTGCTTATATTTTCAAAAGAAAATTTTCTTATACTAATTTTCATAAAGAAAATAAATGAAATAAACTTCATTGTGTCTTTTTGATGGTTAACATATCAGAATAGTAAATCTGTATATTTAACATTATAAACTGTTTTGCCTTTCAAAGTATACTTTCCGGGAACCGAGCTACTTTGCTGAATTCAATTTTTAACTGGAATATAAATTCCGAGTAAGGGACTGAGCTCTGTTAAAGTAGATTAACGAACTAAATTTTAAGGTTGGTGAGGGGTAGGGGGTGGTTTTTCCGATAACCAATATAAATCTTCTTCTAGTACTTGACGAGTAAAAATTATGGCGATGAAATTTGGTCGATAGCTCTTTTCCTCTTGTGTTTATTAAATATTCCGCTGGCTTAAACGTTAAGGTAGTAGGGTAGGTGGTATAGGGGTCGGTTTAGAAGTAAAAAAAATATGATAGTAAAAAATTAGTTAAAATGTAGTAAAAAATTATGATATATTTTAATTTTGATTCCGTTATATAATAGCCTCTAGAATAAGGAAACTAATTTCTAAGGCTTGTGAGGGGTAGTTCTTGCGATAACCACTATAAACCTTCTTCTAGTACTTGACGAGTAAAACATTATGGCGGTGGAATTAGGTAGATAGCTGTTTTCCTCTTGAAGTTATAAAATATTCCACTACCTTAATCGTTAAGCTTGCGGGGAAGCTATAACGGGGGTGGGTTTCGGAGTAAAAAAAAATTATGGCGGTAAAAATTAGTAAAAAATAGTAAAAAATTAGTAAAAATTAGTAAAAATTATGGTATGGGTTATTTTGGATTCCGCTATAGTGTCCCCGCTAGCTTAACGGACCTCTTTATTTGTTGCTAACTGATTTGAACACATCTCAAAAGTAACTCCTTGTACGAGATTCAAGTAGTCCACAAGTAAAGTGTAGTTAAATAATTTTTTATTATTTTACATCTTAGTAACATTCACATGTAATAGTTTTATAGTTTTAACAAATTCCTATTAGTTGTAATATTTTTCTTCTGTTTACATTAAATATCCATCTTTTAACATTAATTTTAAATACCATATAAGAAGAAGACATCTTAATATCATATGGCAGTATATTGTATATTTTAGGCAAAATAAACATAAATGACCTTTGACCAACAGATTTCATAATTTTTGGTATTTTCAGTGTGTTGTGATTGTAACGGGTATTGCAATTATGGTCAACTACTTGAAATAATGCTTTATGGTTAAAATAAAATAATATATTCTTGCAATATTCTTGTCTAGGATCCATTACAGCACTCTCAGTATATATTAAACCTGATGCATAAAGTAAAGGCTTCTTATAAATTATCTTTAATATCCACTTTTGTATAATTTCTAGTTGTCTCAAATAACAACTTATTGCGCCACCCCACCTAAAAATTCCATATGATATATGTGACTGTACTAAAGAATAATACATTATCTTTAATTGTTTAATATCGAAGAAATTTCTTAGATATTTAAACTTATATAATAAGGACCTTAATTTTGTTGTTACATTTGTTATATTCTTATCCCATCTTAACATATTGTCAATAGTAATACCAAGGTCCTTAATATAATTTTTGGAATTGATGTCAATATGTTGCCCATCTGCATTGAAAGTGAGTTTCTTGTATGTAGGTTGCTGGTTAGTCTGCATCGAGAATGTAAGGAAACGTTTTGGAAAAATTTATAGATAAAAGTTTAGAAGAGAAAAACGAAATTATGTTAGCAAAATCGGTTTTTACCCTAGACTCTAATTTTTCCCAGGTTTTTTCTTTATAAAATATTGCTTTATCATCTGCAAAGGTTATGATTTTTCCACAAGTTTTTATTTTAAACAAATCATTAATACAAAGTATAAAGAGTACAGGACCTAACACAGTACCTTGAGGTACCCCGAATTGGACAGTTCTATTCGAACTATAAACGTCCCCAATTTGAACACTTTGTTTCCTATTTTCTAAATTGCTCTTAAATAAATCTAGTACTTGGCCTCTTAGACCTATATTTTCAAGGGTTTTAAGCAAGTCCGGATGACTGACGGAATCGAAAGCCTTTGCTAAATCAACGTATATACAAAGCGATTTCTCACTTTTATCTAGTGCATTGTAAATTTCCCCTGTAAGGTCAGCTATTGCATCTTCAGTTGATTTAGCTTCACGAAAGCCATATTGTTGGTCTGAGAGTATTTCGTGTTTTCTGATAAAATTACATAGTCGAATTTTTAAAATTTTCTCATAAACTTTTTCTAAATTTGACAATATTGATACAGGACTGCGGTTTCCTATGCTGTCTTTATCTCCAGATTTATATAAAGGTTTTATAATTGAAATTTTAAAAGCGGACGGAAAATCGCCTGATTTATTGACATATTAATAATATATGTAAAGGGTTCCACAATGAAATCTACAATTTGCTTTAGTGTTTCCGTTTATAATTGGTCTATTCCAGGTGCTTTTTTTTAATTTTAAACCGTTTATGATTTCTTTGACTTCAATTGTTTTACATCGTTATTTGTATTTAAAGAATTTTCTGTGTTCTATATATTTTTTACACAATTCCATCTGTGCTGAGAACTGTTAGTAGTATGCACATGAGAATACTGGCTCACTTTTCTTATGGGACTAAAATCATTTTTTGAAATCGAGGTGGTACGCAGTGGAATCGCCTCTGGCGGGTGATTTAATGCTTGTGTATGTATGAATAATGTGTGTATTGTTTGGTAATGTATGTGTAATTAAAAATACACGTGTAATTGTTAAGATAATTATTATTATTTAGTTCAAGACTGGTACTAGCGCATTCACCATAATATACGCGACACCTGCACACTTGGTCGTCGGTAAACACGGGTCATCAGCATTGGTTCCCCGTCAAGGTCGGCCGGCTGAATTCACGATTTTTGCAAGTAATGGCTTGTAAAAGGTTGACGTCACGGTTGTTATCGCGAAGACGGTATGTTATGATATTACCAGAGAGGGAAATATCTGGTTTTCATACAGTGAATTAACCTACAAGAGCCTCTTATTAGTCTTGATTTTGCGAGTATATGCTTGTAAAATAGTCATGGCTCTCATCATCGGTGTGCTGGTGAAGGTCAACTAGTCGAATTCCGGCAAACTATTTGATTTTTGCAATTTCAGGTGGATTGTTAGAGGGAAGAAATAAACGAGAGTATTACAAAGAATATGTTTTATTAAAATTATAAAAAATATTATACATTTTTTTTAAATCTAATCGAGCAACTACATTAAGAGGAATTATAATTTCATAATTATTGCTTTTATTTTTTTCAATAAATAAGTGGTTTTCCCCATTCTCTGCCCATATGGTGACCCGTAAATTGTTGTCGTAATCTTCGGAAACCAGTACGTTGTTGTCGTCTCTGTACTCACTGATAAAATTTAGAAATCGCTCGAATCCTCGTGATGTAAAAGTGACAGAAGATATTTTGTCTTTTGGAAAGGAATTCGGTTGATTGCACTCATCTCGAAGAACAGCTTCATGATTATTTGAACGCAGGACTACTTTTTCATCAGTAAATACTATTTCCAGAAAATTTTCGAATTTGTAGTGGGCTACTAAGTAGTTGGGTGTAATTCTCGTGGTAGTTTTTCTGTTAGTAAAATTACAGCGATGGTTGTTTGACATAAGGTCACTGTAAGACATCTTACTCACTTCAAGAAATAATGCGGGGATACGTGTTTGCGTTGAATTGTATGTTTTTCACTACCACTACCACGAATGCGGTTGACTCTCCCACCAGAGATAAATTAAATATTAAAAAAATTTGCCCAGAAATGTTAGCCGAGAAATGGGATCGAACCGGGGACCTGTAATGGGGAATATACTTACCTTTGTGATTAACTCGGCGCTCTTTCTACTCAGCCATTTCTGGGTGAATACAAAACAGGGTGTAAAGGTATAAGTGTTGCATTATAAAATTGTTAACTGAAGAATAAAGACGTATACATCATTTTCAATTATGATATTAGTGAAAGCTACTATTACTACTGGTTTTGTGATATTGACTTTTATATCACAAAACATTCTATACACAAATATACCACAGGCGGTGGAAAATGTAGCAGTGTGCTTTTCTCTGAACTGCTCAAATAGATCTGATTATTCCCTAATGAGGCGGACATTGCTAAATGATGGACTACTACCAGCATATTTTGCAGAATTTCCAAAAAATGGAACCATATTACGCTACAAACTTAAAATTTTCTTTTACAATGGCACTGTGGAGGATTTTGATGGATTAACAGCAAATTATGATTGTCAGCAGGAAGCCGAAGCAACAGCAACGACTAGTAGACAACAGCTACCAAATTCCCTTCAGAGGGAACTCAATAACTTATAAATAATATTATGCTTTGCTGTTATATCTTTGATATAATTGTTAGTTAAAGTTATGTTAAAATGCATAAGATCTATACACTTGATAATAAAATAATTTTTGGAAATAAAAATACGTGTTATATTTCATTCATTTATTAAGGTAAAATCTTATTGAGTAACCAATCATAAATATCATTGCAATTTTTTATATCACATTTGTATTCTGCGTATTCTTCATTAGAATCTTCATAGTGATAGCCGCAGACTATAGGATATTTACTTGTCTCACGGTCCTTCTTAGTTACATCTCTCAACTTTACGGCGTTGATAGTATGCTCCAAATTTACTACCTTCACATGATTGAGCCCAAGCTCATTCTTACACTTTCTAACTAGTAAGTCATATTTTTTGGTGACCTCTGACGTAGACATGAGTACATCTGGAGAGAAGAAAATTCAAAATCCTATTCAACTGGCTTACATCCCAGATTCCACCATTGTAGCTAAGACCATGAAGAAAATTCTCACAATATCTCACGGTTCGTCGATCTTCCTTGCACAGCGTTTCAAAGGGCTGAAGAGGCTTAAACAGGTAATGTATGACACCCGTTGCATGTGTCTTGATAGCCAATTCTTTGGGAACAAATTCCCCGTTAAGAATGAAGCCTTGAATGTCAACGATTGCGATTTCCATGGTGAACTGAAGTTGTAATGTGCAGATGTGCTCTTTTATGATAGGGTACGAACAATTTCGCTGAGTGGAGAAACTCCATCAAACAATCGTGGATGATTATACAGAAGGCACGTGTTTTGTCAGGAAAACCTGTTTGAGATTCAATATCCAGGCGTACATCCACAGTGGAGGATTTCATGCTGTCTTCAAGTCGGGAACAATCGATTACGAAGAGAGTGCGATTCTTGAAGGTGAGATAGTCTAGGAGCGGGTGTCTTTTGTCGGCAAAACTGGGATAAAAGTCCGTGTAGCGTTTGTAGGCTTCTCCGTATTCGTTTCTGGGGAAATCTAACTGCATTCTTTCATTCGGCCAAAATTCTCCGTTAAGAGTTAGACGAATATTAGATATGTGGATATGATCAAATTCCGTGGGATCAGCCGCTATGTTGCTGTGCTTATTGGTCTGGAAGGCAACGATGACGTATCGAGGACTCTCTATAGCAGCACAAGTTTTCACAGCCCAAATTTCTCGTGTGGCGCCTGTCTTCAGAGCAGGCAACTCATGAAGTTCCCATTTACGAAAGGGAATAATAATGCCGGTATCCTGTTTAACGGCTTGCAGCAGTTCAAGTTTCATATCATCGTTGGGGAAAATATGCTGGACTTTGAGTTCAATGCTGTCAATCGTCACGCTTGCTTTTGTAGATTTATCAGTAATAATGAGACAATCTTCATCATTTCTTGCTCGCACTAAACGTATTGTTTGCTTTCCGCAGGTCACTCGCTGGTAGTCGTTGAAGAGGGAAAACAAATGCTTGAGTGGGATGTACATTCGGAAAGATCTATCTGCTGCATTCACAATTGGTTTACCGGGAAAATTCCAGCCAGCAATAGCTAATTCTCTTGAACTGGTAGGATAGCACAGATAACCTCGTATGGTACTTACGCGACCGGGATCGCGAACCGATTCCATTTCTTTACCGCACTGTTCGTAAACCATATTATCGAAGAAAAATGCTCCTGCATTAGGGGATAACGAAACTTCTCCTGCACCTGCCGTTACATTAATTTGACCCTTAACGGCGATATACGAGTCCGCCATGGATAACCAGGAATCAGCTTGATTCACACTAATCTCCACTATGTCGTTGTTTCCAAATGACTTTACATAGGGATAGTAGGTTCTGACTTCCATTCTGCGAATGCTGTCATCGAAACTGGGCTTTCGGAAGATATCGAATGCTTGAGTTGACATGATAGCCTAGCGATTGTAAAATAGTTTATTGGAGAAAGTAAGTGATCTCTTCAAAGGTTTCGTTGATACTGACTTAGGTCGTGGTATGTTTGTACTTTTATGACTATGCTCAAATACGAGTAAGCGTCCCATTATTGCTGCAATAGCTGTTTCAGTTCCAGTCTCACAATGATTTCCTCCCCTCGGAAATTGACGAGTTCAGATTCCTGATTGAGAATTCTCAAAGTTATGTTGTGTATTTCTCTTCGATTGATAGGTAGGTAGATAAGATGTTGAGGTGTTTCGTCAATAGCGAAACCAGGATCAACTCCAATGGCAAATTCGTATATCGTATGTGACGGTCTGTCGTTGTAGAATGCTCCCGATGTGATGTTACTATCGAGATGGATTGTTCGCACTTTTATGATATTGACTGGTAAATCAGAGCTGTGCACTTGAAGAGGTGTGAGCAGTCTCTTGGAAAAACCCAGTATGGCACCGATGCTGTTTTCCGGTTGAAAGTCTATTGCGTATTTACTGCTGTATATTTCACACTTAAGTGTATTATTGTTGGGTTTCAATGAGAAAATCTCATCCACATCCTTTGAATGCTGCACACCTAATACTTTTCTAATGTGCGCTTCAATATCACCAATTTCGTAGCTGCCTTCAGGTAATTCGATGGTGGTTGCTTTCTTTTTCGAGTCGATTAAATGCACTTTGCTACCCTTCTCAATGTTCGGGATGCTGTTGTAGGAGTGGAAACTCAGCAAGGCTAGACCGTAATTGTAGTCAGGATGTAGTTGAATAGGTGGTTGAAAATCAATGGACAGTATTGAACTGCGTCCTTTCAGCGTTAATATCAAAGACATGACTGAAGATTTCCCTCAATGTTAGATGTTATTATAGAGAAATTGCAGACACAAATGACCGCAATTAGATTGATTATAATTTTGGTAGGAGTCGTTGTTGTAGAGTATCGATACATTATTTCCTAAATACTCAGCCAATTCACGAGGTGGTTTCAAATTACCAAAACTATCGAAATATTGCGCAACGTTTCCATTTTTAATGTAAGCTACCCAGTGTGTGCCTTTGTTGCGACTAGAATCCAAGTTGATGATTGCCGACTTGGTTCTTGATGGTTGTTTGTTTTTAGGTAAGGCATCACGCATAAATACACCTTTAAAATTTGGTATTTTCAATTTTTTGGCGTATTCAACAAGCTCACTTGTGTAAAGTGCTCGACTGGGTAGCTTTATCGGGAGTTTTTTTGTTGTTTCTTCAAATAGAGACCGAAGCCTCCTTTGCGGGACTTTTTCAGGTAGAGCCCGGACCCTTTCTTTCCAATCTCCTCCATAGCTTGATTGTGTCGTCTGTCCTCTTCGAGTTTCTTTTTAGCATTTTTTGCGTCTATTAGTGTTTTACCCAAAGCTGCAGCTCCACCGGTAAGGGTTCCAAGGGCTGAGAGTCCTGCAAATAGCGGGAGTAATGGGAGAATTCCACAAGTTTCGACTCGAAAGGTATCACACGAGGAACTCGAATTTTCTTACGACCGCCAGCTTTCTTAATTGCCATCCTAGCCGCTCTCAAAGCCATCAGCGATGACTGTCGCAGACTTTGTCCTGCAGGAGAGTTAGCGATAGCTTTATTCGTAGGTAGCATGGCATGCTTTCGAAATGGTAAAAGGGTTTTGCGTGTTGAAGATTTTCGCTTACGAGAAGATTTTTTCACACCTCTACTCCTCTTCCGCTTTTGAGATTTCATGCCAAGACCGAATTTCTGTTTGGTTTTCATAGTCGTTGTTATGAGCCAAGCAGCTGCTTTTTCACCGAGTGAAGCGTCCTTAGATTTGAATCTCTCCCAAGCCCTATTCTCCAACTCAAAATCTGCCTTATGACGGTCTGCTAGAGAAGTGCTTTTACTGTAAGCAATATCGTGATCCCGACAAGCTGCGTCAGTTTTGTTTATACCTCGCTGTCCTAGAGCTAAGCGTTTTTCGAGTTTCGTACCCGGTCCACAAAATTGATAGCCAGGAAGGTGAATTTCAAAGGGTAACTTGTTGATTAGAGTGTTCACTACACTTCCACTACCTTCAGCGGTTAACATAATACTGACTGACTGACGTCCAGAAAGTAAATTTTATATTTAAACGTCCACCCAAAACCCTTGTACATCAGTTTACTTTGAGATGCACATAAAGCAGCAAGATATTCAATTGCTTATAGAAAATCTAGATTTTGTGGCGGAAGAGGGTGGCAATGGTAGTGTGCCATCGAAAAATGGGAAACTATGGCCAAATTCCGTCCGGGCGGCGTTCTGCGGCCCCAGCGGCTGCGGGAAAACCAATGCGCTGCTCTCGCTTTTGTTCAACGAAAACGGATTGCGATTTAAAAATATCTACGTGTACTCGAAATCTTTGTACCAACCAAAATACCAACTACTACAAGAGGTTCTCAAGAGCGTTAAAGGTGTGTCATATTTCCCTTTCAGCGAAAACGAAAATGTAATTGATCCATCAGACGCTTGTGAGTACTCAGTATTTATTTTTGGTGATGTGGCTGGTGATAAACAGAAAAAGATTCAGAATTTCTTTTCCATGGGACGACACCGACACATCGATTCAATTTATTTGTTGCAGACGTACAGTAAAATGCCCAAACAACTAATACGAGACAATTGTAATGTGATTGTGCTATTCAGACAAGATGAAATCAATTTAAAGCACGCCTATGATGAACACGTATCTCCGGATATGTCATTCGAACAGTTTAAAGACTTGTGTTCAAAGTGTTGGCAGGATCGCTACGGGTTCGTGGTTATTGTTACAGAATTCAGTTTAAATCAAGGGCGATATCGCAAAGGTTTCGATAAATATATAAGACTTCAAAGCAAAAAATAACCAGCCAGTCAACAAACATGTCTTCAATGAGCAGCAACAGCATTGCAGAAGCTTTTCGCAAGAAAAAAATCAAACAACTAGCACGGTCCATTCGCAAGAAGTACCTCAGTCTGAAACTGGGTAAATCGGAAAACGATGAGACCCTCAATAAGCTCTTTGAACCGGTGGTCGGACCTTTGAAACAAATAGTTTCGACTACATCTAAAGTTCTCACCAAGATACCACCAGCGCCAACAAAATCACCTCCGGTGTTGTCATCTATCAAACGAGAAACAATTGTGAAAAAAGAAAAACTAGAACCGTTAACACCAAAATCCAATCTATTCCTCGAAGAAGAACCAGTCGCAGAGACTAGTTTTTATACCGATGCTGAAGCCGAGGAAACGGAAGAAGAGAATGATGATCCAACTAATTACTCTGTCCTATATGTCCTATATGGAGTAGTATCCAGCAATGGTGCAAAAGTATGTAACCGAATATTTCCACAAGAGTGATAAAATTGACAACATTTATGGACCCTCATACAATTCGAAAACCTCCAAGTGGTATCTCGGTAACAAAGAAATCAACTTTGATATGAGGACAGGACGTCTTACTGTTGGAGACGCTGTGTTTCGAGGATCACCTGGTCTTTACCAACTGATATTCTATAAGGACCCCGCATACTCTCCAGATGACAAGATCGTGTACCAAAAAGTTTTGGAGCGGGCATTAGTACACCGGAATGTAAAAGGACATTTGAAACCCTCAGGAATATCCAAATACAAGGATGTCATTAAACCTATGTTTATAAAACCAATTAAACCAAGCAGCAGCAGCGAAGGAAGAGGTATGAAGTTGAAATATAATACAAAGCCTATGGAATACGTCTACTGGGACGATCCCAATGAATTGGTAGATCGTTTCAGGTTACTTGTTGCATCGAAAGAGGCCGGCAACACATCCCACGACAACGAAATTGTGGCGATAATAAATGAGCTTAAAGAAGCCAATATTATACGCGACAAATAACCAAAGTAGTCATTAGTAAAATGTCTCTCGATAAATTTGGTCGAAGTGCTGTTCAACAGCAGCAACCAAGTGATTATGAGCGCGCAAAAATACCATTTTCCTTCACAGCCGATGGAAATATCGATGTAGAGAAAGTGATAATTTCTAATGTTGGAGATCCCCAGGCGGATATGGATGCCGCCAATAAACTCTATGTCGATGACAGAGTACGTGATAAGTTGTCTCTTATTAAAAAGGACTTTCAAGTGACATTCAATGATTTCAGCCATAAGGTTTACAGCAGTATGCGAAAACTTGAGAAAAATCAACATACGATTGATAGTAGCTTAAGGGTTAATCAACAGATCTTTCTGGAATTTCAGTCGAATACCAACGTCCAGCTTAACCAGCTTACTAAATTGCCACAGCAAATTGAAGAGAATCTAAGACAGACTATAAGTGATGAAATTTTTCAATTGAAAAACGATATTGATGAAGTGAAGGCCATCAAAGAGAAAATGCTTAAAGTTGTACCCGAAGTATATGTGGATATGCAAAAATTACACGATGAAATGAGTGATAAAGTTAATAAGATGAACTTAGAGATGAAAAAATTGTCAGATGGGATCAAGAGCGAATTGCGATCTCACAAAAACGAAGTCTCTTCGCAAATCAACAATCAACTAAAGATGATTAATCCAAAATTGTAGCTATTCAACAGCAACAGCAGCAGCAGCAACAGCAATCTGCTCTAAAGACTAAATAAAAAGTCATCAGTCCTGTTAAATTATAGTAGTCATCATGAATTATTCCAAGGAAAAAGTTCAAGTTGTAAAGGAGCTGCATCGACCTGTGAGAAAAAAATTTCCACGACGTCACACCGTCATTAAGGGTTTCGATGATTTATGGCAGTCTGATTTAGGACAATTAGATCTTTATGCGGGAACTAATAGAAATTTTAAGTATATCTTAGTGGTAATTGATTGTTTTTCCAAGTACGTTTGGACGAGGCCGCTGAAATCAAAATCAGGAGAGGAGGTGACAAGGGCTTTCGAGAGTATTCTCACTGCTAATGGCGGGCGCCAACCGAAAAACTTGCAGACAGATCAAGGAAAAGAATACTACAATAGTCACTTTACGAAACTAATGCAAAAATATTCGATTAACCACTATAGTACATTTAGTGGGATGAAAGCAGCTATATGTGAGCGCGTGATAAGGACACTAAAGAAAAGTTATTCACATATTTCAGTTTAAATGGTAGCTATAAGTGGATTGACATTTTACCTGATATCGTTCAGTCTTATAATAATCAAAAACATGATACAACGAAAATGCGTCCTAGCGACGTAACTGCTGGTAATGCTAAAGACATTAAAGTATTCAATAGGTTGAAAATCGCAGGACCAAGGAAACTCAAGGCAGGTGATGTGGTGCGAATAAGTAAAGTGAAACACGTCTTTGAAAAAGGACATACCAGGAATTGGACTACAGAGCTATTCAAAGTACGTCAATATCAGTTAACGAATCCCATTACCTACCTGTTGGAAGACATGAATGGCAGACCAATTGAGGGGGATTTTATGAGGAAGAATTGCAAAAGACCGCCAACCCTGACGTTTATCTCGTGGAAAAAGTGTTGCAGAAAAAAGGTAATAAAGTCAAAGTTCGATGGTTGGGTTTTGATAAAAGTCACGACAGCTGGATTGATTCCAGCAACAGGCTATAACTTGTAAAACAGGAGTAGGAGGGAAGACAACGACGGAGACGTTATAAAACCCTTCTGAGTTTCCCATTTCCTTCAGTAAGAGCAGTTCAATTTGGTGAGCAGCAGTATGAGTGATACTAGTTTCGAAGAAATTGACTACAACGCCGACCTAGATAGAATCTTAAACATGTACAAGAAGCAGTTAAAACAGAACCGTTTTACCTGTTACACACCAAATTTCCTCTCATCAATTCTGAATTGGAAATCCAATGTGCATTAAGTCCAGCTCGAACGTTTGCACCAGTAATTATTCTACAAAAAAAGAATGTGAAAATGGTCTTGAACAGCTTCGAATGGGCGGATGTTTTGTGCGTTCTGAAATTGATGAATCAGAATTATTTAGAAAACCCAAATATTGCTAGTCACGAAGTTGCAGCACCAATTTCCTGTGGAGAATTTCTACATATAACCCAAACAAGATCTGAGGATGACGAGAAACTCATCTTGTTGATGCAAAATATTATTGCGTTATATTTCTCTCATAGTGATGTAGTGGAACTTTTTAGAATTGATCATATAATTTCTAGTCGAGTAGAAGCGTATTTAGAAATGAACTTTTGTAAATATTATTTCAAAGTTTTAAATGAAGTTTGTTCTTGGAAACATTTAATTTGTTTGCAACCAGTTGAACGACTACTATCATCTTTTTGTTTTGATAATACATCTCAACTGGGTATTGCTTTAAGAGAATATCTTTATTATTACAGAGAAAAAATTGTAGCCGACATTGTCGCGAGAAAACCTCAATAAAATGTATAAAAATCATCCCTTTTTATAATTTTCCCTCAGTTGATATATTACAATCATGGAGTGTAGAGATTGGTATGAAGTATACGAACACAGATTACGTACCTTTGAAAACTGGCCATCAGAATTCCCAGCTTCCAGACTAGCAAGCGCTGGCTTTATTTATTTTGGTCAAAATGATGTAGTAAAATGTGCATTTTATGGGACTGAAGGATTCAACTGGCAAATGACAGACGATCCTGTGGCTGACCATTTAGATTGGAAACCAAATTGTTCCTTCTTCGATACAGATAGCGTATACTTAATAAATAGAAAAAAACCTGTTGTTCATAAAGATAAAATAAGTGTTGCCAGCAGATTTTCTACGTTTGGCAATTGGCCTATAGCTCTAAAGCAGAGACCTAATGATTTAGCAAAACTTGGATTCTGTTATAGTGGTTCAGGAGATAGAATCATATGTTATTTTTGTGGCATACAGATTTCAAACTTGCTGCCAAACGATGATGTTGCTGAACGACATTTGATGATATCCAACAACTGTCTAATGATTCAAAAACAATAGAAGATTCAAAAGCTACTAACTTATCTTGTAAAATTTGTTTAACTAATGAAATATCTGTTGTACTTCTTCCATGTAGACATTTAGCCTGCTGCTCAAGTTGTTTTATAGATATTGATAAATGTTGTATCTGCAGATGTGAGACGGTTGGGTATTTAAAGGTCTTTATTTCTTAAATAAAAAGCAGTTTTCCTATATATCATTTTATTTTTAATATTATGAATAATATTTGAACATAAAATAAAGAGTTTTTTCCCTACATACCTTTTTTTATTTTAATACATATATGATACAATATACAAAATATTAATACTACATCTTAAAACTAACTGCATACCATATAAAAATAAATGTTAATATTACACAACAACAACAGCAATACATTGTTTTACATGACTACAACACTGCCACATTAGAAATCATTTCCATTTCATTAATTTCTGTGAATGTAAATCTTCATCACATTCACCCCTGTTTTTTAATTCAAAGATGGGGTCCCAACAAAGGGAACACCAAGAACTCTTATCCTGATATAACTGATGTATGTGGATAGATATACCTTGCGTGAGATTTCCTAATTTTATATCTAAATTCTTTATTTTTAATTTAAACGCATCACTTAAACACAGTATGCATGATTTACACACAAAAAGGTTGTAATCAATAATTTGAAAGTATTTAAACCACATACAATATTGGTCATGATCACAATAAGGTTCTAGGTGACTGTAATTTAGTAGGACCAATTTCAAATTATGGGGGAAATTAAATTCACTTTGGTATTCAAAATTGTACAATACAGCATCGCAGTCAATTGTTAAGTTAGCATATTCAGCCATTAACTGCTCGTATTTGTACAATGGAAACTTTTTTAAAATTTTTTCAGTTAATCCCCATGGTAAAGGAGACAGGCGAATAAATAAAGTAGCACTTTTAAGATTTTGACAAATTGTCCTGATGCTTGCATCTTGCAGTGTTGTAGTCATGTTACCTACAAGAAAAAATAAAATTAGATTAAAATTACCTTATGTTGTAATGCCCCCATGGCAAAGTGTCAAAACTATTAGGGAGCAGATAACGCTTATCGTCGAAGGGATTGAGGGCAATTTTTGTTTGCTCAACGCTATAAACTTCATGAAGATTTGATTAAATACAGCGTTGAGTCTTGTTGAGAATGCAATTTTGTGTGGAATCTTTTGTAAAATTTTTTAAACAATCTAAATAATCCTCAAATTTTATTTCAGGTTTAACCACATTTTTCTTTACTCCCGTGGCCTTTTTAATGCATTTGGTACCCTGCATCTTATAGGTATACTGTTTCGAGCGTAACCCTACAAAGAATAATAGAATTTTTCCTTTTGCCTCATCTTTCATGAGACCAGGTACTTTGCCATTTATCAAAGGTATATTCCAGCGATTATCTGATGGATAATCGCTGGTATCGAAACGATAGATGTCAGCTTTCACCACTTCCTCGTAAGATCTTCACAGCAGATTTCATACACTAAGCTGTCAGTGTCTGTGTACAATAGTTTACACTTTTCCACTGGAAATTTGTTCAAAATATAATCGTAATGAAATTCATATATGATAATTTTAGATATATCGAGGATACACATTCCGACGTACAAGGGCTTATCAAACAAAATATTGTGCTTTTTTAACTCTATCGCCATTAGATCTTCATCAAAGATCGTTCTGCTGTGGAAACTGGGACTTGAAATTAAATTCCTTGCCCCAGATTTGCCATCCCAAGTTCTGACCAGTTTCACGTTGCGATGTTACCGAACATTTTGCATGGTCTTCCCAAACACGGCATTTATCATAAGTTTGTAAAGATTCTGCTCAAACTTTTTCTTAGCTTGGCTTCGCAATTGTGTATTCAAATCGATGTATGGTTTTAGCCAAGCAGACTGCTGAAATCGCAAAACTCTATGTACTTTTGTTAATTTTAAGCCATGCGACAAAGCTTGTTTCAGATTTCTATAATGAATTATATAATGCTCCTTGTTATCTAGTGTAGTCAGCAGTTTTTCAATTTTGGAGTTTTTTGGTTTTTTATGCTCGGCGCAGAAGGGTAAATCTTTGTGAAGATCATGGAGGCTTTCAGGGTACTCCAAATCTACTTCTAGGATGTACCCCGTGGGCGAATCATCGGGGATGCTGGTTATGTCGATATTTGTGTCAGTCCATTTGAACCCTCCATAGGGGAGAACTGACTCATTCCCCAACCGTACATGTTGTTCACGTCACAATAAAAAAGGTATTTTGAGGGTTTAGAGGGATCGTAACCCTCTACATATTTGTTATTTGCCTCCCCATAGCGGTTGCAACACATCGAGATACCTCCACGTATACCACGTTCAATAAAAAGCAGGACGTCTACATCCTGAACTGTTTCCAGCCTACAGTTCGTGTATTTTAGCATACAATCCCATGTGTATTCTGGTATGGTATAGTAATGAGCTGGGTCTAAACCATATGTCTTGTGGCAAGTATTCCGGAACGTTTCGAAAACACAAGCTAGTAGCAATATATCTGTTTTCATATATAAGTCGCTATAATCTCCAAGTGTTTTCAAATTGAACTGCGTCCAAATTAATTTAGCGTGTTCATAATCTTCATCGTTGATATGTTCATCTGTAAGTCTATTGTAAAATTTTATCTTCTTAGGTAATTCCACCTCTTGTAATCGTTCTATCCTGTCTAGGTAATCATAGAAAAATACACCTTTTCTATGTAATAATTTTAAATTTTCTTCAGAAATACCCTTAAATTCTCTATGTAAAATTTCAAAATTATTATTAGCGAGTGTGGAAACCAAAGAGTCCAATGAACTCCCCATAAACCTAAAGGAGTCAATATATCTAAACTTTATTTTAGTTTCTTGATCATGTACGGTGAAACTAATGTATTTTTCTTTATTTAAAGGTAGTAAAGAAACATTATTGCGCTTAGCCAAATCTCTAATGATAAAGTGACTGTCATAGCCAGTTAAATTATGAAAAACTATGGGTACTACAAAAGATTTACGATACAAAATGTTGCATATATTATGTGAAAACCCTCTAAATTTCCCTGAAAGATGGTCATGGTCTCTAACCACTTTATCTCCAGAGCTAAAGGGTTTCCGACAAATATGACAATCCCTACTAGCATCCTTTAAGTTCACTTCGGTGTTCATTGGCTCCACATTAATAAGTTTTGATTCAACAAATCTGGCGACATTTTCCATTTCTATCGCAAACCAAGACATACAATCTAGACCTCTGTTACTTCTATAAAATGAATATTTATCATTGTAGTTGCATTTGAAATAATACCCCGCACTATAAGCTCTATGCTTTTGATACCTCACACTTTTGCTGCTGGTATTTCTGTCGTTATATGGTTCTAAGAGAGACTCGAAGTCGGCATAAACAATGAAAGGAACCTTTTCTTTGAACATCAAATTTTTGAACTCAACATGTGAATATTTAGAGAATTCTATTTTGCACTCATTCAACTGGGTGCAGTAAACTTCATGTTCTGTTAACTTTTGCTGTGAGTGAAAGTAATTTAAACATTTATCACAAAAATATTTTTTCCCATGGTGTTTTGAAACTAGGTTATTTAAAAGCCGTGAAATATCTTTTAACCAGGTATAATGATATCGAATTTCATGATTGTTATCATTTTCATTCTCATCATTATTACCACCACATTCATCTTCATAAATACAATAAAACTCATTCTTTTTAGGAAAATATTTATCCTGAACTACTAATAAATTAATATGGTTTTTCTCTCTTTTCTTTTGTGAGGCGTACGGGGACTACTGAAAACTTAGAATGTGTATCCATTTCTAGCCCAAAAACATTGACAGATATTCTTTCGTTGTTCCTCTCGAACACAGGAATTTGATTTATTTTCACAGGAAAGGATAACCCTTTCAGATTTAATACATCCTTATAATGAGGGTAGGAACTGTTTCGATCTGAGTTACTCTCTACCGGAAATAAAGCTGACACTATCGCCCACATAAAACAAGCTTCATCATGTAGGTTTTTGACGTTAATACAGGATTTTGATGATTTAATTTTTTCAGGTAAATCAGTGATAGATGAGGCAGATATTCCAGCCTCCACAGCATACCTATTTATGTTAACTTCTAACGAAATTATTTCCTTTAAACACCAGCCCGACCCTTCGCTAGCAAACTCCGAAAGCTTATTTAAAATACGATCAGTTACGTAAGTTTCAAACCAATATTGCAAATTTGTACCAAAATCAATTATTTCATTCTTGGTGCCGAAATACTTTTTATCCAGGATCTCTTCATCACCAGACATCTTGGAGAATTCTCCACAGAAATTTACGTTAACTTTTAACATGCTCATCTTTTTTAAAATATTTTTTATCCTAATTGTAAAAAGCTGCTCACAATCCTTAAGAAAGTCAAAATATCCTTATGGGATTTATTTACTATGAGACCAGTCCTAACTCTGCTTTTAAATGCCGTAACGACATCTTCCTATTTCACCCTACTATGAATATTTTTACTAGGTCTCGAAAGCCCCATGCCAGTAGCATTATAATTTTGTAGCAACAATTTAAATCTTTTAAGATGACCTTTATTAGTTTGTAATTTACGTAACGTTCCCATTGTTAAATCCGCTTTTCGTATAGCTGCATTGCAAAGAAAAATGTGTTTCTTACGTTTTTCAACCAAGACTCAACATCCCTTTGAGATAGCGGTTTAGATTTTTCTACCAAAATGCCTTCTACTTCCCTAATTTTTAAAACAATTTCATCACTAACACAGGCAATTTCATCTAAATTCATTTTCCTCGGTACAAAGTAAAATAAAAAAATAATTAAAAGCTTACTGTTGTTGTGTGTTATTGGTGGTGTTTACTCCGCCTCTTCGATGGTGAACAGCGTTCTGGGTTCTGAGTTCCCAATTCTTGTAGGCCGGTGAATGTTAGGTGGAATTTGCCTGTGGAGAATTTGTCTATGTGATTTTTGAACACTGACGTGACTCTCTTCGGGAGGAATGCTACAGCGTCCTCTAACTCCACAAGTACACTTTCCCCGAAACGTGTTTTCACCACTTTTGCAGACAGCACCCTCCTTTTTTTCGTTCAGCGGTAGGTGTTGCACCTTTACCACAGGTTTATTGACCACCTCTTAGGAGGAAACACTGTTAATATCGTTAAGGAAACTCATCTGAAACAATACAATAACGCTATATAGCAATTCTATGGAAAATAATAGTTAACTTACTTTTAAGCCTTTGTTTATACTTTGACCGCTTCTACTTTTGAGTGTCTGGCTTTTGATTTTCTAGCTTCAGCTAGGAACCAAATCTTAATATTTCTTTACCGCTTCTGCTGCTGTTATTGTAGGAGCCTGGCTTTTGTTTTTTTGAGCTTCAACTGGAACCAATTGACCGCTTCTACTGCTCTTTTGGACGTTGGTAAGTTCAGCAGGAAACCAAATCTTTGTATTTCGTTACCGGTTCTACTTCTGTTAGTGTAGGAGCCTGGCTTTTTTTTGTTTTTTCTGAGCTTCAACTAGAACCAAATAGTGTAGAGTGTAAATCATAAATAAAGCAACAACAGAAATTATCAAAAGTAATTTGCAGCAATGTACACTGATTATAAAATTGGCTTAAAATATTACATTGAGAATATGAAAACTTAGTGAAAACTTATGTGAGCAATGACAGCTTCAACAACAATCTGAGGCAACAAGCATGACCAAGTAACATAACAATAATTTAGAAGAGACAAAAAAAATGTTAACAATGTATACCCATATAAAATCGAAATAGTTAGACCGCTTTCTAAGAATACAAAAACAACAAAAGAACAAATAATATATAATTAGGCTGTTAGTGTGTATGGAGCCTGGCTTAGTGTTGGTGTTTTCTGAGCTTCAACTAGAACCAAATAGTGTAGAGTGTAAATCATAAATAAAGCAACAACAGAATGAATAACCTTTCAGATCAATAATGCATCAAGGACTGAACCACCTAAAAAGTTCTGCCTTCAACATTACAAAGTCTGTGCTTTCATATTCAGGATATGACTATAAGACAAAAATTTACACAACTTCTTGTATAGTAAAACCCATGACAATGCAAATTTAAAATGCCTTTTATATTAAGGTTGGCATTGAACACTTATTTCATCTTTTCCTCTTTTTCTTTTCAAAAGATGTTTCAGTTGCTATTTCGGCTAGTTGTGAACTCATATCCGAAACCTCTTCTAACTCTGACACAGTTTCAGATTCTGCATCGTTGTGATTAGCTCGTGCAGCTTCCAAGCATTCGAAGTATTCCTCCACTAATTGGTTTGCTGTAAATGTTCTTGTGATTTTTTCGTGATGTCCCATAAAATCTGCCGGTGCCAAAATTTCCTGATCGGCTAAAGTGAGAGACATGCATATCGTTACTGTGTGCTTTCTTAATTAAGTCTCCCTCAGTCGCTTCGGATATTGGACAACACAAAGTTTTGAATACTTTCTCATGAGAAAGCATGAACGCAGAAACTGATTTCTTGTATAGAGTTTTCCAAATACGTATGGATTATATAGTCGAATTTTAGGACTCGATATTTTAAATAGTTTCAATATATTTAGTGTCATATTCATTAATCAATACCTGAACCGTCCTGTTAAGGTAACCTCGAATTGCTTTGCCAGTTTCTTCTATTAAAATCTTCAATTAAAAGTCTTCTTATTTCCTCCGCACATTTTCTATTGAAAAGTTGAAGAGATAGCATAGTTTTTTCACTTAATATTTACCAACTTTCAAAACAAAATTGAATGTTTAGTTTTACTAGATAATCATTTCTTTTGTTAGCCAGGTACTTTTTAAATTTCCTTATGTCATCCATACATGGTTGAATAATGGATTTTCGTTGCTGTTGCTGTAACTGTTTACTGCAGTTCGGTTTACATAAATATTTATTTCTTCGTTAAGTAGTTTTTTTTTTTTTTTGTATTTCTCTGATTAATTTCGGCATGCTCTTTAATACATTCAATTATATAAATGTTGCCTATTTGCTTTAAAACTGTCCCTAATCCCGGTGCTACCGTTAAGACTTTATAATTTCCTGTCTCCGGGTTTAAGAGTGCTTCTTTGTCTATAGCTCTGTGTGCGTCATCTACTAATTTAGGATCGAAAACAGATTCCACATTGGTAATTTCCTTATTACATTTTCTTACAGTCAATAGTTAATCTCAAAGTAACGCTCTTCTTTGTAAATTGTTACCATTTTATTAGAGTAGATAATAATTAGTTTGTCATATCTTATTGCTCTGACGACATCTTCACGAAGTTGAGGAAATAATTTTTGGTTCCTTAGATAATGGACCCTTATAATTAATCTTTGCAATAAGATTATTTATTACCAGCTGTTACCCGCGGTTTCACCCGCGTACGGAATGTTCAAGCCTTCGCAAAAAAAACTTATGAAACATATGGGTTATCCTATATAAAAAAAAACTAACTTATTTGAACCACCCTACTTAACCATAAATCCACCAATCCCGAATATATTTCACCCAAACAGCAAGTACTTATGGGCCACCCTATATAACTATTTTATTCGACATTTTTTGAATCCCCTTGAATAACTGTAACTCCACTTCACCCTACATTACAACCATCCTGTATATGCTGCTGTTTTATAATTTTTGAACACCTGACTATAACTTTTCTCTACTCTATATTTCAGCTATGCAACTGCTTATGGTGTACCCTGTATAACAATTATTTCAGATTTTTTTAACCACCTTTTAAAGTAAAATTTCTCTTTACTCTATATATTAATCAACCTTTATATAAGCTTTTTTTGACAGTGTGTTACACACTCTAAAACTATAAACTTGCTTCTCCCCATATTTCAGATATTCCATTTATGCAACTGTTTATGGTCTACCCTATATAACAATTTTTTTAACTTTTTTGATTCATCCTAATGGATATGATGTGGAACCCTTCGTGAGTCAAATATAAAAACACAGTTTTGCAGCTTAACACCAAACTTTTATTTAAACCCTCACCCAAACTGCAACTGTATTATATTACCCCCCTATATAACAATTTTATTCAAAGAAATGTTTAACCGCTTTGTATAACTAACTCTATTTCCATCTAGATTAAAACCATCCTATATACACCGCTGCCAATTTGTCAAACATTATAACTTATTTTTGAACCACCCTGTGTATAACCATAATTTTACTCTACAAAATATTTCAACCACCCTGTATGTGCATCTGCTTAGGGGCAACCAAATAATTTTTTAAAAACTTCTAATCACACTGTATGAACAATAATTTTAGTTCTATCTTTGTTTCAGATATTGCAGATATACCACAGCTCATGTTCTATCTCACAAAAAAAATTATCCAACCTGTTTGACTATAAATCTACTCTACCCGCTATTTCAATCACCTTGAATTTGCAACTACTTATCGGCCACCCAGTATAACATTTTTTCTACCACCCTGTATAACTATAAATCCATCAGTGCCAAATATATTTCACCAAAACCCCAACTGTTTATGGGGCACCGAAAATAACAATTTTGTTCAATCACCTTTTATGTATTATTTGTATACACTACTGCTTATTGGTCAACTAATATAGCAGTTTTTAAATAATTATCATAACACTTCTTCACACTATGTTTCAACTAACCTATCTTTGCAACTTATTATTAACTACGCTATTTCACATTTTTTTCCTTATATTTTTTCAATATATATTAAAGTATAATTTCTCTCCAAACTTCATTTACAACTTTTTCTAACCTTGTTTGAATGACACCGTGTAATATAACTTTACTGTAAACCATACTGTATATGAAAGTGCTATATAACAAAAATTTTCTAGCACTTTTTACCCACTCTGTATAATTCTAACTGTAAGCCACCCTATATTTCAACAACGTTTTATATGTATCTACTTGTGGATATAAAACAGGTTTTTAACCACAACATAAACTATAATTCCACTCCATCTTATATTTCAAACACCCTGTATAAACAACTGCTTCTAACATTTCTTTAACCCATTTCATAACTATAGAATCTTATGAACATAATTCAAAGATCCTAACTGCTTACATAAGTCATTTTTTTTAAGTTTTTTTAATCACTGTATAAATATTCTACCCTTTTTCAATCACTTGGTATAAGGAACTGTTTATGACCCACTCAATATAACTTTTTGGGATCACCCCGTATAACTAATTCCGCTCCCCCTTATTTCCACCACATCGTATATATCCAGCTGCTTATAGGACACCAAATAAAACTTTTCTTAAATTATTTAAGTCCACGTAATTCTACTCCGCTCTAAGTTTCTTATGTTCAGAACACCCTGTAAAATTACGCTTGATTTATGTTGATTTTTGTTAAATCGAAACATGTTACATTTGCAGATTCCGAATTTTGAATAATGAGCTAAGCTGATCTCAGTATCTAATATTTTATGCGTGCGGTGGAACCAATTGAGTAATTGAATTACCCACATGGTAGAAGTTTTTTCTCTATATCTACCGTTTCTGTTAATTTAGAGAGATAAAATGTCTACCAGATTTTAAGTCAAACTATAGGCTTCGCAACAAAAAAAAAAGATTCAGCAAAATCAGTTAGTAGTTCTTACGTGATGCCCGAACAAACAAACAAACAAACAAACAAACAGACACACTTACACTTACAATTTTATAATACTATAGATAGATAATGGTATAGTTTCACAGGTACCACCCATCAGCAATGTTTCGAATGGACAGTCCAGCTCAAGGATTTCAGAATGACCAAATATTTTTAATAATTATATGTATTTATACTTTCAATTTTGGAAAACTGAGATGGGGGATTTCTAGATCAATTGTGCTACTTTCCAACGCGGGTTTATTCGTAGTGATACGGTCATCTGATCAGGTAATATGGCCACTAAAAAAAGTTCTTCTCTAGGTTTGCCTGAAATTTTTCAAAAACTACCGGAGCTACAATGTTTATTTTTACAGCATAAATTGGGTACGTGTGAAAACATCTACCCTGCGAGTTACTAATAATGTTTTAGCTATATAATAAAAAAATATATCAAAAATATATTTTTTTGTAATTTCGGGTAAAGTTTCCATTGTCCAGTTAACGAAGTTCAGTGTATAGTAGCTCAATTTGTAGGTTTTGTCACCAAAATGTCTTTTTCTCTGTATAGTGAAAAAGTTTCAAACCCGCATATTAATAATAGCAAATCATTAACAAAGTCAGATTTAAAAACAGGAATTTACTTTTTGCAAATAAATACTCATAATTACGAAAACTAAAATACGATTATTAAAGAGTAAGAAATTCCGAATAAAGATTTCTCCCTTTGTAGTGCACATTTCTGCCTGTTTTAAAAACAGGCCGTAACAAGTATTTTTTTGGACTATTAATTATTCAATTGATAGTTATAAAAATATGTGTTCTAGATTCGTAAAGGATTAATTTGTCACTAGAACATATACCATTTTGCCTTAAAAGGAGCCTACCGTTAAGTGACAATTTTTAAAGGAAACTATTTTTATGTTTCCTACCGGATGATTGTTTAACGAGAACCAATTTTTTCCTTTTTTTATGGATTTTATCACAAATTTACTTTAGGGCTAATAATTTCGATGTGTTATAGAAATAAATAAGAAACTAAACACATTTTTCAGTAACTAATTATTAATTACTGTTTTATTATACAAAATACTACATTACATTAACTTTTTAAGCTTGTCAGTCACAAACTAGGGTATTACCTCCTAATTTTTTCGGACAACATGGATTTGTATGAAAAAATTTGGAATTAAGCCTGTCTTACCCTCTTCATCAAAAGATATATGTACTATGTGTGCCCCCTGCTGTTTAGAGGTGAAAACTACCCTCACATAAAAATGAAGAAATACTACGCGTTACATATTCGTATATCTATTGGAATGCTAGTTATATATATATATATATATATATATATATATATATATATATTAAACGAATAAACCCTTAAAAGTCTAACCTTAGAACTAATTTCATAGAAAAAATCATTTTTAATAGCTTAAAATATCTTCACACTGCATTTTAGTAAATATTATCTTTTTTAGTTGTCAAAAACCATCTCTGATTGCATAATAATAATTAATTGTGATAATTGTACGAAAATAAGTTTTATATCCGAAAAAATTATTTCCAACTAAAAAAACATATGAACGTGTTCTTAAATGTATGTTATTATGGTTTCTCAATTTATTAAGTTTTAACCCTCAAAAACCACCCCTCATTCCATAAAAATTGTCAAAATTGTACAAACGAGTTTTATATACAAAAAAATTATTTCGAACTGTAAAAAAATTCATAAACATATGCTTAAGTGTAGGTTATTATGCTTTTTTAAAAATTGTACAAATAAGTTTTTTATCCTCTAAAATTGCTTCTAACAACTAAAGAAACTATGTGAACATGTTTTCAAATGTTTTGTATCATGATTTTTTTTACTTTAATCATTAATATTCACGCCATGTGATGACATTAAAAAAGGTTACAAGTGATTTACACAATTATAAAACGTTGTGTATTCTTTAATTTAAATTTTTATTTAAAAAAGTATGTTATTATATATTATAACAAAAAGTTTAAATTGTAATATATGAAATTACAGTAATTGGTCAGTATTATAACATCTCTTTACACATTTATTAAATCACACTTATTTAAATATCGTCGTCAGATTCACTGCCACTATTCTTCTCCTGATCTAAAATTGATGGAGAATTGTGGCAGTGTAACGGCTTACACGTCCCACAAAAAGCGTTCCAGTTCAAACCGATTTTTCGGCAACCGCAAATTGTCCCTATCTCGCTTTTTGCAATTGCAAAAAATCATTTTCACCAAATTATCAGGGGCTGGCTTGTGGGTCATTTTTACTGACTGTAAAATATTGTTTTCGCTGACCCACCCCCAATCAGTTGCACGGATATTTTTGTTACCAAGCCAGATTTAAGTTTGATAAAAGACCCTTTTTATTGTTCGTTCAATTCGTCTATGGTTGGTGTAAGGGATGCTAATTTTATTGCGTTATTTTTTGTTGTAGCCTTATTAACAAAAGAGTCATATCTAATTTATTCAAGATATAATGATAAGCTTGGATGCTTGTTAATTTATTTGATTGCAAATCTTTAGCTGTCCCATACATAAAAATTGTGCAATATCTGTGCGCTTCTAAAATATCTCCTATACTAGATTATGTTATTCCATTATCTTTATTGAAATTCATAATTGAAGTGATCTCGATTCCAATTATCAGTTATTTTTGTGGGAATATAAGCTAAAAATAGTGCCACGTTCGCTTGTTTGATTTTGGACATATACTGGATACTGTATACGTTGAAAGCACAGTAACGAGTTCCGAAACTTTCTCCACATTTATGTACACACACACACACACATACATGGTATGGCATTTACTCTGGCATCATGTGCATACAACGACAAAGTGGCATCATTGAATCTAAGATATGGGCGATACTCTTCAAGCAGTGTAGACTTGCCCAATATGTTCAGTTTCACCATACCCTCGCTTTTAAGACCGAAAATTTGGTTTGAAGATATCGTCCACTACATCT
Source organism: Octodonta nipae (assembly GCA_034190945.1). Lineage (NCBI taxonomy): Eukaryota > Metazoa > Arthropoda > Insecta > Coleoptera > Chrysomelidae > Octodonta > Octodonta nipae. The sequence continues at coordinate 168,528,408 of CM067216.1, read as the reverse complement.
GAAACCACAAGCGCGGCTGTGCGCCTGTTTGCAGTGTATGGTGCACAAACGATTTACACGATATACGAGGAGTGATCACTAGGCCTTGCCTGCAGTATTTCTTGAACTAACAGAGGCTTTAATGAAATCATGAAATATGTCTTGGAAAACTTTGTTAGTATGATACCAGAGGTGTTGCCTTCAAATTTTTCAAAAACTAACTTTCACATAGAAAACAATATTTAATAATAAGAGTAATGTATCTTTATTTGTATATATGTAATTGACTTCTAAACATAAATCAGATTTTCATTTTGCAATCTACATCAATAAATAAAGCCATTGACAACGAAGTCAGAATAGACTCTGAAACGTTTGGTATTCCTGCAATATACGTCGTTTTATTTCTATTGTGGTGTTATTGCCCAACAAAACATAAAAATAATATGTAATTGAGTTCTGGACTCTAACGATTGTGATAAAATTTATGAATAGGAGATTTCAATGTCTAAAAATCTATTGGGCATAGTTTCTACTTTAGGAAAAATTATTATTGGCAAAGTGAAATATTAACACATACCGTTAGAGATTATAACAGTTATCGCAGTTATCCAACATGAGTTATAAATATTAATTGTAGCCCATAATAAGTTTGATGCTTGTTTGTCTAAGTAAAAATTTATACCTACTGATATATAATGCCAATGTTCAAAAATTCACATTTTTGTTTTTGGTATAAATTTACTCATAATTGTGACAAGATAAAACAATCCTATTCGCTTCGAAAAATATATTTTGCGTGATTATGTTATCAACAAATTCCACGAGATATTGCTTATAAAATGAAAGTAACTGATATTTTTTAAATTGATATCATATATCTTCAAATAGCTCTCTTATGACCAGGACACGTATGATGCGAGAGGGTAATTTTCCATCTTTATAATTTGATGGCATAGCTACTAGCGATGCTATGCTTGCTAGTAGGGTATTGAACAGCGCGGGTTCTACATTGAGCGGCTGAATTTAGAATTCACCAAGATTCAATGTTCAATGTTCGGATTTATTTATATCATAATCAGTCTTGACACTATTATTACATATTTTAACTTCTTAATACTAATCTTCTAAGTATTCATCTAACTAAATCATAAATTCTTCTAATTAATTCTGTACTAATACTACCTTACACATACAACGTGACCATGCCCCAACTAATCTATAGAAACCTGAATCAAACTTAGTGAAACTCCATTTCATGTTCAGCATGTATGAGAGAGTAGATGTAGAAATATGTTTGTTGAAATACCGTAAGTCTGCATCCCGTTGGCACATAAAGTAATTGCTCTTTATTTTGTAATTGTGTCATAATAAGTTTGTTTCCTCATCGTCGTATTGAGCTGCAAGGCATTTATCTGAATTTTTTAATTTTATTTGTGTTAGTTTTACTGTCATATATTATACTCCGTCAGAGATTGGTTTAAATTCTGCCACATATTGTAAAGTTTTTATTTTCACACTGGGGTTCAGTTCAGTTTTCGGATTTATTTATGAACACAGTTCAACCACTATAATTTATTTCCACTACTTTAACACAGTTTATATTCACAGAACTATTTATAATTTATCTTAACTATACGGCAGTCGAATACTGAATGAATGCTTCCTCAGCCGTCCGTATTTATATATTTCTTCTCGGAATTCTCCACAAAGTCAAAGAGCCTATGGGATTAGACTAGATTCTGCAAGAAGACTAACAACATTTCGGATTCCCCGAAATATCGGATGGATGCCGATTCCACTAATCATTCACTGTCTACAATCTTACCTATCTTTTTCCTTTTACTCATGATTGTTAACAAAAATCCTATTTTTTACCTTTGTATATTCATTTTCATCTCATTTTTACCTCCATAATTTACATATTTTTCTATTAACTTCAACTTTTCATATAATTTCACTTTTCTACTATGTTCTGGCATAACATCTTCATTTTTCATTTGTGTTCCTTCTTTTGCCTGATTACTTGAATTTTTACTTTTTCCCCAAATTTTACTCTTTCTTCTTGGCTTGTCCCTATAACATGTTTGTCTTGCTCTACTTGTAATGTGGTATTTTCACATTTTTCTTCAGCCTTGTCCAAATTTGAGTCATCTTCTTGGGTTTCTTGACCTTTACATCGTTCTATAATTTTTTTCTTATTTGTGTCATATAATTTTTCATGTCTAGTACCGCTTGTTTAATATTATTCTCCATTGTTTTGCTATTTTCATACATTTCTCTTTTAAAATTTGCTAGATTATTTTCCATATCTTCTTTTAATTGTTTATAATTTTCATCCATTCTTGAGCTTAATTTTTTGATTATCTTGTTTAAAATCTGTCATATTAGAATTTATATTTCCTATATCTTGTTTTAAATTTGAACTCTTCATCATTTCCATCAATTGTAGATTACTATCAGATCCACTTCCCGTATTTCCTTCTGATCTTGATTCTTCTGGTTGTCCTCCTACTACCACATGCTCTGAAATTATTTGAATATTTTGTTCCTCCATTTGCTCTTCAATTCCAATTCCTTTTTGTCTGTCTTCAGTTCCCTGCATATCCTGCTCCATTTCTACAGACATATGTTCTTCTGAATTTTCCACAGATTTTGCAGCTCTAGTTTTTACCACTTTAATAAATTACTTTCAACACAATTTCTTTATTTATTGTTATATATTATTCAAATTTATTATTACTATTTTTCTTTCTGAATTATACTGTTTCTTTATTTTTATATGTACCTTTTTATAAACTTCCCACTAAATTTCTCGAAATTGCAAAAATCAATTGTTTTCTAATTTCAAATATTCTTACCTTTTTACCTTATCTATATTCAACAAAAATTACCACAAAGTTTGCTTCTATTTATTTGGAAATTTATTTTGTTTCTTTCTTTATTTATTTATTTAAATCTGACAATTAATATGAACTACCAATGTATTTCTGATGCTACATTAATTATGCATCATTTTATATTATATAGGACCCACTAATTTTTGAGTCCCTTACGTTGAGTGCCAAATTTATAATTATTGCAATCAAATTATGATTTATTTAAATTGCTTCACAATACTTTATATTATATTTATTACTAGTTTTCTATCTCAGTGTCAATTAGCCCCACGTCTGACCATTATATAAAATTGGCGACATTTTATATAATGGTCAGTCAACTTTTTCTAAGCCCACGTTTGGCCGCCAAATTTTATATTGGATTGTATTGAATTAAAATTTTAAAATAAATTGAAATAGTATTTTATATCTCACGGTCTTTTTTGCTTGGGTTCAAATCTTCAAATGTTAAATAAATAAATAAATAAATTTTATACTTATCTTGTTTATCTTACAATGATTTATCTCTCTCTTCAGGTTCACTTACACTTCCTAAAATTTGAAATTCTATTTGCACTTTACTTTTCTACTTTTAAAATTTTAAATTACTGATAATCAAATTTCCAAAGTTTCAATCAAAGTACAATTTATTTAAATTTTCCATAATACAATATTTATACTAGTTTTCTTTCAAAACAAATTAAATTTCCTCTTCACTTAACCACTCTTAAATTTCTATCAAATTATGTTACAAAACTGTTTATTATTCATATACAACTATTATGATTATTCTAAATTTTGAAAAACTTTTATTATCACCGATTGACTAACCTTTTTATGATTTTCTTATTTTATTAATTAAATTTTTGCAACAAATCTTATCTTTCTTTTAAACAATGTATAAAAAACTCACTGTTGTTGTTTTCCTAATTCTTTTCTTCTTATTGTTGACCTTTATCAATAATTTCAAATGTCAAAATTCTTTACTGCTAAAATTCTGCCACTCAATTGAATTTTTCGTGCTGGTTTGCAATTTGTTTTCTCCCAATACTTTTGATTTTTAAATTTTTATACCATTAATCCCATCATCTTCCTTTTCTCGACCATTTATAAAAATATTTTCAATTCACCTCTCCAAATAAATTCAAATGAAAATTTTAGGTTACTGTTGTCTTTCTGACATGGAACACTAAATTTGTTTTATATATCATAGGACATTGATTTCGTTGTGATGGAAACTGAATTTATGAGAACGAAATTTTTAAACCGATCTGCTCGAAGCTTGACGATCAAAGAGACTTTGTCACTGTCAGATTTCATATTTATACTCTTTATTTTGCCACCTGCTATTTCCATTTCCGTTTATATTTATTTTATTAATTTCCAACTATTATCCTTTTAAATCATGTCAAAAAAATCTAAACAAATCTCCACTTAAATTTCAATACCTTTTACCCTCATTAATTTTACCCAAATCATTTAATTATATTTTCAATAAACATTGAGTTGACATTAGTTACCTGTTGGCCACCAGTTATTTAACAGGTACTTAATAAAATTTGGATTTTATTAAAATTTAGACTTTATATTTTTTGAACTATTTACTTTTTTTTACTATGCTCTACGCTCCATCTATTACTATAAATTTCTTTACTGTTCCATCAAGTTTTGAAAACTTATAACTGTTTTTATAATTTGACATTTCGATCCTCTGTTTACTAAAGAATTTATGTATTTAAAACTTGATTTTGATCTAAAATATGTTTTATTCGGTGTTCTCATGGCGTAATTTGTGATCTATATATGTTCTATCAGCTGATGATTTTTACAACTGAATTTAACCTTTTGATGTTTGACCTTATTATGAATTTTTGCATATATTTCTTTATGTAAGTATTAATCTTTTATTTAAAATCTGCATGATATAATATCTAACTTTATATGCCACCTTTTATCCTTTCAACAATTTGCCTTTGAAACATTTTTACATTGTTTGTATTATTAATTTATCGCTATCTTATAACATAATCCCTTATTTATTTACAAATACTTGTCACTTCATTTTTACAGTTTAGATTCTTGCAATTTCCTTTCTTTTTATTTGTATGCTGTTTATTTATAATATCCCATTTATTTAACTATTCAAATTGCTAAAGTTTTTATATGATTTCTTGTCTGTTTAAATCCATTACATTATATATATATATATATATATATATATATATATATATATATATATATATATTGTTTTTAAGTTTTCGCGGGTACTAAATGTTTTAGGTGGTTTCCGGGAATTCATCCGCGTAGTTTACAACTGATCCCTGCCGGGATCGATGGTAAAATGACGACGTTTCGGCAGAGTCACATCTGCCCTCTTCAGGTCGGTTCGCATAATTCTCGTAGCCTTCTGCTTTCGCTTCTATTCGCTTCAGTATTCGAGTAACTAGAAGCGAAAGCAGAAGGCTACGAGAATTATGCGAACCGACTTTATTCCCACGTTTACCCTCAACATCTACTACTTCCATTATTGTGTCTAAATGTTTCTCTAATGGTGATAATGATAGTAACAACTCTTATGTGCCTTAGTCCTTAAAAGAAGGTCGCGTAGCGTACTGCTCAATAGTCATTTTTGAAGCTTCTCCAGATCGTCGTTTATTAAAGATTATAATTCGACACAGCAATGATGCCAATTTTCGCCAGGTATTGTAATTAAGTTTACCAGATAATTCTGCTTGTAATCTTTTTATTTCCTTAGCTAGATACTTCGTCAAGTCTACTAGGTCTGTTAATGGTAAAAACTGCTTACCATTAAACTTTCTTTTATGAAGCGTAGACAGAGCAGCAGATGAAATTTTGGCTGACCATTCCATTTCCATAAAATTTACAAATGATATACACAATTCATTTTGTTTCATGTCGCCATTTCTAAGAGCCAGTCCTGTGCGGATATCTGTACATTTTTTAAAAGCTTTTCCAAGTTTGAGTGCCAAGGACGGTATTTCAAATTAGGGCCGGTGAGTATTTGAAATAGTATTTCTACTTAAAGATTTAGTACCTGTTACCACCAAATCAAAATCTTTTGGAATTAAACAATCAGACAATTGCTTTATGTCATTATCGATTGATTTTACTTTAATTAAAAATAGACCAAGTTGTCGAATTTTCTGCCGAATTAGCTCACACTGAGTATTGCCATATTTTTCAAATTGGAAGAATCCATACTTCAATATAGTTTGGTCATTTTTGCATGTTTCCGAGATTTCATCATCTCTAAATTTCGCTAAAATATCCTCTTGATATGATTTTGAATATTCATTGTTTGTTAGGCCCATTATAAGAGCATTGCTTTCCAAAATAATATTTCGCTTTTTTTGCAGTTTTGATTACAACGCTCAATTTGCAGTTATATTTTATATCATACCAAATTCTATTTTTAATCATAAAACCTAGACAATGTGGACAAGATCCATAGGTCAAATAATTTAAATCACCCTGTAATTTTTCTAAGGGACGCCTAATTAGTAGAAGCTCTCCTTGCTTTAGGTTTATTACGTTACACTTATAATGAAAATCTCCTATTCTTGTCAGTTCTTCAAGAGCATCTCGACGTTTTTTTGATCCCTTTGGCAAAATTAGTATCCTGGCTACTTGTGTTTCATTTTTATGAATTAGTTCATAATGCCGCGCTAAGTTCACCAATATTTTGTCACAAAACAGGCAACAGTCCCCTTATCCCGTATCCGCCTTCCATTTTCCTTATTTGTCCTAGCACTCTTTACGAAAATCCCAAGGTCCGGTACATTTTCGTCCGACAACTCATCTGTTTGAGTCTCAACATCGTATGATATGCTGCTGGTTGTTGTTTTCTGGCTTCTGTTCTCCTTATATGAATTATTGTTTGGAGAAGGAACATTTTCTGTTATGCGAACTTTATTAATATTTTGTTTTTTAACCAGAAGTCTGGTTTGTCTTTGGCTTAACGTATATTTCTCCATATAACTGTTCAGTGCCATTTTCTTTATGTAAATCTGGGGATAAATATATAAAAGTATTATTTATTTCTGTGTTTATATAATATCTGGGCGAAGGTACATATTCCCAAAAAGAATCAGTAGAATTATTAGATATATGCTGAATCTGCCCTTCATTTATTATTGATAAACTGGTTTCATTGTTATTGTTATTGGTCCTATATTCCTGCAGACTATGATGTTGAACAACTGGTTTTCGCTCAGTTAGCACATTATACTCGGCATGGGGTTGATTAATGCTGTCGGTATTTTCCATAAACTGAGGAGTAGCTGTAGTAGTTGCCACTAAATTAGTATTGAAAAACGAACTAGAATCCAGCTTTAAGTTTTGATATTTTCCTGGCACAACACTCTGCAAATTAGAATACTTATCTTGTTCTTTATCAGTTTTCATTGTGCAGGTCTTGCTTGTTTCCGGCATTATTGAAATTAAAAGAGAGCTCTAAAACTCTATTCTTTTCAAAATTAGAAAGCCCTTTTGTCTCGTCTCTAGGTACGGAAAGGAGTTCCAATATTTTCTGCCCTCTCGTTTGAACTGATCTCGGTGTTGGCCACTGTAAAACAATAAATTAAAGATAAAGGTTTTTGCAAGCATTCAAATAATTTTTGATTTATGTAGTAGACGGCTAGCCTAAATAGAATCTTTAATCTTAGGCTAAAAGTTAATAATTTCTTATTACTATTAAAATTATTTTTTCATTACTTAATGCAAGCATTATCGATTTGGAATTATAATCTGCATTTTATCTACCGAATAACTTGCACCAGCGAGCGACTTTCGTTTAGGTTGTTTAGACTTGGATTTTAATTTAATGTTATTTTTTCGTACCCGGTCAACATTAATTTCATTTTAACGTTAAACTAAGTAATTTATAAACAGGGTTTAGTTGAAATATTCTAAGTATTTTTGGTTGCTTTATTTGAGCTCCATTTAATCTTCTGTAGTGTCATTGTTATTTGAAAACTACTTAATTCTCATACCTATTAGTTGGCTTGCCTTACAAAGACATTATGATATGATAATCTCTTTTCGAGATTTTACAATCTATTGAACGCAAGATAATATATTCTTTCTAGTCGAGAACTCGAATCGGTTGCGTTCTCCTCAATTGATTGAAATCTCGAATAATTATTTGTTTATTACAAGATTTTGGCACGGCCATGGGTCATGTCTCCTGCCTTAAGCAAAATTTTCATGGAAAAATTTGAACAAATACTTTTTTCAAAAAAGAATAATAGTATAATCACTGTTTGGGAACACTCTTAAAGATTTACATGAATTATTGAACGACATCAAAAACAAAGAATCAACTTTACAATTCACATCTGAAATTGAGCAGAATAATGCACTACCTTTCTTAGAAATTTTAATAACCAAAACACATTAGTCATTTTATACAGAAGTCGAGAGAAGACCGGCACACAGACTAACAGATATATCAATCATTAATCATCCAAATGTCGTAAAAAAGGCATCATTAAATCTTTATATGATAGAGCAAAAATAAACTGTTCTGATATTAATAAATTTAATGGAGAAATAATGTCTATAAAAAATCCACAATTTGCTAACAATTATCGTAAAAAATCATCAATAAAGGGTTATAAAATTCAACATAAAATAATTACTAACATTCAACACCAAGCTGGTCCAAAACCAATATATTTGATAATCACCTTACAACAGCCATACCACACATACAGGTTCTTTCAGAAAGACTGAAAAGTATAGCATACAGATTTAATACAAAAACAAAATTCAAAACAATCAATACATTGAAATCAATTATATCAAAAATTAAATCAAATAACGAAACCTAAAACTCCACAAAGGACAGAATTTAACAAATTCCTTGCAAATATAATATATTTTATATTGGGAAATTCCTAGACCGATAAATTTTGGAATAAATGAACACAAAAATTATATAAAGTAACAATAGTTCGAAGTCTAAACTTTGTGAAAATGCCTGGAACATTTGTCATAACAGACAATTTCAAAATTGAACCATACAAGTATGACACAAAGAACACACTACCAAACTAAAGCTTAAAGGGTCGGAATTAACTATATTAATTTTAAAGTGATTGTATCGCTAGTACTTCTGTAGAATTCTGCTCTTCCTGGTTACCAATCAGGGATGAAATTAGTAATGGTAATATCTTTTTGAACTCTGTATCGGGATAGTTCATACGGTTTGTTCTAAGTTTTGCCTTATAACTTTAATAAGATCTCTGGATCAGAATTTCTCTGATCTCATTTTTGGCGAGTGTAAATCGTATAACAAAGTAGTACCTAGGAGCGCCACATGAAATTCTGAAGATAACTATTTCAAATTCTTCTTGAAAGCTTTATTATTTCACGTGATCTTTACAATTTTTTAGAGCTACCCTGCATATATCAAATTAGCAGTAAAGTCTCCTAGTAACATCATATTTATTGTCATTTAGTGTCAAATTGTGAACGCTAAATTTGTTATAGCCAACTTTTTTATTTTTAGTTTCTGAATTAGACCCTGAAACATTTGTGATGTTATTCCCAAGAAATCCTAAAAATACAAACAACATATTGTCTTGCGTTCAACGAATTGAAACATTAAAAAAACGAATCGTTTATAATAGACCGAAAAACTCTCAAGATTTAGAATTCATCAGATTGGCATAATCTTTTTCAATCACATTTGAAAATCTGGAACTATAATTTTATACAGCATTATTGGTTACTATCACTTCTATCCTTCGCGGTAAGAAAGGTTCTAGATAACAATGAGAATAAGGGAGAAAAAGAAGATATTATTTAATAACTATGGTTTATTTCTACCACCCTGTATAGGAGTCTTCTTATGGACACCCAGTATATCATTTTGTGAACCACCCTATATAACTCTAATTACACTCCACCCTGTGTTTCAAGCACTCTGTAAATCTAATTGTCAATGGGCTACCCTACATTTTTTTTCAACCACCTTGTATAACAATAATTCTACATCACCATATATTTCAACTATCATATATATTCAACTGCTTATGGGCTTGGTTACATACATTATGTTTTCCAACTTATTCTAACCACTCGGTAAGCCTATAATTCTAAACCATTCTATATTTTAACAACCCTATATATGCTATGAGTCACCCAATGAAACACTTGGTTTCTAACAAGTGTTTCATTTTCAAGGTTTCAGGGGAGCTTATAAGATTGTACCCATCAAAAATTACCTATCCTGAAAATTTTTGTTTTTAAAACTTGTGGGGTCCAGCTGCAAACATATAATGGTAGAAAATAGGAAATAGACATAAAATAGTTACATGTTCCTACTATTAATTCTCACTCATAATTAGGTTAGGTTAGGTTAATTAGGTCACCAATTCACCCTGTATTGAACATCCTGAAATTATCATAATTATCAGAATTTGTCAGATTTTTTTAATATTTAAAATTAAGAATGAAAAATGTATTTGTTTTAGATGAATAGTCGATGTAAAAAGAAACCGGAAAATAATAATGTTCATGAACACGAGACTATCACAATTTTTGGTACTTTTGTTTAATACCATAACTTTGGCCTAAACTCCTCCAAACATCTATAACATCTTAAACTGAAGCTTTTTACTCTATTTTATTGATCTATACTTAGAAAAAAACATATTAGTATCTAAATGAGTCAGAATAAGCCCTCACGTTAGCTACTAAAGGACAAATTATTTTCAAAATATACGCCAAGTTTGAAGGCCTCGTTAATCTAAACAACAACAAAAAAAGACACATCGGACCAGTTGGAGCTTATTTGGGTTTACAAGACTATACGCAAAAAAATGAGCGAAAAAAAATAATCGAAAAATAATCCAAATTACCAAAAACGCCATTTTGGTAATTACACTAAAATAAAAAGCGCTTTATCTCCTGCGATTTTTAATCGATTTGGACTTACATATACAAAAATAAAAGATGTATTTGCACAGCTTACAGAAAAAAATATTGACATTAAAAATCATATTTTTATATCTAAATTTACCCACTATAAAATTTTGGAAAATGCCAGAAACATCAAAAAACAGGTTTGTAGTTGCAAGTTACAACAACATAGAATCTCTGATTATCAATATTTTTTCTTTGAATAGTTTTTTTTAATTACCCATGAAAAAACCTTTCATTCTGTTTTTCATACGTTAAAAAATATCAACTGGCTCTTCTTGGCAAGCGTATCAATATGAGCCAAAAATAGCTAAGATATACCTGTTTTTGACGGTTTAAAAATTAAAAAATATATTTTAAAGGCTCAAACTTTCAAGAAGGTCTATTTTTGCAGACTAGATCAACATATTTTCTTTTCAAAAAAATTTAAGGACTCACTGCGGACGGTTGGGAAAAAATAATAATATTTTGACCCATATATATTATTCATATTAGATTTGCCAAAATAGCAAAAATTGAGTACTTTACGATATTAGTCAGTCCATAGTTTTGAAAAAACAGGGAATATACATATTACAGTGTTACAGAAACCTAAACGAAAATCCCAAGCAGCAGACTACAAAACTCCCCCCCACAAATCAAGATTATTTTTTTAACAGTTACTATCGTATTCGACGCATTTTACTACGTCCGACACTCGATTTTCATAATTTTCCTGTTATTTTTCATTTCTCCAATTTATCCAAATTTCGACAAAAACTCTAAAGGGGGTAGATCAACCAAATTAAGGGTGATGTTAGTTTAGGTGGTGCATATTCACCGCCCGAATTTCATTATCTCGAATAGGAGTAAGTTTCCCGCCCTGGCCTCAAGAGCCGAAACCCATCGTACTTAACAAAAAACATAAAGATAATATATATATATATATATATATATATATATATATATATATATATATATATATATATAAATATATATATGTTATATCACACTTCTCAAAATTGAGTTTTTAAAAAAGATTTATTTAAGTTGCACAAAAAAATATAAAGGTTAAAATATAAATAAAAAATAACAATATAAACTAACTACAGACAGAGTAATAATGAATGCAGACATAAGGCAATTGAACAATTTATAACATTAGAATGCTGACTAAGCTGTCGCAGCGTTTGCTGTTCTCACGGATGTACGTCGTCGAAGGTAACCTGAGACGACACGTGGATGCTGACTCAGCTTGGGAACTGTTGCTAGATGGTTTCACATAAGTCGATGGAATAACTTATATAACAACTCCCATCCATATAAAAAAGTTGATGCTACAGCATCGACTTTTAAGGGAGGTTCTGCAATTCCATATCCTCGACAGGACTAAGGAGGCTATGGAGTTTTACCCTGGGCTTGATGGTTGATGGACCTGGTGGTGGTGCTGGATCGGCAGAAGGGCTGATCGTTGGAGGCTTCTGGAATTTCTTCCTGATGATGCTCATGGAAAGGAGGGCAACCACAATTGCGGTTGTTGCCATTGTGATGATCGTAAACCAGGAGGTGTGTTTCTCCAAGAATAGTTGGTCTAGGAGCTTTTCCAATTCCCTGGAGTTTTGCCTAAGCTTATGGTTAGCGATATTCAGGTCTCTGGCATCCAATTCCTGTAGTCTCATGGGTTTCAACTTTGGAAGCTGACTGATGGTTGGCAGGTCGTCGCAACAGTTGTAGGGGATGTTGACTGGGTGACTCTTAAGTGGGATGTTGTCAACGTTGTTGGTGGTCCTTCTGGCATGGACCCTGGTGTTACCGATGAAGGCATTGCAACTGGGTTGGATGGTCAATAGAGAATTTGTCGAAATGGATTGGGTAACGACATCTTCTCCCTTGCACTTGATGTTGATGGGCAACTGTCCGGAAATCGAGATTAACCAAAGGTTCAGATCAATCTCTTGAATATTATACTCTTCGGCATATAATATTAAAGGCTTGCAAGTTGAAGAAAGGGCTGTCTAAGAAGCTGTGCTTCGCAGAGGGCTTCTTTGTCTATGGTGTGTGGAATAACTTTGGAACAGATCTTATGTTCTTTAGATAATGGCTTACAGTCACTCAGGTCTTCGAAAGATGCGTACAATAGCGAATCGTCATCTCTCGCGATATATTTTAATTTTGTTGGAAGAATATGGTGAAATCCTGTTCGATAATCCAAAACTGGGATAGGATACAAGCGGTACAGTGTATAAGTTTCAGGATTGACTAAGGGAATTTTTAGTACAAAAACAATTTTAGTATTGATCTGAAAAGCTTCCAATTCTATTAGATCGATGTATCTAGCAACATTTGAACTATAGGTTGGAAGTGGTAAGTTATTTTCATGAAGTGACTGTGATATTTTCTGAAGGGAATCGACCAAATCTACAAATATTTTCTCTTCGGACTGAAATTTTTGTATTGTGGTGTTAAGGTTCTTAATGACCGAAGTTGTTACGGATAATTGTCGATTCATTAAGTTTTCAATTTGATGTTGGTCTTTAGTAATTTTATTTATAGAGTCACTCAAGTATTATCCGTCTGTTGCATCTAAGTTACCGGAAATAGATTTCCAAATTGATCCCAGTCCATTAATTAGTCCGCGTTTCTTTCTGTTGGTACTGTAAGTCCCAGTGTCAGCGAAAATTTCTGTATATTTGATGTTAACAGATTAACAGGATTTGATGAATTGTTCTACAGTTTTAATTAAGCCGGTCCAATTGTATTTTTCCCTAATACGTCTGATAGTTTCGTTAATGCCACGATGGAGGTTGTTTTTACCAGAGTGGTATTGTTGTATTATTATAGGAATTTCGTCTTCGGTAGGAGTTGTAACAATGTTTTGGCAGATTTTCAGTTTGATTTCTTTGTCGGAGAGAATGAAAGATAAAATTTCAAGAATGGGAAGTTCTATGTTATTTTCTATGCAGTATGTTTCGGAGTCGTTGAATTGATCTTGGTTAGTATAAATAATTTTGAAAAGCTGTGAGACGACAGTTTCAGGGTCATAGGGCAAAGGTACAACTAAGTATTTTCTATGCCTGACAGATTTACTGGCCATGATGTTAAGAGTGTCATTACTGAAATTAGGTTCTTCTTCGAAAAAGTCATCAATAATTTTGTCGTGTAAGTCGTTAGTTTTGTTTTGCCAAAAGAATGTAACTATGCGTTTGTGGGACTTGTCTAAAAGTTGAGAATTGGATATTTCAATTTTAGAGTAATCGATTATTGACTCAGTTTTGTAGAGTTGAATAAATCGATTAAACTCAGCGATAATTCTTTCGTCATGTTCGTCGTCATTGTCAGAGTTTTCAGGTTGTTCGGAGTCAGTTTCGTTGTTAGCGAAAATTTTGATTTTGGAAAGGAAATCAGCACATTGCTTGAAATGGTTGATTTTGATGCGAGAAAGAGCATCTGCGTTTTGGTTTACCTTGCCGGGCTTGTACTCAATCTTATAATTGTATTCCTCTAGCTTAAGGCGCCATCTGGCTAGACGACTGCCAGGATCTTTGATGGAAAAGAGCCAAGTAAGCGGACGGTGGTCACACAGGAGTGTAAACCTTCTCCCAAAAAGATACGGTCTGTAGTGCTTAACAGCCCAAACTATGGCCAACAATTCTCGTTCGATGGTGGAATATCGTGTCTCTGCAGCACAGAGGGTGCGAGAAGCGTATGCAACAGGGAGATCTTTTCCCACAGGGCCTTGAGAAAGAACCGCTCCAATAGCAAAAGCACTAGCATCAGTAGTGAGCAGGAAGGGTTCTTCAAAGTTTGGATATATCAGGATTGGGTCAGATACAAGGGCTTGCTTCAGTTCATTGAAGGAAGACTTGCAATCTGCGTCAAAGATGAACTTGACGTCTTTTTGGAGTAGTTTTGTCAGAGGTTTAGAGATCTTCCCAAAATTTGGTATGAAGCGTCTGTAATACCCAGCGAGACCAAGAAAAGATTTGATGTCTTTCGGAGTTTGGGGTTGAGGAAAGTTCTGAATACATTCAACCTTTGAAGGGTTTGGTTTTACACCTTCTTGTGTGATAAGATGGCCAAGATAAGCCACTTCTTTACGAAGAAATTCGCACTTATCAGGTTGAATTTTTAGGTTAGACTTCCGAAGTCGTTTAAAAACTTCTGTCAACCGGGGGAAATATGTTCATGGATGGTCGGAGAGTAGACGATGATATCATCCATGTAGACGAGACAACGTTCATTCTGTATACCCAGAAGAATATTGTCCATGACCCTCTGAAAAGTAGAAGGTGCATTTTTTAAACCAAATGGCATACGAACGAATTCGTAATGACCATTTTTGACAGAAAAGCCAGTCTTAGGAATATCTTCCTCTTGGATTTCCAACTGGTGGAACCCGGAAGCGAGATCCAGTGTCGAAAAATATTGACACTTTCCAAGTTGGTCGAGAAGATCAGAGATATTTGGCAGAGGATATTTATCATCTACAGTCAATTCATTTAATTTCCTGTAATCGATAACTACTCGCCACTTTTGTTTACCAGAAGCATCGAGCTTCTTAGGGACGACCCATACAGAGGAGGACCAAGGAGATGAGGAGTGCCTAATGATACCTTGTTCAAGCATTTTTCCAATTTGGGTTTTCACTTCCTCTTTATGAACTTGAGGATATCTGTATGATTTAGTGAAAACGGGCTTTGCGTTATTCGTATCAATCGAATGTTTAACCTCGTTAGTGAAAGTGAAGACGTCACCTTCAAGATAGAAAATGTCTTGAAATTCCAAACAAAGATCAGTGATTTGTTCGCGTTCTTCGTCATTTAGATGTTCAGTTCTAATTTGTTTTCTAATAGTCGAGTTTCTGTCTATGTATTGGGATTCATGATAACCGTCTGTATTGAAATTCAGAAGAGGGTGAGTTTTGTCAAGTGGTTCCAGTTTTAAATCAGAAAAAGTTACTGTTTTGGGCATCGCGTTAGCGTTGATGATGGAAGTTAGAAATTCGCCTTTTGAGTTAACGTGTACGAGTGCATTTGGAAGTCGTACTCTGTCAATTTCTTGAGTTGGTAAGATGGCGTCGATGTTAGAAAGATCGCATTTAAGTTTAAAGATCTTTTCTGTGCGTGCCTCAATAGTTATTTTGTTTTGTGTGGGTTTCTCTGAAGTAATATTTGGCTTAACATTGGGTGTGTCGGGTACATCAGTCAAGGGTTGATCGTTATCGGGAACTTTGTGTAAAGGGATGGTTTTGAAATTTGTTATTAGCTGTTTAGATTTTAAGTCAACTATGCATTCATAGTGTTCAAGAAAATCTAAACCTAGTATGCCGTCAAACTCAATGACCAGATCGTATATAAAAACTTTATGTGGGTTACGTGGAGCGAATGGGATTAAAGTTGATTGTGAGATGGGAATTTTTTCGTGGGTAATACCTTGAATAGTTACCCTTTCAGGAGATCTTTGGGTGAAATTCTTTACGGTATTTTCTTTGAAGATAGAGATACCAGCTCCGGTATCAATAAGAAGTTTAAATTTAGAAGAAGCGTCAAGAATGTAATAAAGGTTTTTAGAATTAACGGTAAGAAGGGGGCTTAGAGAAATAGTTGCTCCGGGAAGTTTAAGTCGGGGTTCAAATCGTCCAGATTGAGGTTTTGAATCTGGGTTTCGACTTCGCAGAAAGTTGTTGTCGAATCGGGAGGTTGATCTAGGCTCGGAAGGGCTAGAAAATCCTGATAATCGTGACAATTAAAAGGCTCGATAGGGGTATCGTCAAAAGTTTCTTCGAAGCCTGAATAATTTTGACTATCATCCTCGTAGTCATAAGTATTGTAATTATCGGTATAATAATCCGAATATTGTGAGTAACCATCATTTTGATGTTGATTGAAATGATGTGTCCTTTCAGGACGGTTATTGGGGTTATTCTGTATAACCGAAGGACGAGAATAATTTGGGTTCATTTGAGACCTAAAAGGGGGTCTCTGGAAGTTTGATGGACGAAATTGTTGTCCTTGTTGAACGGGGGGATTGTTTGTAGGAAAATTTGGCCTTGTTTGTTGATTAGGCCCAACAGGATTTGGTCTATAGTTTGGATTAAACGTTTGAGAACTATTTTGTGTTTTCAAACGGCAATTTGCGGCTATGTGGCCTAATCGACCACAATGAAGACACTTAAGAGGTTGTGTCGGCTTTCGTGTTTGAAAGTTGGGTTTGAGAGGAACAGATTTGTTCGTTTTCTGATCCTCGAAATAAGAAAGTTGAAGCTCTCTCCTAATCCGGGAGTGTGCCTCTAGAAGGTCTTTTGGGTTACTGGCACGAATTACCTGACCTAAACGGGGTTCTAATCCCGTAAGAAGGGTATTCATCACCATTGTATCCACTAGAGTGGTCTGGGCGTCTTTTTGTTCTGGACTAAACCCAGCGGTTTTGTGGATACAGGAGTGCATTTTCGCACTCAAAACTTGGAGTCGATTATAAAATGTTAGTGGGGACTCATTTGAAAGTTGTTTCAGACGTTGTAGGTCATGAATCAGGGAAGAGAGATCACGAGAATCTCCAAAGTGTAGGGTCAAGAGTTGTTTAATTTCAAGGTATGATCCGGGATTCTTTGAATTAACTAACTGCGCCGCTTTCCCTTTTAGTTTGTTTTTGATATGTATCACTAACAAATACTTTTGATCCGCCGTGGACATATTATATACGCAATTACACGCATCTATAAGGTTCCCAAGGAAATTTGGTCGCCTTCAAATTCGGGTATAACGGAAAATATTTCCGTTAACCGATATCTCTCGGTTTCGGTGTTAACCGGAGATGGTGATGCTTGTGCCATTTTTATATGTATCGATATAAAAGAATTGGAACAAGAGAATAAAGTGTATAAAATAGAATATTAAATGGTATAGAAAATTAATATACTGTAGAATACGTTAATTGGGATAAACGATTGTTTGGACGATAGAACAGTATGGTATAAAATGTAAAGCAATTAAAATCAATAGTTCAAATAAATCAGTTAATCAAATGGATAAATAAATCAATAAAATATATAAATCAAATATATCAATGTCAATAAAAGAAATCAACAAATATATCAAATAAATCAAATAATAAATAAATCAATATTTCATTCAAATCAAATATATCAAAAATAAAAATCGAATAATAAAATAGATCAGTTTCGATCAAATAATATCAAGTATTAATAAATCAAAAAATTATATCAAATATTAAAAATCAATGCTCAATAAAATCAAAAATCAAATAATATTTACTTAAAACGAATGACGATTCACCATTACTTACATCAACAGGAACATTGAAAGCGCCGTGTTCTACGTTTGATTGCAGTGAGGACTTCTTCCAAGTTCGTTGTTCCGTTGAGGGATAGGAATCCGCCGCTACCAGTTAGAATACTCGTGTTCTAGTAACGTTAGACGGATCCTACTGACTGCGCCAATTTGTTATATCACACTTCTCAAAATTGAGTTTTTAAAAAAGATTTATTTAACTTGTACAAAAAATATAAAGGTTAAAATATAAATAAAAAATAACAATATAAACTAACTACAGACAGAGTAATAATGAATGCTGACATAAGGCAATTGAACAATTTATAACATTAGAATGCTGACTAAGCTGTCGCAGCGTTTGCTGTTCTCACGGATGTACGTCGTCGAAGGTAACCTGAGACGACACGTGGATGCTGACTCAGCTTGGGAACTGTTGCTAGATGGTTTCACATAAGTCGATGGAATAACTTATATAACATATATATATAACTGATAATTATTTAATTTCTGAAGCTACAGGTAGGTATGTAGATTCCCAGTAATTGTAAAAATTTGGTTTGTAACACAATTAATAAATAAAATTATCTTATTATAGTTAAATAACAATTTCAACAATTAGTGGTTTTTAGAATGAATGGTTTGAACAATGATTTCAGTCTGGAGTATACATTAAGATGAAAAAATGTTCTTTTTCAAGGATAATACACATTACATTATTAAAAAGAAATAAAGGCTATTTAAAATTTTTCTAAAAGATATAATTTAATCGCTAATATACCTAATTCAACCAACATTTTAGTTCTTTAAACAAGTTTAAATAAAAATAATAATTAATATTATCACGCACTTACCATTTTTGTAGATAACTCAATTCAAATTTCGACGGTACTACTTTTTAACTCCACTCATAATTCACAACTCTCACAGCAAATCAGATGTCTAACGTGCAACTGGGCCTAACTCTAACTTAATATTTACGCCCAATTACATACCATTTCCATCTCTAATTTATACTAACATACAAAAATATTTTAAACTGATTTGCTAAGTTGAAACATTAATATACAAAGAAATCACAAACAGAATTATTCCTGTTAATTTTGATTTAAGATAGGTACCGATCTTGCCTTACACTTAGAGCATGTACTTTCTGGAGATAGCCTGCAGTGAATAAATGTCGTGGTAAGACTAAGGAGAGAGAGGGAAATAGAGAGGGCAAGAGGTTATTTCACTTGGTTGAGAGCTGCTCCAATGAAATACGTTCAGCATGTTGTTCATTGGTTGCTTCCACTCACTAAGTGAAATAGCCTCTTACTGTCTCTCTTGCCCTCTCTTTCTAGCGTTGCCACGTTTTTATGCTTGACAGGCTATATCTAGATGGTAAATGATCTAAGGCATTACACCATGCGGCATTAATGTTAATAATAATAAACACTAAATCTAACTCGGGGTCTCAATCTGCCTACTCCCCAAGAGTCACTAGGTAACTGAACTGAATTTGAGTCAGTTTCAGTTTCATGTCTTTATTGTAAGAGTTAAATTTTTACAAATTTCTTACTCCTAGTCCATATTTTTGCACCTATTTCCCTAATTTGTTTTCCATGTTTCATATACTTTTCCCTACGCTGTTACAATATTTTCCCTACGCTATTCCTTAAGATATTTTATTCACTAAGATATTTAGTGTTGTGATTGGTTGGGTGTTGGTGGGCGTGTCTGCTTTGTTTAATCTGGCAATTGTGGAGGTCCAGCTGGGGGAAGGCGAGAGCTGTCATCGCGTCGGTTTAGACAGAGGGGTCTTTTCTCTATTTCTATAGCTTCACGAATAGTGGATGCCCTAAGGGAACTAAGAGATACGATAGTCCTACTGTCCTCGAAGTTGATAGAGTGTCCTGTTTGGATATGATGATGCGCGAGAGCTGAAGTCGGATCTTGTTTGCGAATTGACAAAAAATGTTCAAATACTCGATGGTTGACGCGCCTGTTGGTACGACAGATGTAGCTTTGTGGACAATCGCGGCATAGAATTTCCTAAATTCCTTGATCATCGTTAGGTACTTTATCTGTAGAGGTCCCTGTTAAGTTGGTTATAGTTTGACTAGGGTTGAAGACTGTCTTTATTTGATGCCGGTGTAGGATCCATGCTATTTTGTCAGTAACCCCTCGAATGAAGGCTTTCCGGTGTTGTTGGTCTGTTTCTGATGGGGTTGGTGTACTCGAGGGATGTTGCGATTGACTATATATGCGTGCAATGTGGTCTGGATGATAACCGTTTTGTCGAAGGATTTGTTGAAGATTATTAAGCTTGTTTTGTCTATTGTCAATGTATGTTAAGGGAATAGATCTAAGAGCAAAAGACTTCATTACTGAACTCAATTGGGCAGGGTGATGATGTGATTGGGCATTTAGGTATCGATTGGTATGGGTTGGTTTCCTAATGACTGTATGTGAGAATCTGCCATTGTTTTTGTTATGAGGACAACAAGAAACGGGAGCGAAGGATCGGATTCGATTTTCATTGCAAATTGAATGTTAGAACGTTTACCATTGAGGTGTTGTAGAAAGAAGTCTTTTTTTTGCCGAGGTGAAATCCTATTACGGATTGGCCATGCGCTTGCTTCAATCATGACATGCTGTATGTGAGGCTCCCGGTTTCCCGTATACTCACTAAAACACCTCCAATTGCCCTCTAGGTACCTGGAACTATCAACGAAGATATTACGTCAGGTACCCCGGCCCCTAGTCCCTAACCTACCAGTTCCCTAATTTCAATCACCTCCCTCTCCTCTCTCTCTTTGTCCCTTACCACACTGGCCAGGAACTCTACAATCACTCCCCACTTCCTCTCGCTCTCCATCAACCGTTCTACGACATTCCTGGCCTCTAGAGCGCACCCCAATTCATTCTCTGCTCGCATTCTATACCCCTGCCATCTTTCACACTCAAAGAAAGTATGTTCAGGGGTATCCACTTGTCCACAGTAAACGCACCACTCATCCTCCTTCCTCTTGAATCTGAACAGATACTGCTGAAAGCACCCGTGTCCAGAAAGCAGCTGTGTCAGATAATAGCTGGACTGCCTATTTGGACAGCCAGCCCACGCTTTCAGGTCTCTGACGAGCCTCCTCGTCCAGGACGCCGTTCCAGCATCCTCACTTCTCCATTCCCTCTCCCATATATCTAAGGATCTCTCCCTCTCTTCCTTTCTCACTCTCACTCGATCCTCCCCCCTCTCGACCCTTTCAAAGGTCCTACTCCTTTCATCAACCTCGATTCCTATAGGAAGCTGCCCCGTGATGACGCACAGCCCCTCGTACGATACCGTCCGGTAAGCACACGCCACCCGCAGAAGCATCTGTCTATAGGTGCCCTGAATCATATGCGCATACGTTGCCAGTCTCATAACCTTTTTCCATACCGGTGCGCCATAGAGCAGGACAGACCTAACGACACTACACAACACCATCCTTTTCTGCCCCCGTGGACCCCCGATGTTGGGTATTCTTGACAGTGCCGCCACCACCTCCATGGCTTTCTGGGTAGCCCTTCGAATATGCTCATTCCAGATGAGCCTATCATCGAGGGTGATTCCCAGACATTTAATAAATTTCCTAGGGACCACCCTCACCCGGGCCCAAGAGAAGGCAACGCCTCTCCTCTTCCCAAGGGGGCCCCTCAGAATGACGCATTCCGTCTTCTGAGGAGCTACCCTTAGATGGTTCCTATCGAATCACTTCCTGATGATAGCCAAAGACTCGTTGCCCTTAGCTACCATCTCATCCAGACCCTGGACCTCACGACGATTGACAAGTCGTCTGCAAAAGCCAGGCTGACGCATCCCTCTGGCAGAGCCAACCTTAAGATCGGGTCATACAGCAGGACCGAACCCTAAGGGACCCCCTGCGTAAGTCCAATCTCGGTGTCTCCCACCACAATCACTCTGCCTGTCAGGTATTCCTTCAGGACATTTACAACCCCCGCATCCATTCCCAATTCCTCCGCTCTTTCCACGATTCCGTCCCATCTGGTCGTATTAAAGGCATTCTCAACATCCACGCCAATAACAGCCGCCCAAACGTACCCAGGATCCATAGCCAGTTGCAAGATTTGCTCACGGCCTGTATTGTGGACCTTCCTTTCGAAAGCCGTACTGGTTGTCCGAAAGACCTCCAGCCGCCTCAATCGCTTCCTCCACACGTCCCCTGATAAGATGCTCGTATACTTTGCCGATTACGTCTAACAGCGTAATCGGTCTGTATTTCGTAACGCCCCCTTCCCCTTGACCTTTCGGGATCAGGACAGTTTTCCCTCTCCTCCAGGTTTCAGAAAATCTTTGGCTCTTCCATAGTTCGTTCAGGATTTGAAGAATCCCTCCCGAATCGGACAGAATGATCGCCCTAACCGTTTCTACGAGCACTCCATCAGGCCCAGGTGCTTTACCCGCTTTCAGCCTTCCACATGCTTGCTCCAACTCGTTCTCTGTGAAAAGCCTCACCTGGCAGTCCTCTTGCCGAGTGAAGCCTTCGGTTTCATTCTGAACGTTAGGGAAGAGTTCCCTAACGATCCTCAATTTCTCATCCTTAGGCAACTCATATGGACTTACCCTGCCTTTCAATTTGGAGGTGACTATCTTATAGCCCTGCCCTCAAACGTTCCCATCTACCTCACTCACCAAACTCCTCCAAGCCTCACGCTTGGCCTTTCCCATAACTTTTACAAGCTTCTTCCGGGCCTCCACATTTCCTGCCTTCCTCTCGGTTTCCTCCCATTCTCTACCCACTCTTCCCCTTACTCTCGTCCATTCTCTCCTCTTTTTGTTACATTCCTTTCTTACATTCTCCAATAACTCATCACACCAGTACGCATGCTCTCCACTTCCTCTAGTTCCCCCTCTCTCACTCCGCATCCCAAGCGTCTGTGCGCGCCTGAGGACCCCCGCCAGACCCGCATAACACCCTCCAACGTCCCCGCGGAAAATGTCATACGCATCCACCACAAGGTCGTCATTCACACCCCTACCCCGGAAGAGCCCGTCACGACATCGGCGCTTCACCGAGGCTCCTACGTCAAACGCGATGTACATGTGGAGACTGAGAGATTCCTCAAGGAGGACCTCCCAGCTCCCCAGCCCCTTCGCGAGCGACGGCGAACACAGCGTCACGTCGATGTATGACCGCGATTCGCCCCTGACAAATGTTGGCTCGGCGCCGTTATTCAGGACCACGGCATCCTGTGCCGCAATCCCTTCCTCCCACAGGAGACCCTTGGCATCCCTAATGCTGACCCCACAACGCTGATTTCGCGTTGAAGTCGCCGGCCACCAGGTACTCCCCATTGCTCGCGCGGACCTCCTGGAAAATACAATCTACCAGGGCAGTATACAGGTAGCAGGCCACCAACCTCAAGCACCCAAAATCGACCACTAACATCCCCTCTCCCACTCTCACCCCTTTCACTCCACAGTTCCTGTTTACCAACAGGACCGCGACATCCACCCTACTGTCACACAGCCACTTGCCACCACTCGCGTACTTAACGTTTGGTTCGGCCATACCCAAAACGTCTGCGCTGATCCGGACAGCCGTCTCAACCGCCTGACTATGCGCAGCCCTTGCACGCCCCACATTCACTTGTAGGAACTTAATACCCCACAGGATTACTTTCCTTCCTTATGCTCTTTTTCGCTATCTCTCCCTTTCGTATACGCATTCTCTTTTTCCTCCTCGAGCAGTCTCCTCCTAAAGAACCTACACGCGGTAGTGTCCCATCTATGCCCTTGCTCACTACACAAATGACATTTGGGCTTACACTTACACTCTTTGGCAGTGTGTCTCCTGACGCCGCAATTGAAATAACACTGCCTCCGATCCTCCCCTTTACATTCACTCACCGTATGCCCAGCACCGGTAGCACTTGTCTAACCGGACCCTGGGGCTTATGACACACTTCAGCCATCCCACCTTCACACTTTTGGCTTGCAACAGCACCCCCGCGCTGGCCCCTTCCACGCTGATGGTGGCCGTCTGCCTGACCCCAGCCCCTACAACCATCTTGGTCACCTTGACCTCGCCCTTTACTCCCTGGACCGAGCTGTAGAAAGAAGTCTAACGAATCTCTGCCATTAGGCCAAATGACAAAAGTATCATCAACAATCTAAGCTAACCGGAGTTTAGGGCCAGGGTTTCGATTTTTTCCATGAGCATGCTAGCAAGCACTGGAGAAAGAGGTGAACCCATCGGGGCCCCATATACTTGTATCTTAAAATGAAAAATATGTGTTAGAAGAACAGTGCTGTAAAAGATTGATGGGGTCGGAAGAGATATTGTGTTTTGTTTTTTCCAATATCTAACATTTTTAAAATGGGGACATTAGTGAAAAGAGATACAACATCAAAGCTAACTAGGATATCATTTTCTGAACTTCTATAAGCGCCTAACGTACCTAGAAAGGAAGAAGAGGTCTTTATGTACGAGGATGCCTATTCGGCTAGAGGTTGAAGGGTTTTGGCCAAGTAACGGGCTAATTATTGGGTCGGGAACTGTACCGACCTGACAATGGGCCTAAATGGAATGTCTGGATTATGAATCTTGGGTAGTCCGTAAATTTTGGGAATTTTAGCAGATTTTTCACGAGGAATGTGGTCTTATTGACGTCAAGAGGAAGATGTGATGTGTTGATGATTTCCTTGGCCTTTTTCTTTAAGTAAGTAGTCGGATTATTGTTAATTATTTCGTAGTCTGTAGAGTGGAATAGAGATTTCATCTTGTAAATATAGTCCTTAGTGTTCAGAAGAACAGTCGCGTTACCTTTTCGGCAGGAAGAATAGTTATGTCATCGTTGTCACGTAATTGTTAGGTTTGATTTTGATGGCTTTGATGTGCGGAGTACTTTAGCAATATCTTGACGAGTATCTGTTAGTTCAACCAAAGGTACCTCAACTTGAGAAATGATTCTTTCAGTTGGCATCACCGCGAAATTGAAACCTTTGGATAGGACGCGTAAACTGGTAGAGTCTAATAAGAAGTCAGAAAAGTTGTGGACAGTCGTCTGAGCGGTTGAGGTGATAGCAGGTTTTTGTTTTGTAATAAGTCCTGTTAGTTTATGTTTTTGAATCACTGTTTTTTTTTTGAGCTAAGTGTGCCGCTTTATCGCTCGAAATGCGATCAAAATTGACCAACAGAATTGGATGAGGGTTAAAAAAAAGTATGTAATGACGAGTAGCAATGATCAATGATACAAATTTTGGTTGGTTTGGTCAAGTTGATACCTGATTGAATGGATGGAATTTCGTAACAGGGCGAAACTTGATTTGTTAATAATACTGTAAATTGAACTTGAAAAGGTGTGATGTTTTAGTTTAAAAGTGTTCAGAATGAAGTTATGGGTTCTGCAAGATTTAAGGAAACCAAGATCACAAAGAAGCAGAGATTTTCGAATGAGAAGTTTGCTGTATGTTTGAAATTTAAAAAAGTGAGGGTATAGTTATGATATGATTTTAAACAAAATAAAGCAACATTTTAAAAATAGATTTAACTTCGTAAATCTATATTAATATTAAGAAGATTTGATACCAAAGATGAAATTCATTTTCATGCTACGTTATATGGGAAAGGGTTATGCGATGTATTGCTGGGAATATATAACGTTTAGCGACACGTGTAGGTATATATTACCTACTTCTCCAAGGAACACCTTCAACGACATTCATTACTTTTTCCTTCACAACGGTTTGATTGTGCCATGACTAAATATAACGCTTTCATACCAATAACAATTAAACGAACAAGTTATCGTGCAAATTGCAAACTTGTAAAAATTCCAGAATTAAACCTTCCTGTTCGATTATTATAAATTTAAAGTAGTAACTTTTTTAAAATTATTATATGAATAAATTCGATAAGCATACTAATAAAAACCATTTAGATTGACGTTGCAGCGTTTTTTAAACCGTTCAGTTGTACTCAACAATTATAAATTTAACATCTTTAAGAGAGTTATCTGTTATTTCCATTTATTATATGCATTTAGCTATAACAGTAGCTTTCAATTTTAGAGAACACGACCGAACTATTTTATTTTTTGTGTGATATCTAATTCAAATTTGAAAATTTCAACCTACAAACCTTTTTACGACAAGACGGATTTGTTTGTAATCATTGGTTTCTTAGTTTTGCAAACGTATTATGTATGTTGGGGCTTTATTACTTAAAACCCTTTTTAAAAAACAACAGAATTTATTGAAACACAACTATCACTACTTGTTACAAAAGGACTATGTTATAATGATTATTACAGCAAATGAACAGACCAAATGTTGTGGCTCTGAACAACGTTAAAAGTCTTAAGTTGAACTCAAAAAGCTTGATGAAGATTATGAGTTAATGAGCTAATGAGCGTCTTGTTTAGGAATATTCTCCTATTTATAATCTCTGCTGAAAAAGGGGAACTATGCAGAATCATCATTTATGCAGGTGCATCTAGTAATATAATATAAGTATTGTTTTAGTTTCTGCGTAATTCCTTTACAATGGATTATTGTTTTATTCTAGACATTAATCAGCATATTATTATTTATAAGTCATGAAAGGTGATATGTAACACTCCTCCCCCTCTTATTTAAAATTTGGAGTCTACATTTGACACAAATTTTTGATTTAAAATTGATAAAATTACAAAATTCAAAATTAAAATTAGTAATATTACATTTGTTGAAACTTACAATTTGTTTAATTAGATTGTGGGTTCTTGCATTTCCATTATGTTTTCATCTCGAATTGAGGATCTTCTTCGTGGTCTGAATCTTCTTAATAGGCTTCTGGATTGTCCTGGTTCTGCGTTATTGTTGGGAATATAATTGTTGGGAATATAATTGCTGGGAACTGCTTTCTACATCTTTTTCGACATTTGTAAATAATGAAAATTGAAATAATTAGTACAATTAATACGATACACAAAATTGTTAACCACTGGGTATGTCTTTGAGTAAAAGGTCTATTTATTATATCATCAAGTTCTTCGGAATAATGATCTAACTTATGTTCTGCAATATTAAGTTCATCAAGTTCGAGTTTTTGAATTTTTAAAGGCTTTAATTTAAACACATTTCGAGCACTTTTTGTTTCTTCCCAACATTCATAAGGAATGTTTGGAGTTTCGATGACTCTGGAATCTTCTGATTTGTAGTTTTTGCTTGACTGTATTCTGATTGAACCAACGTAACATATACAATGAGGTTGTAACTTCAGGATTTAATTTGTATTTATATTTATTGTTTTCGTTGTATCTTCTTTGCATTGGATACTGATTGGTAAAAGGGTAATGGTAATTGGTGACGATTAACCATTCATTTTCAGATATATGTTGTACCTTGTAGTCTTCGATGTTAACTTCAATGGTTTGGCAATTTTCTGGTAACTTTATGGATTTGATACTTTTATTTCGCAGGGTGCGTGTTCATCGATTGGATATGCGATTAAGTTGTAACATATTTTTGTTTCTGATTCGATGCTTTTGCATTTTTCCAAATTATCAATTGTAATATAAAGATTATTATCTCTGCTAACAGCTATATACTTATATGTGTTTAAGATAAGGTAAGACAATTTGGTTTTTGATTAAAAATTGGTAAAGAGTAAACATGTAGGAGTTTGTATTCTTCAGGTTCTACTAAAGGAATTGGTAAAATAAAGACGATTTTATTACTGGATTGATAAGCTTGAAGTTCAATTATATCAAGATATTTTGGAATATTTTCTAGATTTGGCAACATTGGTAAAACATGTGTGCTTAAACTTGTGGAAATTAGTCTTAATTGGAATATAAGGTCTTCGGGTTGAATTACCGATGGATGGATGCTTTTGAGTCTTGCGAATGTGACTGAATCAATGATATCGTTAAGTTCATTTTCTATTAGAATAAATGACTCTAATAATTGTTCACATATATTTATAATTTGAAGCTTTGAATCATAAAAATTTTGGTTATCTGATATGTTGAAAATAGCGTTTTCTATTTTGTGAAGATTTTCATTAAATGTTTGCTCGTCTATTTGTAATTTGCGTATTGTATAGTTAAAGTTTTTTATTACAGAATTAGTTACAGTGATTTGATTTTTCATTAAATTTTCTAGAGCTCTTTCGTCTTCTTCGACTTCATTTATGACTTTATCGTAATATTCACCATCTGTACTATCGAGATTTCCCGTAATTGCTTTCCATACTGAGCCTATAAAATTAAAAGCTCCTCGTTTTGTACGAGTGTTATTTGAATTAAATTCTTTTGGATCATAAGGGTTGATATCATTTTTATTTCACTAAATTTTTGACTGATTGACATTATGATTTTATTTAACATTGTAATATGAGCTTTGACTTCAGTGTAAAATGCTATAAGTCTTGGAGTGTCTCTTTCAATTAATTGCTTTATGTGATTTAAAATTGAAATATCATTTTTGAAGGAATCTAATAAAATTGTAATGTCTTTGACAACTAGTAATTTCCATTTTTCATTTGATATTTTTAAGTCTGATTCATAATAATACTGTATTCCTAGAGTGTTATTTAGAGTTGAAATTTTATAATTACTTGCTTGACTTACTGTGATTAGTACAGCAAGAATGATGATGTTTTTCATCTGAAAAGAAATATATATATATATATATATATATATATATATATATATATATATATATATATATATTATTCTCCAAATTATAAGAACTAAATTTTTTGTTTACAGGAAAAATACGAAGAAATCCCTAATATTAATTTTAGGGACCAAATTATAGAATTAAACAGAAAATATATTTTTGTAACGCATCATGCAATACATCAAATAAAAGGGCTCATTATGAGGAATACAAATATTTTTCATATTTTTAAAATTAAAATATAAAAAAATCTCATTTCCCTCTTAATTTCCGAAACTATACCAACTAAAATTTTGAAAATAAGTGTGGCTCACTTGAAATTTGTAAAAAAACTCCAACATTAATTATAGGACAAATAATAGAATTAAATGGATTATAAAAAATAAATTTTCAAACGCATCATGTAATATATCAAATAAAAGGCTGGCTGGCTTATATGAATTAAAAGATATTAACAAAAATATTAAACATCGACTTAATTCCCACTTTAGAAACTAAACAATCTAAAATTTTGTATATTTTATAATTTGCCTAAAAGATATTTATTATGTAAATCTTGACCTATTTTTCCAATTCCAATCTACAGAGCCTAAAACTCAGACAGTAGATTATAAAAGGCTTCTCTGGAAGTTTATTAGTAAAATAAAAATCTCATGTTAATTTTCGGAACCCAATTAGAAAATTAAATAAATCTTTTATAAAAATCAAACAATTGATGTAGCAGATAAAATAAAAAGTCTCTGTGTGAGAAATAAAAGTGTATATTTTTTATAAATTTGTAACGCTTAGTTTAAAACACATTAGTGAAAATATAAGAGAATGCACAAATTCCCTGCTTGTCTGAAACTGGAATATTAGAATCTTGAAGGTGATACGGAACACTTAGTATGCGAGTTCAACTCGCACTTGACTAATACTATTACATACGGTATTGAAAGCTGGTAGAATTAAAAACATTAACGAAAATAACAAGAATATGAATTTGAGTGAGACTAACGTTGACAAATAATGCTATTGTATTAACAATATATTTAAAAAATAATATATTTTTAGGGTTCCGTATATACAATATACGGATACCCTTATAATATCACTCAGGATTTCTGCCTCTGTCACATCACAGCCATTTTCTCCTAAATTACAGGACGGAAGAGGTAGAAATTTGGTATCAATGTATAGTTTGGTGACCCGATCAGGAGTACATATCATAAAAGAAAAAAAATTGATTTTAGGGGTACTTCTGGGGGAAAAACTAAAAAAATCGTTCCCCCCCTGATCTCCGAAACTACTGAGCCTAAAATTTTGAAAAAATAGAAAATATAGAGAGTTGTCCGAACTTTATAGGAAAATTAAAGAGAAACCAATAATATTAATTTTGGGGGGCAAATTATAGAATTAAATAAAAATTTAAAAATAAAAAAAAATTCAAACGCATCATGTATATATTACATGATGCGTTTGAATGAAAGGTCTCATTCTGAGGAGCACAAATATATTTTTTTCATATTTAAAAAAAATATTTAAAAAGATATTATCGAAAATATACCAAAATTTACCCATCCCCCCACTTATCTCCGAAACTATAAAACGTAAAGTTTTGAAAAAAAAATAGATTTATAGGTTCTGACCTGAAGTTTACTGGAAAAATAAGGAGAAACCTCTACTTTTAATTTTGGGGGGCCAATTACAGAATTAAATGGAAAATATAAAATTAAAATTGTTTATAACGCATCATGTTATATATCAAATGAAAGGGCTCATTACGATGAAAACAATATTTGTTTAAATATATTTATTTTTTTCATATTTTTAAAATAAATTAATTAAAAGATATTAACAAAATTATAAAAAAATTTACCCATTCCCCCCCCCTTATCTCCGAAAGCATAAGCTGGAAAATTTTGAAAAAAATGGAGGTATAGCCTCTCACCTGAACTTTACTGGAAAAATAAGGAGAGACCCCTAAGATTTATTTTGGGGGCAAATTATAGAATTAAATGGAAAATTAAAATTAAAATTGTTTCTAACCCATCATGCTATATATCAAATGAAAGGGCGCATTATGACGAAAACAAATATATTTTTTTCATATTTTTAAAATAAATTAAAAGATATTAACAAAAATATAAAAAATTTTGCCCATCCCCCCCCCTATCTCCGAAACCTTAAGCTGGAAAATTTAAAAAAAAATGGAGGTATAGCCCCTCACCAGAACTTTACTGAAAAATAAGGAAAAATCCCTAATATTTTTTTGGGGGGGCAAATTATAGGATTAAATGGAAAATATAAAATTAAAATTGTTTCTAACCCAGCATGTTATATATCAAATAAAAGGGCTCATGATGAAGAAAACAAATGTATTTTTTCCATATTTATAAAATGAATTAATTAAAAGATATTAACAAAAATATAAAAAAATTTACCCATTCCCCCTTATCTCCGAAACCATAAGCTGAAAAATTTTGAAAAACTGGAAGTATTGCCCCCCGTCTGAACTTTACTGGAAAATAAGAAGAAACCCCTAATATTCATTTTGGGGGGCAATTTATAGAATTAAATGGAAAATAAAAAATTATAATTTTTTCTAACGGGTCCTGTAATATATCAAATCCCAGGGCTCATTATAACAAATACAAATATATTTTTTTAAAACGAATATTTTAAAATATATTAAAAAAATATTTTAAAAAAATTACCCATTCTACCCGTTATGCCCCAAACTCTAAGACCTCATTTTTTGTTTATAGGAAAAATATGAAAAAAAATCCCTAATTCTATTATTTGGCCTCCAAACAATAGAATTAAACGGAAAATATATTATTAGAAAACCCCCATAGTAATTTTAGGGACAAATTATACAACTAAATGGAAAATAAAGATTCAATTTTCAAACGCATCATGTAATATATCAGATAAAAGGCTCATCATGTGAATTACAAATATATCATATTTTGAAATCATTTTTATAAAAGATATTAACAATAATATTAAACATCGACTTAATTCCCACTTTAGAAACTACACTATTTAAAATTTGAAAAACATATTTTATTTATATTTTTAAATAATTTGAATAACAGATTTAATAATTTATAATTTAAACTTTGACCTATTTTGCCGTTTTTCTCCCAATCTACAGAGCCTCAAAACTCAGACAGTAGATTATAAAAGTTTATTAGTAAAATAAAACTCTAATGTTACTTTTTGGGGGCCAAATTAGAAAATTAAATACATATGTATTGTGATAAATATCAAGCGAATCCTAAAGCAGATAAAATAAAAAGTCTATGTGTGGAAAATCAAAGTGTATATTTTTTATAAATTTAAAACCCTTCCCTTAAAAGATATAAGGGTAAATATAACGAAATGCACTCATTCCTTGCTTGTCTGAAACTGGAATATTCGAATCTTGAAGGTGGTACGGAACCCTAAGTATGCGAGTCCAACTCGCACTTGATCAAATTATTTGTAATATAAGGTCGATTAAGACAAAAGATATTAAGAAACATGGTTCTGTTAGTTTGAAAATATCATAAATCAAAATCAGTATAGTTCTAAGAAACCAATAGTTTAGAAGGAAGTTTATTAGATAACAGTTCGTGAAAAATTAAAAAATGTAATAACAGTTATTTTAAAAAGTGAAAAAAAAAATTCAGCATTACATTATATTATACTACTATTACTATATACGGTATTGAATGCTGGTAGAATTAGAATAGACAGTGCGGTGCATCGAAAATAACCAAACCTTGGAACTGTAAATAGGACAGTTTTACCATGAACCTGATTATAAAGGTAATTGTCATTTCAGTGACCAATGTCCAAAAATTTAAAAGGATTCTGAATACCGCAAATGACTAGGTTTTGTTTTTTCTTGGCCCTTTTATTCTGGTCTGTAACGAAATCAGCCTTGTAACTTGTTTTAGATTTCCATTTAAGACGCATACATCGTAATCCACACAACTTGCTGTAAGTTTATAATGAAAGGTGGTCTTAAGGCTGTGTCCCACGTAAATGCGATTTGCGCGGTGCTGACGGTGGGTTCCGTCATCGTGACATAAGTGTGGCGTGTGCTTCCTGCCTTGCGGCTTACGCTGCCAATATATTCCCCATATCTAGCGACCTCACTACCAAAGCAACCCATCCCAACTCCACGCGCCAAAAATTAGCGAGGAAAGAAGAACCTGCGGCCGAAGTCCGGCCCCCAAAACTGTGCGATTTTAATTTTTTTTTTCAAAAAACAAATAAATGTTATAACGGATGAAAAACAACAATTTTTTTTTGAAAATTTCAAATTAACAAAAGTTCATAAGCCTATGTATACATCTACACACTTCTCTATATACATTAACAAGTCCTAACCTAATTACAAATCTTATTATTTACAATGCCTACTTATCCTATGTACATATCTGCAGGTTTGTGTGGAGATCCTTTCCATTCACACCATCCCTATCATTTCGGCCCATTCATTTATCATCTCTATCATATTCGCAACCTCTCTCTCACTGTCACACCCTCTTGGGTGTTCCAGCCATACTTCTCCACCATACTTTCACGAGGGGCCCTGTACTTATCCATTTCGCAATGAAAAAGTGGTCCCTCGTCTCTGTCTCTCCGCACTCACACCTGTCATTCTCATTTAGTCCGAATCGGGCTAGGTATGCGCCCATCGCGCCGTGACCGGTTGCGAGCTGCATCCCCCCAAACGATAACTGAAGAGGTTCCCGCGAGACCCACCTACACCATTCGAAAAGCAGCCTGCCTTTTGTCTTTCTCTCCCATTCCTGCTGCCAGATCTGCAGTATCTCTTCTCTAATCGACTTCCTGCGAGCACCGAGATCCCCTTTATAAGGCCACTCGATGTCAGTCACTAATCTTTTTGCTGCAGATTTAGCAAGCCCATCCGCTCTCTTAATAAATTCACCCTCTTCCTCACTCTCCGCACACCTAACATTCACTTTATGTCCAACCAAAGCCCTTTCGTATAGCTTCCTTCTGACACGGTTGCTGTCCTTGCGTACCGCACCCCTGCCAGATATCAGCTCACACGCTATCTTGCAGTCACTCACCACAGTTACTCTTTCAGCCGCACCTGATAGTTCCAGACCCCATCCAATCGCTGCGATCTCAGCTTCGAGAGGGTTGAGTCTATTCGCTACCCTACTGAGATGCTCCACGAGTCCACCCCCACCAAGCAACACAGCGCCCACATCAGGGCACTAGCATCTACAAAGACCATCATCCCATCATCCCCTGAGTCCCTTGCTCTTGGGGAAAAACTGGGATGAGGCTTTTCCCTGCCAGTGGTTCTCCAGTAGTCTCTGCTGTCGCTCATGAAGCGTGCCCTCCTCACCCGCGCCTCCACCTGAAGCGGCGTCATCCCAGCTATTACCTGTAGGGCCGCCGTAGAGGTGGTACGATAGGCCGGACATATGCTCAGAAGGTAGGGCCTCTGTATTGACTGCAGGATCTTAGAGCAGTGCGAGTCATGTGCTCGACTGCCCCATATTTCGCTCGCGTAGAGGATAACCGGCTTGGCTACCCTCTCATAGACAATCTTGCCCATCACTCAGCTACGCCCCACTCTGCGTCTCTAGAGTCCCCACATTACTGAGCATATGCGCCCCGACCTATTTTTCACCCGCTTGAGGTGATTAATGAAGAGAAATTTTCTATCGACGATCACTCCAAGGTACCTCACTTTGTCCCCACAGGGCAGTCGGTCCTGATCGATGTTGATGCTGGCTGGCCTTATGTTGCCCCTTGCCTCGACGAACATCACCTTAGTTTTCCTCACATTGTACTCGAGATAGTTCTCTTCCGCCCATCTAGAACACGCAGCCCAGACTGTCCGCCATCTCTGTTCAATCATCTTAGACGACTTACCATGCACACAAATCAACTGATTATCGGCATAAGCCTGAAGCGTGAAAGCGGAGTCTGTGTCTCCCACTACATTAACTGATTTCATGTAGTGAAACCAACCCTCCATCACCAGTAGCCAAAGTGTAGGCCCCAAGCTGGACCCCTGCGGGCAGTCTCTAGGTGCCTTCCATAACCGTTTGCCAATGCACACTTCCCTCTCGCTCAAGAAACTACTACATACGTTCCGTAGATTGTCCGCTAGACCCAAACTACGCATCTCCCGCGTTATGGATGGGGCCCAAGCCGCGTTAAATGCATTGCTCAAGTCCAGCGTGACGACTAACACATGTTCGCCTCTACCCTTACGCTCCTGCACTGTCTCTACCATCTTTGAAATGGCATCGACAGTACCTCTCCCATTTCTAAATCCGTACTGTTCATTCGAGACTGCGTTAAATCTTTCACACCAATACTGCACTCTCTGATTTACCAATTTATCCAGCACTCGACCTAATGCCGGCAGGAGACAGATGGGTCTCGCACCACGCCCTCCCTTCGGCACCCACACCACTTTCGACTTCGTCCATATTTAGGGAAATATCCCTGCATTCAGACATACATTCATTAATTTCGTCATGTATTCCTTCTTGCATTCGAACACGTGATGGAGCGCCTCCTTGGGTACTCCATCCCATGATGTCGTTTTCCCTCTTTTCATACTCCTTACCACTTGTTCCACTTCAGCGATGCTGAAGTCTCTATCGACCCAACCATTCTCACTGTCATCTGCTCTTACTCTCGTGCGTCCTGACGGGTCGTTCTGCTTTGCATTTGCTGGAAAGTACTTCCTAATAAGGTAGTCGTTCGTGTCATCTTCGCTTATTGTGTACGACCCGTCCTCTTTCATCATGCTTTTTGGTACTTCATTCATACTGTTGCCTTTCAATACCTTCCATACTCGCTCCCACGGTTCTCTGTCCCCTATTCGGTCAATCATCTCATTCATCCAGCCTTCCTTGGCCCTGGCGATGGCTTTCTTATAACTCTGTTTTAAGGTGTTATACCTATCCCTGATTTCGCGTTCAAATTCAGTCCCCCTACAGCTCTGCTATTCTCTGCGTTTCCTGTTTAGACTGCGCTTCCCCACCTCAAGCTCCGTCGACCACCAATCCCCCTCCCTTCGGTTGGACACCCTAATCCTCTTAATGTGTGTGCGGCAGGCGCGTTGTACCTGAGATTGAACTTTCACCGCTTTCGTTTCAGTGTCAGTCGAATCACGCACAGAGAACGCGGACAGTCCATCCTTAAATGCTCTCCAATTAGTCGAGCCAAAGTCGAAAATTGATCTATATGCTGCCCTCCCCATACCCGCGTCCGGGATACTAAACCTCAACTACCGGTGATCGCTAAGTGCATCCTCGAGGCTCACTTCCCACCCCAGAGGTTCGGAATCCCTGAACATGGTGACGTCTACCCAACTCTCACCCCCACTCCCGCTGAAAGTGGCTCGGCAATCAGCGAAATTGGCGAATGACAAGCCCTGGGAAGACGGCCCACTCCAACAGTTCCTCCCCTCTGTTTTCCGTGATGTTCCCTCCCGATGCTTCATGTTTGCAGTTCAGGTCCCCCGCGATGATTAGAGGGCCACTCCATTTTGCGATGCAGTCTCTTATTGTTGTTAAGTAACCGTTCAAGTTGTGGTTAGGTTCCGCGTATATACCGATTATCAGGGTATTCCCCACTGCAACAGCGCTAATGTTGCTATTGGTGAGTTCAGACTTCATGAAACACCTCATTTCCTCTCTAACCCAGATCACAGATTTACATCTTTTACTCCTATTCTCATCCACCCCTCCCAATTCTTCTCTCCTCGATACGGTTCTTGAATCAGAACCACATCAATGGAGTTTTCCCATACATATCTTCTCATTTGTTCCGTTGCACTTTTTCCTCTCCCCAGATTGATTTGCAAGAGATTAACTCTTACCATAATCCGTTCTAGTCCTCTCACGCTCCAGTGCTCTCAGATACACTGGACATTTCTTGTCCAGTGCATCATGTCTTCTATTCCTCAAGCCCATCCTCTCACAGTTCAAACAACTAAATTCCCTCATGCATCCTTTTGACTCATGCTTCCCGCCACACTTCCTACATCTCTTATCCTCACCACAATGCTTCGCTACATGGCCAAAGCGATAGCAATTAAAGCAAACCGCTACGTCCATGTATTCTTCTACAAAGACCTGTAGTAGGTCCATAACTACGTATCCCTCCCCAACCATATAGCGAAACACTGATGGTGGTGTCTCAATTATCCAGTTTTCACGCCTGGGATTGCGACAAGGCTTTACCGCAATCACCCTCATTTTCCCTAGAATTTCATTCTCAAACCTTTCACTCAGCCTTGGGTTTTGCTCAATTAGCTCCCGGCAGCCCTTATCTACCCCAGTAATCCTTATTCTTGGAAATGCAGCCCCGCTCGCTGATAACTGCCTACGAATTACCAATTTTTGCTCCTCCGTTTTCCCCTCTATTACTACCGCACCCGATTTTGTCGTCCACACTCCTTTCACACCCCCAGTATTCACACCTTTCAACTTACTTTTAACCACTTCCAGCACCTTTTTCGGATCTTTCTCTGCATCCATTCTCACGATAGTTTCGTACCTCGGAGCAGTCTCAGGTATATTCCAGCTCGGTCTGCTCTCGTCCCTCACATTCTCTCTACTCACTACTTTCGCGTATGTCCTTCTTCCTTTCCCGACTTCCTTCCATTCTTCATTATTTTTATTGGACTTGTCCTTGTCTATGTCGATATCCCTGCCACTCTCACTCTCGCTCATCCTATCAGTTTCCCTCTCACTCCCATGGTTCATTCTCACTTTCCCCTTTGTGGTTTTTGTTGTCAAAGTTTTGCATTTTGTTGTTGCATTGTCCTTACCCCTTGTTCTATCTCTCTCCTCCGTCGCACCCATATCCTTTATAACTTTTTTAAATTCCGATTTCAACTCTTTCATCTCTTCCTTCATACCTTTCATAGTCTCGTGCATACTTTTCATTCCCTCAACATCCATACTCTCATTTATCAGTCCTTTTTTACTCACCTGCTTGCATTCTTCACAAGTGTACTATGGAGTGTTCCTCACTTCAACAGTCAGCCCCAATATTTCATTCAGGGTCTCCAGCACGGTATTCTGCTGGTCTCGGTTGAACCCTAACTTCGCGTTTTGGATTTTAGTGCAAGCTTGTCTAATCTTGTTAGTGGCATCAACTATCCTTTCGCAGAATATCTGCAGACCATCCCTTGCTCCCCTGTTTCGTTTTGGACTACCTTTTTTGAATTTCTTAATACCTTCTGTTTCCCTTTCCGATGTTCCGAAGTCTCTAGCCGGGCTTCTTTGTTTCCTGTTGTTTGGAGGTGGGGTTCGCACTATTGATGTCCGTCTTGGGATCGCCCCTCTCCTCTCCGCCTCCATCTCAATGTCTCTCAGGTCTCCCCATTCATCTCTATCAGACATAACCTCGTTACTACTGGTGTAGAGCGTCGAGGTCATCGTGACAGCCGCAAACTATCAAACACATTAAAAAACTATTTTGTTGTTACTGAAAAATAAATTCATACGATAAGAGCGATTTTCTGTTGTCGCACCCTTCAGTTCAGTTCAGTTTGTTGTAGCCTTTAGTTGAAGTTTATAATTGTCCCATTCACGTATCGCACCGGCCGCACCGTGAATATTGCGTTTACGTGGGACACAGCCTAAGGATACTGCTCAGCTGGCCGTCAATTTTGATTACGATCCCTTACCCAATATTTAACTGCTTGAAAGCGAACTTATTAAGTACACTATCCTGAATTTTGATCTTAAGTATGGACAGAAGTAGGTTTACGAAACAAGTAAGGATTTGAGTTCTACTTTCATAAAGTTTCATACTATATTTTCGGTATAAACGATTTCATTTTAAAATTTAGAAAATGTTTAAATACTTAATAGTTTATTTTTTTCATTAGTTTATTTTGAAATTAATACATATTTCTGGCTAATAACTTTTAAAGTGGCTGACAGTTTGTAGTACTTTTTCTTATTGTGTCTAGCAATTTAACAGTGCCAATTGTTATACCTGTAAAGCAATTGAATGCTAAGGCAAATTGAACTATAAAACAGTTTACTTCTCTCATCCCCATCGGTTAGTTTAACTTTTGCAATTTGATGAGTTCATATTTAATCATTTTAGAAGATAGACTACATACCAATTTATCTATCACTTTCAGTTCCTATCTCTTAAAGTTTTCTGATTACCTAATAGTTCCCATTGCCCTCACCCAAAAAAAAAAAAATAATAAAAGTTTTATATCTGTATCACGATTTCTTAAAGTACAGTGCACTCGAGCCCCACCCAATAAATATTATATTGAAAAATTCCGAAACATGCATGTGTATTTAAAGAAAATAAACTAACACTAATTCTCACTGCTGCAGATGTGTGAATTCCTTAGATTACAACTTTAAATTAAAAACAACACCCTCCACAACAAAGGTTAATTCAGTTTTCGAAAGTTAATAACGTTATAATTATTGACTTTTGCAGAATAGTCTTCATACATTTTCTCGCCTATAGAGCATTCGGTTTACAATATATTGAAGTTTACTAAAAAAACAGCTTCCCGTTACCGCAGTATAACTAACTGAAAAAGCACATTTGTCTATTTACAGAAATGAAATTATTAAATAACTATCCGTTACTCGCGGTTTCACCCACGTACGGAATGTTCAAACCTTTGCAAAAAGAAATACCATATGAAATATATGGGTTTTCCTATATACAAAAAATCTAACTTGTTTGAACCACCCTACTTATCTATAAATCACGAATATATTTCAATCAAAATGCAAGTACTTATGGGCCACCCTATATATTAATTTTATTCGCCTGTTTTTTAATAACTGTAACTCTACTTCACCCTATATAGCAACCATCCTGTATATACAGCTGTTTAGTTGTCACCCAGTATAACTCACTGAACACCTAACTATAACTCTTCACTGCCCTATATTTCAGGTATGCAACTGCTTATGGTCTACGCAGGATAACAATTATTTCTGATATTTTTTGAACAACCTTTTAAAGTAGTACAATTTCTCTTTACATTATATTTTTATCACCCTTTATATGCAACTTTTTCTAACATTATGTTAAACACACTCTAAAACTAGAATCTTGCTTCTTCCAACATTTTAGATAATACATATAGTAGAATGCAACTGTTCATGGTCTAAACTAAATAACAACTTAAAACCCATTTTTACACCCTAACACGAAACCTTTATTTAAACACTCACCCAAGCTGCAATTGATTATTGGCCACCCTGTATTATAATTTTATTCAATTTTTTTGAACCGTCTTGTATAACTAACTCTCTAATAAAACTACCCTGTATTACCGCTGCTAAAACATTATAACTTCCGACTTTCTAATCGTTCTTCTCCAATAGTTGTTGAAATAACCTCACAAATATGTTTTTCCCCAAGGGGTCTCAATAAAACACTATTACCAATATATTTTTGCATATACATAACTAAATAAGGGGCGTAACATAAGAGTATGAACCAGATTTTACGATTCAAGAAATATTGGACAGATACCTTTGATTCTAACTTAAATTTTCCTCAGGTAACAATAGTTGAAATTTATGACGTGCATATTTTAAATCAAGATGCATGAAGAGGGTCCTGAACAGCAACACATTAAAAGGCAACAAGTATATACTAAACTGTAACGTTTGTCCAACTTTTCGTTCCAAATTTCTTGTAATGCAATTTTTCCATCATGTATTAGTTGCAGTACCATCACATCGCACGAATTCCAGATCAATAACTCCATTTTCTAAATAAAATTTAAATATCTTTTGCACTTCCTGACGAATGAATAAAATGGTCTAAAACATATTTATTCTGGTTCGGGACAGAATAGATATATGATCTTCTTTTGGGTTTTCTTAGTTTAATATCAAAAAATACTGTTTTTAAGAAACAGGGTTTTGAATACTCTCTTCGAGGTGTCATTCCTTTGTACGCAAGACAATATATATTATATATAAATATAATATATATTGTTTCTGATCGGGAACCTTCATCAGTTGCGCTTCCCACAATTGAATGTCCTCTCGAACACTTCTTTATGCATTTGATGCATTTCATTAAATTTGAAGAGGTTTTTATTAAATTCTTGGCAAAAAAATATATTAAACTGTACTTTTTCCGCGTAAAATTTTATTTCTAACTAAAATCAAGGATTTATCGTGATAGGATATTAAACCTGCATCTGCTATGGTAAAAGAAGTAACTGCTAAGAGAGGTACAAATTGATAATAATCTTTGATAATGGCATAGCCTTATAAGTGATAAAACTCAGTTAATTTGTTTTCATTCTTTAAATTATGGTTCAGTATCCAAAAGGAACGGCTTCAGATTCATTTTTTTATTATTAAAAATTACTAATATTTTAAACAAGTAATGCATATGAATGTAATTATTATTTAAAACTAGAACAAACACAATTTCTCCTAATTTTCAAAACTGCTTTGTTTTTAATTTTAATGCCGACAAGTTACAACAGTTGAAATATTATTACACCTACAAAAAGACTAATAAAATTTTTATTTGAATAATTTTATTATTAACGTCATTTTAAGTCATTAATAATTATTGAAGAAGGTGTCTACCCAAACCTGGTGGATTTATCTGAATGAGCCGTATTTTGATCGAAGGACACTTCATAAGCAAAGCATTCAAGAGTTGGTAGATCTAATTTAATACAAGTTTATATTTGGAGGAGAATTTTGAAAACACCCAAAAGATAACTTATATGTTTCTTTGGGGAATAACACCACAATAGAAATAAAACTATGTATATTGCAGGAATACCAAACGTTTCATAGTCTATTCTGACTTCGTTGTCAATGGCTTTATATTTATTGATGTGATTGCAAAATGAAAATTTGATTTGACAACGAAGTCAGAATAGACTTTGAAACGTTTGGTATTCCTGCAATATACGTAGTTTTATTTCTATTGTGGTGTTATTCCCCAAAGAAACATATAAGTTATCAAGAATATGCCACAAACAACGTTTAGAAGACAACCCAAAAGATAGCTCAAAACTTTAAAAAAACCTTTTTGAATGAGCTGAAATAAATTTTACACCCCTTATTTGGTTAAGTATATGCAAAGATAATTTACGAATAGTATATTTGTTGAGATCCTTCGGGGCAAAATATTTTTATGGGGATATTTCAATAAATATTGGGGGTAAACGATTAAAAAGTGGAAAAAAGGGATATTTCTCGAGGTTCGAGCGGAAGTTCTCATTTAATTGGAAACATCTTAGTTA
Organism: Octodonta nipae; assembly: GCA_034190945.1. Classification (NCBI taxonomy): domain Eukaryota; kingdom Metazoa; phylum Arthropoda; class Insecta; order Coleoptera; family Chrysomelidae; genus Octodonta; species Octodonta nipae. Next base: position 168,486,426 of record CM067216.1, on the reverse strand, counting down.
GGGTGTCAGATAAAGTTTGACTGCTATTAGAAGATCTGAGAAAAATGCCACCCTATTATGTATATATATATATATATATATATATATGTAGCCCTCTTGATGGTCCGGGTGTTCGTCCGTTGAAAGTTTTGTCCCTGTAAAGGAACGGTCGTCTGTCGTTTCGCCAAAATCTCACTTGGCATTTTCATAAGGCTTTTCCTCTTCTTCCAACACTCCTATTTCTTTGCCCCGTCTCCGATTGTGTTGAGGGGGCGGTACCGTTTGTTTTGATTGGGTGACACCATTGCGTTGTCGCAAATTGTACCGATGACGTGGTTCTGTTTGTACCGATGTCGACCGCAGATGTTCGTTAGAAGGGTGGGCGTCCTGATAGTTAGCTACGAGTGACGGAATGCAACGTTGCGGTATTGTTGCGCTCTCTTTTAATTTGTTTTTCTTTTCCCGTAAGATGTTCTTCCAGGCTTGATGCAGGTGTAGAGCTTCGTTACGGTTATTGATTTCTCCTTCCTTTTCAATTTCTATAGCTTCCCTAATTGTTCTTCTTTTGAAGTTGTTTTCTGTTGCCAGATGCTTAGAGTTGAATCTATGTCCTGTTTGCTGTTGATGTTGGAACAGGGCCGAGGTTGTGGTCTTGTTTCGTATGCTGAGTTTGTGCTCTTCGATTCGGGCTTCGATCCTACGGTTTGTTTGACCTACATATGCTTGCTCGCATCCGCCGCAAGGTATCTTGTAGACTCCGTGACTCTCTAGTGGACGTTGGCCTTTGGGATTGCCTAGAATGCTTTTTATCGTCTTATGAGGTTTGTAGGAAGTTTTGATGTTGCTTTTTCTAAGGATTCTTCCGATCCGATCTGTCACTCCTTGTATGTATGGAAGGGTGGTCGCTGCATTTGGGGGGTCTTGTTGGGTTTCTTCGTGCCTTGGTAGTTCTTGTTGATTCAGGGCTCGTCGTATGGTGTTGCTGTACCCATTTCTAGCTGTGTTAGGTGTTGGTTCTTTGTTTAATCTGGCAATTACGGAGGCTCATGCTGTAAGAAGGCGAGAGCTGTCATCGAGCCGATTTAGACAGAGGAGTCTTTTCTCTATTTCTATGGTTTCGCGAATAGTGGATGTCCTGAAGGAATTAAGAGATATGATTGTTCTGTCCTAGAAGTTGATAGAGTTTGGATATTATGATGCGCGAGAGCTGAGGTCGGATCCATTATGCGAACTGACAAAGAATGTTCGATGGTTGACGCGCCTGTTGGTACCACCGATGTAGCTTTGTGGGCAATCGCGACATGGAATTTCTCGATCCTCTTTAGGGTTCACGGTTAAGTTGGCTATAGTTTGACTGGTGTTGAAGACTGTCTTTATTTGATGTCTGTGTAGAATCCGTGCTATTTTGTCAGTGACTCGAATATGCGAGAGGAAGGCTTTCTGGTGTTGTTGGTCTGTTTCTGAAGGGGGTTGGTGTATTTGGGGACTGTTGCGATTGACTAATTATGCGCGCAATGTGGTCTGGATGATAATTGTTTGTCGAAGAATTTGTTGAAGATTTTAAGTTCGTTTTGTCTATTGTCAATATCTGTTAAGCGAATAGATCTCAGAGCGAAAGAGTTCATTACAGAACTCAATTGGGCAAGGTGATGGTGTGATTGGGCATTTAAGTATCGATTTGTATGGGTTGGTTTTCTATAGACGGTATGTGAGAATCTGCCATTGCTCGTTTTTGTTATAAGGACATTAAGAAACGGGAGTGAAGAATCGGACTCGACCTTTTTTTGAGAATTAAAAATAATAGTAATAATAAGGAAATCATATATATTTTTAAAATTACGATATCAAATTCGGTCAAACTTCTTGAACGCATTGTTGGAATCTCAGTACACTTATCTGTAAATAGGTAACGTTGAATTTTTATTATGACGGAAAATCTGTTGATCCAAGTTCTGATTGTTCCTTAAAAAAATAAAGATAATCACCTAATTTTCAATATAACTCTGTCATTTTTAATGCTAAAGACTTTTGTCATAGCTCACTCTAAATATTTTTTCGAGCTCTTTAAAAAAGCTTCTATAAATTTTCTTCAAACAATTGATCGTTTTGCCGCTATTTAGCCTTAAAAAGTCTTTAAATTTGTAACTGGGAATTTAATTTTTTTAAAGGAGGCAGCTATAAAAATTTCAAAAAGAGTAAAATCTTCTTTAAGTTATACACTTTAATTTTGTTCGAAATGTTTTGTTTTTTTTTGTAAAATGTACAGTTTTCCCGTTATTATTAAAAAAGGTTCAAAAACTCTTGACCACCAAAAATGTGCATAGAACATTGTTTGTTTAAAATTGACTCATTTATCAATTTATGAGGTTAGATTGCATTTTTAAATTTCCACCCCCGAGAAGGGGTGCCATCCACCCCCTGATAAAAAGCACACCTCGGCACAATATCACTTTTGAACCTTGTGGTATTTACTACCTCCATGCCAAATTTCACGTAAATCCATGTTGTTCGAAAGAATTGCTACCCAAAACTGGTTGGTGACGTACATTATAACTTTATCATTTTTTTGGCAAGACTATAATTTATATCAGAAAATGTTAAAAAACTTTTTGATTTATTTTTACATGAAGTATTGATCCTCGAAATGTTTGCACTGAAACCGTGGACAGTCTGTATATATTTAAACTATATTAAAGTTCTGATTAAATTCACTAGATGGAGGTTCACTAAGTGAATGTTCACGAGGTATCGGTTCATTAGATAAAGGTTCATCGAACTCCCATTCATGATTCTGGTTTAGCGACTCCATTTCATCATTTATGGGTAGTTTCTATATCTCTGATATCTCACTAACTACAGTATTTTTTAATTTAAAAGTAATTGGTTCTTACTTTTCTGCGACAAGTACAGTTTTGCATAAGACTCTCAACTTTCTACAGTTTATCTACTTAATCTTGGAGTCTGCTCGGAAGTTTTAGACTTTCTCTTGCACCTTAACCTAACTTGATTTCTTGGTAGATATTTTGCCCATTTGAATGTGAATTTTGAATTGACTGGCCAACTCAAACTCATTTACTCCTAAAATATTTTGAAAATCAAGTTCATTAGTTGTTACATCGATCACTGTGAAATTATAATCATAATTACTGAAATAATTTGAATTCACATTGTTAATATGTATTTTGAGATGTCAGTGTTTTCTTTATAAACCAGTGTTTTTATATGATTTTCAAATTTGTTAGTGACATTCCATATTATTTGATGGGTATAGCACCACTTTATTTTACCTGATTTGTCCACTTTACCATTGATACTCCACATTTTATTTGGTGAATATTTCTTTTTCTCATTATCATCAAATTTCTCAACTTCATCATATTTATTCCAAATTGTATTAATATGCACTTTATGGTTATGTATTTCTTGACATGGTGTTCCAACTAAAAACAACGTGTTTGACAATACTGGCATATACAGTACATCTGTGATGTGATATTTCTTTAAAGTTTTACCATTGTTAAAACATTAATGATACGTTTAGCTTGTAGATTTAATATAAGTTTACCACCTATTGGTATCCACATAGCTATTTGTAAAGGTTCATATGGCACAAACCACACTCTTCTGCTTATCACCTAATGCTCTAGAACCTCGAACCGGTGGCTCCATTGTTTAAAGTTTTAATGTCAAGGCTTGGCAAAGCATAGTTCATTCATACGTTTTATTAGAACTTTTACGCTCTTTAATTTTAGGGTTATGGGAACATTATCTTGCTAAATTTGTTTTACCACAAAGAAAACATTCTTTTCTGTTGGGTGAACGGATCAATTACCCTTATTTTTATTTGTATCTATTGTTCTTTTAGTATATATGCTGTTAACCGAACTGCGACTATTAGAGACAAGATTACTACTGTCTTGTGTTTCACTTATCATTACTCGAGTTGCTTCTATATGTAATCTAGAATCAGATTCTCTTGAGTTCTCTCTACATTTGCTGTAGAATCCCACTGAGGACAGAGGATTAACAATTGGGCAAGGTATTAATAATTTTAGAAATACCATTTCTTTATCAACCTTTTTTACCCATAGGCTTGAGCCGATAAGATATTTTTTTTATTTTAAATATATGAGATGCCATAATCCTTTTATAGCAGTGGTATCATTCGTTTAGTTGTGCATTAGTACATACCTAGAAGCAGTCGACTTTTTTCACACACGAACATTTTGCGCTCTATTCATTGTGCACGTTTGCTTGGTTTAAGAAGGTTCGCATAATTGTATTGTGGCATCTGCATCCATAAAACATTCAATTTCTGTTTCATACTTTTATCTTACAGATGGAGGTACGTCCGTTCCTGCTCTTTCGCTCCGTTGTTGTGGTGGTCTTGTTGAATACCCTGAAGCAATGGAGGGTACCGATTAACACTCTAGTTGATATAATAGCGAGATCGGATTTCTTAATTATTCGGTTCTCTATTAACTCTTTCGCTGACTTTCTTGCCCAAATTCCACGCCAACTTAATGTGACTGTGGTCATTTTGATATTTAAGACAGCGTACTTATTCCTCAGAATCTCAAGAATCTCTGGTGTATTGTAGTATGCTACTTTGCTGTCATGCCTACCATTGAGTTCGGAGGAATCACTGATAATCTGAGCGTCAATCAGATAAAGGTCGCCATCCCTCACTGCCACTAGGTCTGGTTTCCTTAGTCCGGCCTGTGTCGTTAATCTAGGTTCCCAGTGCGTAGTTGTTCCATTCTGTTGTAGTAGGTTATCGACGTATCTGAGCATGGTCATGTCTCTGTAAACGGGGTCCGTGGGTCCTGAAACATTGCTGGGTTATATGATAGTTAGTTTCAGGCACCCGGCAGCCTGCACGACATTGTCGATTTTGTTGAGGTCTGTCTCGAGTTGTTCTCAATTTCCCCGGAACGGCGTTTATCCTGACGCGGATACAGTTTATAAAGTCGACGCCGGTCACGAGTCGGGTTGGCTCCCCGATCCATCGGTGGCTCGCGGATACGTCAAAAGCCTCTCTAATCCCTCTTCCATCTACATAGGAATACAATTTCTCCGCCAAGAAACGGTCGACGGCAACGCGGCTGTAAAGGTTGTTTTCGCCATTGACAACGAAGTCAGAATAGACTTTGAAACGTTTGGTATTCCTGCAATATACGTCGTTTTATTTCTATTGTGGTGTTATTGCCCAAAAAACATAAAAGTAATCAAGAATATGCCACAAACAACGTTTAGAAGACAATAATATCTATATACATGGATAATTCCATATTCAACCTCATACCTATTATTTATTTCATAATATTATTTGAGAAAAAAAATATACATAAAAAAGAATTACGGTCCATAGAACCCAATACATTAAACGCTTCGATATTCTCTCATCTCTGGGGTTTGGCCTTATAACTGAGAGGCATATATAGATATAGCGCTCCGCAAGTCGACCGAGACGAGATCGAGAGTTCAGAGTACAATGAATATCGCAGAAACATTCAAGAAGAAGATTCAATTCATGAAAGACATTCCACGTCGTTAATGTACGAAATTCAGAAAACTGTTTTACATTGCAAGAACTCGTACCGATGACACATGCGCAGCTAAGCCATTTTTAATGTTTTCCATTCAATAATACATCCATCTACAACATGTGATGGGTCAGCTGGTGGAACACTGTGGAACTTATTAACTTTTCACTACGTTTTTAAAATTTTCAGTTCTAATTTACCGTTAATTTTGGTACAATTGACTCATTTATTATTATCGCATGAACTATTATTAATTTTCAGTTACACAATGATTTTCTACTCACTTTCAGCTTTTGATTCTATTTGTAAAAATTAGAATCAGTTGACTTGTAAAGTTTTGGCGTCCTGTTCAATATAGCGTTGAAATAGTCACTCACTGCACGACGCGTCGAGGTCGATTTCTTTCAAGTACCGTACAAAGTCAGGTATAAGGGATCTTCCCCCACCTAACCCACGACTAAAAATTACCAGAACGTAAACTTTATTTTTCTACTTTTGGCCAGCTTTTTCGGATTCAGCCCCACTGTGCGACCGCGGCTTCTTGTACTAGTATGTAAATATGTTCGTCCAGACCGAGGTATTTTAATTTAATTCTTTAATAGATGTTTTGGGACTACTCCTGTTGTTGACAGTACAGTTCGTGTGTTGTTCAGGTCCCATTGTCTTTTTATTTGAAATTCTAAATCCCTGTATTTGGTTATTTTTGTTAGGACTTGCTATGGCAATTAGGTTGTTTACTAGAGACTTTATCTTTATTTTGAAATAATGGCTTACCTGAGTCACCGCATACCATCTGTCTGGTCAACTTAGTGTTTCTAAAAACATCAATGATCCAACTAATTCAGGGTAGGGTTGTTTTTGATTACATTCCGAGCTATTTGGTCATGATAACTGATTGGTTGCAACAGCTGGAACACTTAATGGCTGTGCATCTGTCATGTTGTACTTCTTTAGCAATCGATATGTAATATTTTTGATGAACTATGATGAGACCACCTGGCAATTGTTGTTCCAGATCTACGAAATTCCGAATGTTCATCGGAATTTTAATCATCTGTTGTAATTTTTTTACAAGTTCATTAATGGCACTTCTCGATTTCGAAATTATTAGTCATCAGCGTCGATGGCTAAGCAGAAAACAAAATACTCAAATTAGGTTCTGAACACTCATTGATCAGTCTTCAGTTGTTTAAACTTGTATTAGTTAAGAAATAAAACTTCCAACTTCTTGGAGATTGCTTTCACCTTTCGAGGGACACAAAAAAATTGTTTTATTATAAGTGTAAATATTTTTTTATTACAATAGTTCCAAACATTACTTTATTCTAAAAGATAGTTTTCAATTTGTTTTATTAATAAGATATTGCAATATGGCCACGCTTGTGTACAATGAGCGATTCTGTTAACTCTTCATGGATCGTTTCCATACACTCCGGACAAACGCTTTCAATGCATTTTCCACATTTGTATCTTGGTCTTCGACCACAATTTCTAGAATGACATCTTGGAGGGATTGACACATTGATTTTCTCTAATTGAACTTCTGGCAGAGACCGAATCCATGACTTAGTTTTTTTCGATACAAGAGTCAGGGAGGAATTAAGTGATGATCTGCCAGGTTTCTTGGGTCCATTTAGTTCTAGTAAAGTTGTAGCAACTGAAGCTTTGAATTCAAGTAAAGGAATATGTATTCTTTTTTTTTGCCCATACAAGATCTAAGCAATTATAATTGAGACATTCAAAAAATGAGAAACAATTAAATTATACTAAACAAAGACTTGAGGCCTACATATCTCAATATACGGATTTGTTTTCCTATCCCATCTTCGAACTTTGTCTTGGGGCTCTTTACCGATATCGTGTGTACAATAATATTATCTGCCCATCATAATATTGTAATATTATTTGAAGTTGTTACAGAACATGATCATCGACCCCTCTTTTGAAGAGACTTCCCACCAACTAATTTATTGGCGGCCTCTGATATTCCGTTACTTCTAACACTTCCTACTACATAAATACCCAAGACCTTCAAATATTTAGTTCTAGGTATTGAACTAAAAAGGTTATCTATGTTTTTTTTGTGATTCATACCTTGAATATTAGAGTCTAACAACAATATCGCCAATCGCTCCAAGATTATGTTGTGACTCCTTTCTGGAGGCTTGATACATTTTTGGTATATATCCATCTGCTGATGCACGAACCCCTACTTTAAAACCCTTTGGTTTATATTTTTTATATTGTTTTGTTTTTTGCCTCCCTATGAGTGGAATGGTCATTTCGTCTAACGCCATATATTCGGTTTGTGTTGCAACATTAGCAGATGAAGTTTGTAACAAATTTAGAAAATATATAATCTTTATAAAGGAATGTGTATTATGGTCTGAAATATTGTCATTGTTCATAAAATGTAAATATCTTTTTATTTATTCATATGTCTTTAGTGGCATAGTATACTTATCCTGTATGATGGATACTTTTTATATCAGTCATCATTATATTTATTTATGCCAAAAATTGTTTGATTTCAGATACGATGACCATAAGGGCATGTTTTCCGCATTGTATTGCATATCGTATAGTTTCTCTGGTTATTAGCTAAAAAGATGAACTGAAAATTTTTTTTGGAAACGATTGAATAAAAAATGAATTCGGAGTTTTTCCATAAATATTTATTTTATGCAATCCTTTGAAACCTCGTGGGCAGACTGCAAAATTGTTGTATTTTTCAGCATTCCAAATTGTATTTGCAGATTTATTAGTCGGAACACAATGCATTTTTACAAGCCCACTAATTGGAGTATTGTCGTCGCTATCATAGTCACTACTACTAGAATTGACACTATCACATTCATCAATTATGCAATTTTTTCTTCAAAATCATCATCTTCATATTCTATATTTATATCGATATATAATATCGGTTTTTCTTTTTTTTTTTTTTTCGAATAAAACTTGCCACAAGGCATTGTAGGGAGGTTTTCACCCATTGTAAATCTAAATGCAACAAAATATGTCAAAGAAAATCAGAAGCAAATATTATAAAAAAGTTAAAATCGTAATAATAAAATAAGTATAGACATATGGCGCATGCAATGTTATGCTGCGTACACAAAATGTACACATGAACATCTGCATATTTTGCTTGGGGTAAACCAATCTTATACTGTCATTACTTAGTTTCATAAAGAATACTTATATTGCTACAAACTTACTTAATTTTATATTGTAAACAATATACGCAAATATTTTATATGTAACAATATTTTGTTTTATTTTCTCATAAGTATTTTCCATACGTCTTAATAACAAAACACGTGCTAGACTAAGCGCGCAATGAAACTGGCTTTCTAGACCAATCAATAGATATTTTTTCGTGCAAAACATACTATCAGGATACTGCCTGTGCCATCACATTAAGAACGATTTGTGGTGATATTTTGCTACCTTTTCCACTCGCAACTATGGTTTCTTACAAGAAGTCTCTCCATTTGTCTTTCAAATGAAAATGGGAAAAAACGCAGCGTCAAACAAACTAAGGATTCGGATTCAGAGACCTCAAAAACATCAGCATGAATTTTTTCAGTTTTTTTGGTAGAACTCTCTCGATTTGACCTTCAAATGCCCTCTGGGAAAAAGCGCAGTCAAACAAACTTCGGATTCGGACTCACAGACCTCAAAAACGTAAGCATGAATTTTTTCAGATTTTTTGGTAGGACTCTCTCGATTTGATTTTCAAATGCCCTTGACCCTGACGTGTCAACCGACCCTCTCATCGTAATCAGCGACCCGAAAAACCCCTGGTACCCCATAAGGGACGCCGTGTTCCCGCTTAGTTCAAATGTTGACCTGTGTTATTATCTATAATAACTGTCACTCTGACAGATGGTGAAAGAATCTAATCGCTAAAAAAGCTATTTGTTCTATTTTATTATATAAAATGAGATATTAAAACGATATATGTAAGTTTTTTTGATTTTGAGTAAACCAGACATGTGAATGAATAAACAAATTGAATTACAATTTTTATTGGTAGTGATTAGGAAAAAATATATATATTTTTAAATTGTACGCTTCCGTTTTACAAGTGGTAAATAATTCACTTCATCGTAACTTTCATTAAAATTACAGTCATTATTAAAACATTCACTCTCCGATAACTCCGATTCAGTTGTTTTTTGCAGCCACACGAAGCGTCTATGCATCTTTTTTGGAACACAAACATGAAATCTGATCAAGTAACTTTTGAGGGATTGGGGGATGGGCACTTCCCACAGGTACTAAACGGTAGTGCCTTACTTGCCAACCTCAATCAGTTGGTTGCCATTTAAGGAGAAATTGTTCGACTTTTCTATATATTTTTTTCAGCTTTGTTGATGTACATGCTCATAACTACATGAAAGGCACTGTATGCGAATTTCTCGCAATGGATATTCTTTTGATAAAAGACTGATGGCAATTCTACTAATTTTTCATGTGGAAATGAATGTATTAATTTGTTTCTTCAATTCTGTAGAAGCAAGATGTTGTATCGCATCCACAGAACGCATGTAAAAAACTACTCCACCACCTTTCAGTATTATTAATATGTGGTTTCAACCAAGTTCAACAATACAAACTATATCATAATTAGAGCTCCATGTTGCTAACTAAAAATCTTCAGTTTTAGTTCTCAGTCCGCCCACATTTTGGAGATAAATTGATATACTGTTCATAAATATTTCAGTTTATAATTGACCACGACATTCCAAATTATCTACATGTTGCACTAATTTTATCAACATCATCTTGATCTTTAATAGTATGTTTTATGTTTTGAATTTTAAGTTTAAGTTGACCACCGTAGCACCAAGCGCTATTTTTACCAAATTTTACTGTAGCTTGCTTCAGTAAATTGTACTTATGGGAAGTTAGATCTTCAACAATAGATATACCAGACCCCCTCTTCAGATAAATTGTTTCGTCCCCTGGTTATTGAGTGATACCAACACTGGTCACCAACACGAAATCTGTTTTCAAATGAATTCGGTGGTATATTTAATTTCAGTTTTTCTTTTACTAAGTTAGTAATTTTTTCTTCTATATTTTCACTTTCATGTTCAAGTAAACCATATACACGTAAGGATTTCCATTTTAAACGTTGCTGCGTTTCTTCCATTTCATTTACGAGTTTTTTTCGCTTGTAATTTTGCAACAGTCTGCCATCAGCTTGTCTACATTTTTTTGCGTCCCTCTAATACCGAGTTTTTGTTCCAATTTCTCGGATATTAAAGATAAGAACGTTTCATCAGCTATTAATTCTGAGATTGTTTGCCTAATTATTGTTTTGATATCTACCTGCTGTTCTCTAGTAAATGGCATTCTTATGCAGTTTACACTATCACAGTTCACTTGTGATAAGTCGGACTTATAACTTTTACTTTAAACCACTTAAATTTTAATTTGTCGCGGAGCAATACGAGCGCACGTCTACTCACAGAGCATAGTCGACTCGATGGATGGAATAATGTTTACAATTTAATGAAATATGTTCGAATTTCGACCACTGGGCGACCCCTAGTATATATAAAGTTTTGTTTTTATTTTATATAATAATATGTATGTTATGAGTGGGTTCTTTTAAACTAAGTTTTAATAAGATTTTTATTTTAATAACACAAAAATTACACTTGAATTATTTAATAACTTAACTTTGGTTTCTCTTTAGCGATTTTAAATACGCGTAACAATATAATAGAACTTTACTTTAAGAGGTACAATTATAATAGAACAACTAGATAGTAGATTTGAATGAATTTATAACTTTCACCATGCATCACTTCCTATCTAGACACCTGCAAAATAGTGGAGTAAACAACTAACAATGAGCTATTGTTTTATACATTGTAGTTACTTTGCTAGAGGTCAACCCAATGGTAAGTTTTACATGTAACAGCTCCCCTTATATACAAAAAGTTGGGGCAATGCTGCAACTTTTGAAAATATAAAAATTGAAATTTTAAATTATTTGTATTTTTCGATTATTTGTTACATGAATTACTGCTATAATGTTTAAAATATAAGCTTTGAAAAACATAATGTGATTATATAAAATGTTAAAATGTAAGTGGTTAAATATGAATAAAATAAGAGTACATAAATATGATTTTGAAATTAAAAGTTCACATAATTAAATGCTTTTGTTTTCCTCTTCGGGACGGACACTTGGTCTTCTCGGTAAAAATCTGGCGAAGGTGAAATGTCTTCTTTTGTGTAGACTCTGTGGATGAGGCGGATTTGGAACCATGAACTTATTCTTGTCGGTCGCTTTCTTCTACCCTTGCAAAACGTGCTACGATGATTTCAATAGTGAAGTAGGTGAACCATAATATGTTTTTATTTATAAAAGGTTCATTGATAATTTGGTCCAGTTCGGAGTATTGGTCTAATTTATGTTGTGCGATATTCAAATAGTCTACATTAATTTTATTTATTTTTAAGGTTTTGAGCTGTGGTAATTATTTATTGTCTGGAATGTTATTGCAACATTGAAATGGTATTTGCACTAAGACAGTATTGTATATTATTTTTGTGTTTCTGTCATTGCTATTTCTAGCTCTTGTTCTTGTTGTTCCAATGAAGGCGTTGCACTATGGAGTTAGTGTCATAATTGAATTATTTTTTATTATAACTGTTTTAGTGTCTTGATTTACACATTTCCTTGTTATAGGTTATGGATTAGATAGAGTGATCAACCATGTATTGATCTGAATTTCTTTCACATTGTAGCCATTTGCGTACATTAATGATGTTTGACAAGTTTTTGGCAAATGGAATTGTTGTTTAAGTAGTTGGGCTTCGCATGTTTAGTTTGTATCGATTGGTAATAGGAGTACATCTGAACATATATTTTATTATTAAAGTTTTTCATTACCAAAGTGGTAACTGATGTCTGGTTTTTATTAAATTTACAATCTGAAATGTATTTCCCGTCTGAAGCATCCTATACCATCTATTATTTTATAGCGCTCGTTATTCGCTAAAGTGTCTGCGAATATTTCTGAAAATCTCTTTTCAAGATCTTTGGATATTTGCCTTAATATATGCCTTCTGATATCATATTTTTTATGTGTTCCAAAATATTGTTGTTATCATTTAAAGCATTTCTTATATTTTTTAAATCTTTGTAAACTAGATGTCGGTCTTACATCTCGCGTCTTCAAATTTAACGAAATGCATCAAATGCATAAAGAAGAGGACATTCAATTGTGGGAAGCGCAACTGATGAAGGTTCCCGACCAGAAACAATATATATTATATTTATATATAATATATATTGTCTTGCGTACAAGAGAGTAATAATGTCTACCTTTTATTTGATAATTTCATTAATGATTCGTAATTATAATAAATTCCTACCGTGTTGTTTACGGGAGTGATCTGAACTTGACATTGTGAGACGATGAGTGCAATTAATCCGATAACCGTTAAATGTGTTCCATTCATCTGAAAAGAATTTATTTTTCAAGATGTGGTTTCATTCTGTCGAAATTTATTTTAAAAGTATTTTGTGTAACAGGGTTTATTACGATAGTTGAGTTTTTCAAAATTTCAGTTATCTCGTATGGGCCATTAAATTTGTTTTTCAATTTGTCTGAAATTTGTGATTCTTTCATGAAAACTTGATCTCTTACTTTAAAATTGTAACGAGTTTCTGAAATTCTTTTATCAAATCGTTCTTTCGTTTTTTTTTTGATAATTGTGTTATTTCCTTGTCTAATTTTTAAAAATAATTAATTCTATTATTTAAATCGCGGATGTATTTGGAAATTATTTCTTTTTCGTTACATAAATTTTCCGCTGGTCTTGAAGATGTGTGATTGAAAATTAACTCGAAGGGAGTAAATCCGTGTGTCTTGTTTTGAGTATTATTATAGCAAATTACTGCATATGGAATGCAAGTTAGTGGATTGTCTTTTGGGTTTTCTGAAAGGTGAGCTCTGATCATGTCTAATAAAGTAGCATGTAGCCTCTCAATTAATCCATTTGATTGTTGATGAAATATGCTTGAAAATGTAAGTTTGAAGTTGTAGAGTTGACATAAGTCTTTCATTAAAGTATTATTAAAATTTTTTCCTTGATCGCAGTGGATCCTAAGGGGTGTACCATAGTGTTGAAAAAATATTATACAGTTCGAACGCCTATTCAGTCTTCAACTAGAGATCAAAAGTAAATTTTGGGTTGACAAATGTTGAACGTCAGTCAAACGGTAGTTTAAGTTGAACATAGCATTTTGACGGATCAAAGATTTGTTGTCTGTTTTGTAATTTGACTAGTCAACTCTACTTAACTCGTTTTTCATTGTGTGCTTTTAGAACCCTTGATAGTTTATTTTAAGTTGAAATATGGCTAATAGGAATGAGGTTTTAACAGACGACGAAGCTTTTTGAGTCTGGTTGATGCAGTGTTACATTCCAGAAGGCCACGTAATTTTCTTGAACGGTTAAATCATTTCGATATTTGGAACGAAACTGAATTTTTTTCAAAAATTTCGTTTGACCAAAGATGTTGTACGACATATAAAAATTATTCCGCCGGGAACAAAAAGTAAAAGGTAATGCAGTTTATTTCTTTGCCTTACCGGAAAACTAAATTATATGAACGTATGTTTTTAGAAACTGTTCTCTTATACCTAAAGTGATGGTGCTTTTAACACTTACTTTTCTAGCAACGGGCTCTTTTGTGCAAGTTGTTGGGGATCTTGCTGGTATTGACAAATCTACTGCAAGTAGGGTGGTGAATATAATCACTCGAGCAATAGCAAGTTTGCGAGGAATATACATCAACATGCCCAATCAAAATGACAATATTGTGAGAAGAATATTGGCAGAAGTTTTTAACATATGCCGTTTTCCAAGATGTATAGGAGCAATAGATTGTACACATATTAAAATACATTCTCTTGGAGGAGAAGCCGAGATTTATAGAAATAGAAAAGGATACTATTCTCTTAACATTCAAGCCGTTTGTGATGCTGATTTACAAATCAGAGACTTTGTGTGCAGATGGCCCGGTTCTGCCCATGATGCTAATATTTTGACAAATTCAAATTTCGAAATAGGAGAATTTGGGGATACCGTTTTAATTGCGGACAGTGGATACGGCATCAAGCGATGTTTAATTACTTCATTAAAGAACCCAGTATCACGTGCTAAAAATTTATTTAATGAATACCTGATAAGAACCCGAAATACAATTGAAAGGTGTTTTTGGAGTATTGAAAAGAAGATTTCCAATTTTAGCATTCGGAATAAAGGTAAAGGTACAAAAAATCGAAGCTGTAGTTGTTTGTTGTGCAGTGCTCCATAACATTGCATGTCAATTTCATAATGAGGTACCAAATGTAGATGCAGAAGTTGAAGCTGCCTTACCATTAGGAAACATCGCTATAGAACCCCAACACGGTGTTCAAAATGCAGCTAATAATGCTGTAAGACAGGGCTTGATAGCAGATTACTTTCCAGAACTTACTGTAATAAAAAGCAATGAAACATGTATGTATTTTGTGTCACTAAAATAAATTTAATGCCAAATATAATTTTATTTTTTTAGTCGAACATTTGAAAACCTTATAAATTATAAACACAAAACCCGTTGTTTTTTATTTTCCAGCTGCTTTTTCTGTAAAGCCAGAATTCTGCTTCTTTTGCAAAGTAATTTTGCCTTTGTTCTGATTCTCTCTAGCAATTTCTAGATCCTGCTCATGCCTATCTTTTACGCACTTCATTTTAAACTCATGCTCTTCGTGAAGAATAAGCAGTTGATTTTCTGCAAGCTCGGCTTTGGTTCTTGATCAAACAATTTTATTTGATAGTTGAGTCTGTATGGGAAGATTTTCTAAAACAATAGCCATGATATGATTTTAGACTACAGCAATAGTAAGACTATTGGGTAAAACTAAAAAAGTGGTGACCCTTGATACCATTTACAAGTGTTATATATTCATAGTAGCTATGTGATGCTGGTTTTAGCCATGCATAAGCTCTTTGTGTCTTTTTCATGCTAAGCTCGGTGGAGTTTTGATTATGGTGGTCATGCGTAAGGTAGGTGGTTGGAATTGTGGGTAATTTTTTTTATATAATTTCAGATTGCTGTGCTTAATGTATTCAAAGATAATATTGTATGTATTTGAAATAGGGTTAGACAGAATGATGATAGCTGAAAATGATTGACAATGACGTAGTGAGGCTAAGTTTTTGATCATTCGCTCTCTTCCTGTCTGGTTTAGTTCACATCCGAATAGTACATGGTCGCCACTGCCTACTGATCCAACATCCAAAATAGAACGGAAAACTTACAACACTCTCAGAGATCATGCTGAATGCATTCTACCCGAGACAAGAAGAAAATTGACGCCACATCACAGCAAACCACCACATCTTTATGGACTACCTAAGATACACAAGGCTGGAGTACCTCTCAGACCTATTACAAGTTCGTGCAACTCACCAACAGCAGCACTATCGAAATTCTTTCTACCAATCATCCAACCTCTGGAGGGCAAAACATCATCGCACGTCAAGGACTCAAAGCACTTTATCGAAATCATCGGATCCATGGAACTTGGGCCTGAACATCGCTTAGTAAGTTTCGACGTTGAAGACCTTTTCACGAACGTACCACTAGACGAATCTCTCAACATAGTGAGAAAGAAACTTACTGAAGACGAAACCCTGATGGAGAGGACGGAGCTGCCAATAGACTCAATCATGGACTTGCTTGAATGTTGCCTCAAAAACTGCTACTTTCAGGAGAAGGACCGGTTCTTCATGCAAGAAGATGGATCGCCTATGAGTAACCCGTTATCACCAACCATAGCCAACATCTACATGGAATGGTTCGAAGAACATGCACTGAGGAGTTACGAGAAGCAGTCTAAGCTATGGTTGAGGTATGTCGATGACACCTTTATTATTTGGCAACATAGAGAGACTGAAATACAGGCATTCCTGGAGCACCTGAACCAAACCCAACCATCCATTAGATTCACCATGGAGATGGAAGAGAGTGGGTGCCTCACATTCCTTGATGTAAAGTGTCAAAGTACTAGGATCGGGATCCAAACAACAGTCTACAGGGAGGTTACGCATACAGGATTATACCTTCACTACAATTCCAACCACCCATCAGCAACGAAAACTGGCATCATCAAAACACTAATCCATAGAGCCAAAAATATTTGCAGCACACCAGAAGCCCTCAAAGAAGAACAAGTGAAACTTAGGGAAGACCTTTTGGCGAATGGGTATCCGGAAACGATCATTACCAAGGCGTTTGAATAGCTGGACAACCACCTAGGCAGGAAGAGGACACCACGGTAGCAACTCTACTATTACCGTATACTAAAGGCTTTTCGGAAAAACTTAAAAGAATTGCACACAGCTATGGAATCAGAATGATCTTCAAAAGCAAGAACACCTTGAGAGCATGGTAACAAGAACGAGGCTCGACGCACCAGCAATACCAAATAACTGTATATACAGCATACCGTGAAAATGTGGCAATCTTTACATTGGAGAGACAAAGCGACCGCTGGACACCAGGGTTGAGGAACACCGTACAGCTACTCTAAGGGCGGAGGTAACGAAGTCTGGGCTAGCTAATCACGCATGGACCGAACACCATAATATCAACTGGGACCAGGCCAGAGCAATTCACAAGGAAGAACACTGGTACAAAAGAAAATTCATAGAGACAGCATATATAATCTCGAACGAAAATCTAATTAGCGAGCCCAGCGTCCAAATTGAAACGTTGTGAGATCAACCACTTCAAGACGATGGAAGTCCAAGGAAACTCGAGGTCAGCAAACTGGTAAGAACTCTTTACTGGGCCCTGTCTCCTTCATCGATGTGTGGTACCCTTCTTTGCAATTGATGATGGTCTCGACTGGCTCGAAACAAGCTATCTCTTGACCATTGGCAATTCTGATGTCGTTGTTGGAGAAATTCAGGACTCTAATTGGTATATCTCGTCCGGTTTTAACGGTATCACCATTATGGCTGTTCTGTTGGTTAACCCTGGACGGTGATCGTTCGGGTAGCCTCACTCGATAATCACGTTGAAAGTGTCCTGTCCGTTCACAACGGTAACATGCTCTTCTAGTATCAATTCTCTGTGACTGTTCTAATAGTTTGTTCATACCACCCAACAGTGCTTGAAATGGTGACACTGGCTT
Organism: Octodonta nipae; assembly: GCA_034190945.1. NCBI lineage: Eukaryota > Metazoa > Arthropoda > Insecta > Coleoptera > Chrysomelidae > Octodonta > Octodonta nipae. Next base: position 168,468,681 of record CM067216.1, on the reverse strand, counting down.
TTCCTGGTTGAAGTTAACTGCTCGGACCCTCGACTTGGACATGTTCATGACGGTCTCTACTTCTAACACCCGAAGTAAAGATTCATTACATTTCTTGACGCCACTTAGTCTTAGATTTCTTTGTACTGCCACATCTCTGATACCGTTTATGAAACTCTGTGTGGCCAATTGATCTTTGGTTTCCTCTGGCAGGTCTGGGTAGGACAAGTGCACTAAACGCCTAATTTCTGCTTCGAATTCTTGAAGGTTCTCTCCGGATTTTTGCATTTTTCCGCTTAGTTCCACCTGGTATACTTGGCTCAGGGATTGATTGTCGTATCTTTTGTCCAGGATGGCGATGATCTTGTCGAAATTGCCTTGTTCATAGACTGGAATGCTTTGGAGGAGTTCTACGGCCGGACCTCGTAAGGAAATTACAAGAGACGTAGCTTTTTCTTGGTTATCCCATCCATTATTTGTAGCCATGGCTTCAAATTGCCGTTTATACATGGGCCAAGATGATCTGCCGTCGAATGTGGGTGGTTTACTAAAGGAACCTTTGGTACTCACGGTTTGCTGGTATTTCCCTCTCTGCAAATCTTGTTGTAATTGTTTAATTTCGGTTTCCGCCTTGTTTTGGATGGCACTGTTTTTATCTTGTACTTCATTTACTTCGCGTTGTACTGTGTTTTTACTGAAAGTGATTTCACATTTCACCTGGCTCTGGATGGAATCGATGTCATCTCTTTGATTTCAAGAGTTTCCACATTACTTTTTAGTATCTTAATGTCGTCGTTTATCTCTTTTATGTCTGATTCCACTATTTGCATTCTTTCATTAGCTGTTAATTTTACATGCGATACTATTTGCATTAATTGTTCAAATTGCAGTTGTCATTTTTCTTCCGTTTTGCATTGTATTTCGTCAAATTTCGAGAATAATCCTTCAATTAAATTATGTTGTTCACTTTTCATCGTGGAAACTAGATTTTGTTGTTTTTTCTTCCATCGTAGTGACAAGATTTTCTAATTCTATTTTACGTTTTTCATCAAAAGATTTTACTAACCTTTGTTGAATTTCTTCTTGATGTTGTTTCTCCTTCTTGTAACGTTTTTCCAGAATCTGAGTTAGTTTTTCATCTAGTCCCTCCGTAATCTGTTTGACAATTTTTTTGGTAGTTTCGTCGATTTTTCCATACTTCGGGTTTCCATATATCAAATTACGATTTTAATTGCATTTAATCCTGCACTTCTGATCACCAAATTTGTTATATACTCCCTGAGTTCAATTAAAATTTAAAAATTAATATTTACTCTCACTTTCTAGAAACTTTTATTTATATCATTCGAATATCACAAATATAATACAACATAAGCTCTTCGTCGCACTAACTAACTGCTGCGTTGATGGGCTGCTCCTTTTAAAATCCAAATGGGCCAGCTTAGGTAAATTCCGTTACAATATGTTTAAGGTTGATTAAGTTGGATACTCCGGATGTTCCAGTGTATGAGATTTATGGGTCCTGAGAATGTGACGGTTGAGTTGGATCGGCCTTTTGTTATTGGTTTCCGATGGGATGTGTAAAGATATGAGTTCCTTTATGAAGTGGGGGTTATTATTGTAACAGTCCATAAATAGCTTGGTAAAATATGAGAAGTCAAAGTTTTTATCTATTTTTGTCTTTATAGTAGTTATGTTCATTGTGTTCCTTGGATGCGGATATGGGTGTTATAGGGTTCGATTGTATCCTGCCATTTGGATATAGATGGTGACTAGTATTGTGTTGATTTCTATTAGTAATAGGTTTCTGAGTGATTGTGATTTGAGTTGCGATAACGTTTTGGAATATGAAAATGTAGGTCTCTTGGCCGGGATATTATCTTCAATAGTGGATGCTCAGTTTTTGTTTAATCTCGGGAAAGATCCTGAGAAGGGGTTAATATATGAATTTTCGCAGCATTGTTGTTTAGTGGTTGAATCATTTATGGGAATTGGACTGTGGCCGTGTATTACCTGAAGAGTTGTGTGCCCGTATCTTAAACAATTGTAAACATTTTATTAGCGGATAAATGTATTTTTCCGCTGGGAAGGAACAAAAAAAAGTTCTATTTTGTCAGGGATATTTTTTCTTCTTATGGTAAACACTACCATTGAGCTATTTATGAGGTTAAAACCGCCTTCTCGTTTTGTTTTTTTTTTTTAATTCTTTTCACATTAATAATTTCCCTGGGCGTGCCTGCGGTTTTAGCATCCAGAAGAATATCTCCTTCCTCGAATATTGGGTCAATCCCCTGGACTAAAACTTTGGAAGATATTAAGTATCTAGGGATATACGCGATGAAGTTGTTCTCCTCAAGATACTCTTTATTATCTAAAAAGGCGTTGGCTTTTTTTAGGTTGTTAAAAAATAGTGAGACTTTGTTTTTCGCTTTCCTATCTACGCTTATGACCTCAAACCTGGTATTTGATGTGATTTTTTTTTCCTACAATCTGATAGTTAAGAAGCATCGTTTTACTTTCAATAATAACCGAGTACGGTTCTATATCGTACAGGTTATAACGTAAATTAAAATCAACTTCTGTGGAATTACTTACTGTGATTACCTCATTGGGGGTATCGTTATTACTATTTTTATTATAATCTTGAGAACAGGGATTACCTTCAGTGCCCTTAGGTAGAGAAGATAGCCCACTCATCTGCCCTTCTTTTACTAGAGTTGTCATTAAAAAATGACCCTTATCTAAAATTTGTTTGAGTTCTTTAATTATTCTATCTGATACTTTGAGTTGCGACAAAAAATCTCTATTGTTTTATATCTTTTATTTTATTATTCTGGTGTAGTCCAATTAATGTGTAGGCTGCCTCCCTGGCTGAAGGAGAAGCGAATAACAGTTTATTGACCTCTGAAAAATTCATTTTATCGTTATCGTTATCATTATCACTAGAAAAGGAGCTCCCCGGTTCTTCGGGGTTGGTCTACATCCATGTTCAGCGAATACTTTGCTAAATTTGTATTCCCGTAGCCGTTGTTTTAATTCACCTTTCTTTTCACTAATTTCTAAATCCTTTTCTTCATGTTCTTTTTTTAAGTCCGTCACTTTCAATTGGTCCGAACTCACCGCTTTGAATATTGTCAGTCTATTTATGTTTCACTTCCAAAGTTTCACAAATACACCGAATACCTGATTCTTGGATTTATTTAAAAACACAGTCCAACTCACTCTAATTTATTTCCACTATTTTAACACAATGTACATTCACAACACTATTTACCATTTATCTTTACTATACTAACGGCAGTCGAATACTGAATGAATGCTAGCGCCAGTTGTCCGTATTTATATATTTCTCTTCGAATTCTCTAGTAAGTCAACGTTTCGATATAATTCGACGAATTCCCATTAACGCTAGCCGTACGCCTCGGGTCGATATACAAACATTTCGGATTCCCAGAAATATCGGACAAATGCCGATTCGACGAACTCTCGGATGAATAGCCGTCACAATACAATATTTTAATGTTATTATTAATCATTTGATGCATGTTGTTTGCATAACAACCAAAATTAATATATTGAATTTTTAAAGGGATTTCCAGTCAATGGATTTTACTAAACCCCAAATTAGTCTTTTTGAGAGAGGTTATTTATTTATTTTTATTTAAAGAGTACGGCCCCCTACAGACAGTAGCAGCTGCCCTATTACAGGGTGGCACAAGTTAACAATAATTGTAACATGAGAACAAGCAAGTACATTTAATTACATTACAAAAGGGAAAAAAAGAAAAACGTAAGGTACAAATTCAAAACTAACAGACTGATCCTTGACATAGGTCAACAGCCTGTGATATGTGTTTCCTGAAAACCGAGTAACTTAAGGAGAAAATGTCATAACTGGTACTATTATTTTTTTCATCGATCATATTGTACGATCGGTAAAACACCGTGGCAGCAGCGAGTTAAAATAATAATTGGAGTTAGAGCGTCCAATTGCAAATATTTCTCTATTTCTGAGGGTGTAAGGTGTAATTGATTAAGAAGTGATTACTTAAATATTCGGAATCAAAGCGATTATTAATTATCTTATATAAGAAAAATATGTCAGAACATTTCCTCCTGAATTCTAGGGATCCCATGTTATAAAATTTTAAATTTTCAGTGTATGAACAAATTTAAAATATCAAATCAATTAACTTTTATATACAATCATAGTACTTACGGTTTATCTTCTTAACTGGCTTCTGCAGATCCTCCTCTTAAGACACTGGCATTATCTTACCTGTTACTATCTTTACGTTTTGAAATTGACTTTTAAAATTCCTTTTTAATAATTATTTTATTCTAATTGTTAATTTTACTTTTCATCTACTATTATACTTTAATTGATTTTTCCTTTTTAACTATTTTGTTTTACTTTCTTTTAAGTACTCTACTTTATTCATTTAACTTTTACTTTTAAAAAAATTCACAAAACAATAGCAATATACTTTATTAACAACTCTTTTAAATATCATATAAATCTTTCAATGCTTCCAATTTTACTATTCTATTAATCATATTTTCTTGACAATTTTCTTTTGCATTACCTAACTATCATCCTAACTAATTATACATAAATAAACATTCAATAAATCTTTTATCATTACTATATACAATTTAAAATCACAAAAGTTTTTACCTTATTTAACTTTGGTGTTTAATCTTTCTTTTTCTGGCATATTTCTCCATTTCCCTTCATGTTTTCTTCTTTTCACCATTTATTTAAATTCCAAATCCAAATTCCATTTATTTATATAATTTTCTAAAATTCCATAATAATTTCAACAGATCATATTTTCTTGACCATTAATCAATTTTACAGTTTTCTTCTTGTTTGGCACATCATACACCAATTTATTTCCATTTAATTGTTTTGTGTTGCATATCACTTCACTTCATATTAGTTTACAAAATTCGCAGTATTGAACTCTATTGATCTCCATAACCTCACAACTTGGTTATGACTTACGTCAAAACTTCAAATTGTTCAGAATTTAGCGTGTTACCTATATTTATTTCTTCGGAACAATTGCTATCGACGACGCCAAGCTTTGAGGTAAACCACCAATCTGATGTATGAAATTTATAACCAATAATTTAACTAAATTTTGAATTTCAACTATATTCTTGAAACTTGTCATTTTAAAGCTTATTTAATTGTGAATAAATTGTTTTCTATTGACTATAGCCTTTTTTTGCTTTGTAATGAAGATTTTGGCCTTCGTATGTTCAGGCAATCATACATTTTCTTTTCTAATTTTCTTCCTAATTATACTTTAAAACTAATATATATATTTAATAATTTCTAGTCTATATAAGTAGAATAGATATGAGAGTTTTGGACCACTTATGCAAGTAGGCAGATATATCAGTATTTGAGCCCCCGTAGGCCGCCGGCACTGGTTGTGTGGGTTGTTGGGTATGTTAGGTGTCTATTGAGTAGTTGTGTGAGTTTCATAAATTTGGTGGCAGTGTTAAGGGAGAAAAATGCGAAAACGTTAATTTTCTTTGAATAAAATTTAATAGTGTGTGAAATTTCCATCCGTCCGCCGCTGGTAATGCGAAATAATTAAAATAGCTTAGTGGCTTGAGTCACGTTTCGCGATTTTTACGAGTACAGACTTGTTTCCCGACATTAAGGCGACGGTATGAAGTTCAACAATACTGCGATCATTTTGAAGGTCAACTAGTACCGCGGTCGATATGATGTAGAAAAATTCGCATTAATTTGAGGTTCAGATAGGGATATGTAAAGTAAAATCACATCCGCGATTTTTTTTATGGACTTGTTTCTAGATATCAAGGTGACGGAGACGGTTCATCCATACTGACTTTTCGTGGAGGTCAGCTAGTAAAGCGCAAACAACCTGATGTGGGAAAATACGCTGGATATCCTGGTAGGTGGGTTGAAATTGAAAATACAGGGTAGATTAATATGCTGAAATAGGTTTCAAGTAATCTTGCACATTGTTTTATGGTAACTAGGTAAATTGCTGAATAGAATAAAAGAGGGTTTAAATTATACATTTGAAGCACTGAAAATTCAGTTTTATTTAATCATTCAAAGAGAACAGAAGCAAAAATAAATGTTACTGGGAATTTATATAGCCTGCTATTTTTCACAGGTAACGGGTGAAATGAATGTTGAGGACTATTTAAAGCGATATGGATTTTTAACGGAACCTAATGGAACATCTATAGCAGACGTAAAAGAGGGATTGATTAATTTTCAAGAACTATATAATTTGAAAGTCGACGGTACTGCAAATGAAGAAACTTTAAATTTAATGAATAACCCACGTTGCGGTTCACCTGATTTCCTTTTGAGTTTTCGTACAACCTCCCAAAAATGGCAAAAGACTAAATTAAAGTGGTACTTTGTGTTTGCTGATTCGGAAAGGAAATTAGTGGCAGAAAAAGCTTTTGAAGTATGGCAAAATGTGTCAAACTTACAATTCACTTATTCACCTACTGCACCGGACATAGTTATTTCATATGCCGACGGACAGTTCCAACACTCAAACAACAGAAAGTGTCAAGATGCGGGAAATTGTTATTATCTATTTGACGGACCTTCTGGTGCATTAGGACATGCATATCTACCCAATAACGATACGTGTCGTGAAATTCATTTAGACCGAAGTGAGATGTGGTGTGTGTGTGGATAAAATAGAAGATATTCCAGCAAACCAGACAAGTATGCTGTCTGTTTTGATTCATGAGCGGTCATTCTTTAGGGATGGAGCATTCCCGTTTTTACAAGTCTGTGATGTATCCATATTACGGACGCTCCGAACTCGATGAAGAAGATATCCGAGGAATTAAATTTTTGTATGGAGCGAAAAAAATTCCTCAAAGTACGACAGTAAAAAGCATTCCAAAGACAACGAAAAAAAATCCCTGAAAGTGCGACGGTAAAAAGCACCTCAAAGACAACACAGAAATATATTCATGAGATTCCTTCGAGTACACAAAAAAATATTATTTCCACTACTACTATTAGTACCACTGTAAAACGTACAGAAGAGAAAGCAATAGACTTATGTCAAGTAGATGTTTCGGGATTGCAGTTTTTAGTATTAAGAAGCAATCTGTATATTATATATAAAGACAGGCTATGGATCATGGATATGGAGAGTAGAAACATAACATCAAAAAACGTTAATCTACGGAAAGTCCTACATTTTCTACCATCGGATGTCGCTGAAATAACTTCAATATATCAGAGACCGTCTGGTGAAATAGTTATGATTGGAGATAAGAAAAGATTATTCTACATCTCAGATGAGAACTTTAAACTACTGAAAACTTTAAGCATTAGCGATTTCAAGCTCTCAATACCGGCACATAAAATCATTGCTACGGTTACCAGTTATACAGGACAAACTATGTTTTTCTTCTTAAATAATATGTACGCCGAGATCAACGAGTGTTCCTATGAAGGGAAAAATTACGGTTATATAAGCAGAGACTTTAGCGGTATACCAGAAAGTATTCGAAGTGCTTTTCGGTATACTAACGCAAGAATTTATTTTTTTTAAAATAATAGGTATTTCGAATATAATGAATTTGCAAATATTCTTGTAGACACTAATAAGTTAACATTAAGTTTGTTTAATATCCCTTGTCCAAATCTGACGCTTTACGAACAACTGAAAGAATTGTTGACTAGGATTTTAGCTATAGAAAATAAAAATTAATATCAAATTCCTATGTGTATTATTTTCACAGCATTTGTTTGAGATGAGTATTTTCTTGAAATACAAATTACTAAGTAATATCACCCTGTAAATTCTCGAGAACTACTCCCAAGAAGCGGATCTTACTGGAATGTGGTCATCACGGTCGTTGGGAGAGTGAGAGATGACTTGTTTTGCGTACATTCGTACCCCGCGAAACGGTTTAAATACAGCGTTCTGATTGCGTTGAAATCAATTGCAAACAGTCTTGCATCGTGAAACTAAGTGTTTGTGCATTGAAAACTATTTCTGGTTATTTATCTTTTTTCTATTATTTTTATTATAATTTTTTAATTTTTTAAATACGTTTTGCTGTCTTGAATGAAATTTCTAGACGCTAGACATTATTTTGTGTGTATTTTTCAGGTGATTTTTTGTGTCTTAAATGGTAAATATGTTCTGAGTATTTCTTTATAAATGTTTTTCTCTTGATGTGACTTTATTGAGAGAAAATGTCTGTTTAGAATACATTATTTTACGAATTTTTGAGCTGAATATTCTCTGTGTGAGAAAAAGGCTTGTGTTCGTGTTAGCTTTATCTAAATATTTCTTTATAAATGTTTTTTCTCTTGATGTTGTTGCATTGAGAGAAAATGTCTAGCCAGAAGACATTGTTTTCTAAGAAAATGTTGTGGTCTTGGAATGCAAAGTTTCTGTAGCGAGAAAATTTTCTTAGGTAAATAGTTATAGTAGAAAAGTATTCAGGTACATTACTAATCGATATGTTATGTTATAGCATTTTTGGGGTAAATGTTTTCTGTGTGCGAAAAGGATTTTTGGTCTTGCTCGCATTATCTGTATGAATGTTAGTCAAAAGACATGTTATAAAAAAAATTGTCTTGGATTGAATAGTTTCTGTAGGAAGAAAGTTTCTTAGTTAAATATTTATTTTAGAAAATTAATCAGGGTATTTTACTAATCGATATATTTCTGACCAGAATTACATCGCACAGAGCAGACCAGAACGCCACGCTCAATAGCAGAAGTCAGCAGATATTTCTGACCAGAATTACATCGCACGCTCAATAGCAGAAGTCAGCAGATATTTCTGACTAGAATTACATCGCACAGAGCAGACCAGAACGCCACGCTCAATAGCAGAAATCAGCAGAAGCTACAAGATAGAAAAACTAACAAAAGTGAGTTTACTATTATTTTTCATAAAGTTATTATAGAAGGATATTTTTATTATTATTTCAGATGAGTTTTTTAAGAGAAATTAATGAAGTTTCCTCCGCAGAGTGGGTCCACAAACCAACAAAAAAAGTTCAGGATCTGCAGTTGTTCCACAAGTACCAGATTCTGGATGCTAAACTAGTAAAATCTCGATACGGTGAAACGGTGCGTTTGGAGCTAGAGGAAGTGGTAGTGTTTCTACCCAAGCGAGTCACTGCAGTATTTAAGAACCACTTAAATAAATTTGCTGGGGGAAGCTACACGTTAACGTATACCGGACTCCAAAACGTGGGAACAAGTCATCCTAGAACTCTTTTCCTGATCGAGGACGGAACGTGGGAAACCGCAGCAACAACATCAACAACAACAGCAACAACAGATTAAGCGAGGTGGGAAACCGCAACAACAACAACAACAGAATAATTGTAAGTGATTAATTTTTGTAACTTTTTGGTGTTGGTAATCTTGTAAAGAGAGAGAACGAAAAATGAATTCAGATCAAATTGCTTGTCTTAGCGATGAAATTATCGTAAAACTGAGGGAAGTAGAAAGTATTTTGAGTAAAAAGTCAAGACCATTGTCGCAAAGGGATGTGGAAACTTGGTTACAACATACCAAAAAACACATTCTTCTGTGCAACAAGGCTATTCGGAAAGCGGATTTATCGGTGGGAACGTTACGGAAATTGCAAACCAATATTGGACATCTGAAAAGATTCAAAATTATATTAGAAAATTTTGATAAATTGGGAATGGGCATTTCAGCACGTAACAGTAACAGAAATCGTCGCGTTAAATGGGAAGAGGTAGCTTCCGCTTTCAAAAGTCGCGTTAGAACAGGCGTCATAATCAATAAAAGTCATAAAGATGTTTTAGAGTTTTTGGGGGATGCTAGCAAAGTTTTTCAGGTTCGCATAAAAAATGTTTTGAAAAAAAATCCTATGTTAAAGGTAAATTGTAGTTTGTGTGGAGAATTTGTTAAACTATCAGGAGATACAGAGATTTCAGACAAAAAGTATTTTACAACAAAAAATGAAGTCATTGATTTAGGGACCGATTTGCAATATTGGTTTGACTTGTACGTAAAAGATCGCATTTTAAATGCGCTTTCTGAATTTGCAACCATCGGATCGGGTTGGTCGATAAATGAAGTTATTTCCTTGGAAGTTAATATAAATAAGTTCGAGCTTAGTAAGGGCGCCTCATCCTACATTGAGCTACCAGAAAAAATTAAGTCCACTAAAGCTTGCATCAATGTTAAGAATCGCGATCAGGACTGCTTTTTCTGGAGTATTGTTTCCGCTTTATTTCCTGTCGCCAGACATTCTGATAGGCCTTCTTCATATCCACATTACAGCACAGTTTTGAATTTAACCGGTTTAAGTGCCCCAGTCAAAATTAATGAAATTTCAGTTTTTGAGAAGCATAATCAGTCAATCTCTGTAAATGTCTTCGGTTTGGAAATGGATGCACGTTCCAAGTTCACCGTCGTTCCAGTACGTTTGTGTAAAGAAAAGCGAGAGCAACATGTCAATTTGTTACTTGTTCAAGACAAGTATTTTCCGAAAAAAAGTGATATGGATGTAGAGGGTGTTGATGATGATGAGAGTGATAATGATGCTTATGAAATCCAATATCATTATTGTTTTATAAAAAATCTGTCACGCCTTATATCGAGTTAAGTTTCCAAGCATTTAGGAAAAAATATATTTGCGATAGATGTCTAAATTATTTTTATTCAGAGGGAAAGTTAAAGGAGGATTCTGAATACTGCGAAAAGTTGAATGAATGTAAAATTGAATTTCCAAAGTTTTCTCACGTTCAATTTAAAAATCACATGTATAAAGAAAAACTTCCGTTCATCGTTTACGCTGATTTTGAATCTCTTTTGGAACCGGTTATTGGTGGCAAGAAACCATCAACTAATAGTTTGCCATATCAAAAACATACCGCTTACAGTGCTGGGTACTATTTTCAATGTAGTTATAATAATAATTATTCATTCTACAAAAGTTATAGAGGGGTTGATTGTATGTCTTGGTTCGCTGAAGATATGGCTAATGTGGCAAAATTTGTGCAGTCTAAACTGATTAACGTAGAGCCTATGAACACCGTGGTAGACTTTAAGGATGCTACGGGGGTGTGCCATATTTGTGAAAAACCTTTTAGCCCTCAGGATAGGGTAGTTCGCGACCATGACCACCTGTCTGGGAAATTTAGAGGCTTTTCACACAATAAGTGCAACCTTTTATATCGGAAATCCTTTGTTGTACCCATTGTTTTTCACAATTTGAGTGGGTACGACTAACATTTTATTATTCGCGACTTGGCTAAACGAAATCACATAACTTTGCTGCCGGTTAATAAGGAAAAATATATTAGTTTCACCGTCCACGATAACGATACCAAAATTAAATTTCGCTACATAGATTCCTTCAGGTTTATGGGGTGTTCGTTAGACACTTTGGTGTCCACGTTAAGAGATACCGACTTTGAGATTCTAAATAATCAGTTTAGACATGTACCAAATGAGAGCCTACGATTGCTCTATAGGAAAGGTGTATTTTTCTATGATTATCTTGACAAAATTGAGAGATTGCAAGAAACCGAATTACCCGCTAAAAAGAAATTTTATAATCGCTTGAACGATGAACACATACAAGATGAGGATTATATACATGCACAGGTAATTTGGGAGAAATTTGGATTGAAAACACTCGGTGAGTACAGCGATCTGTATATGAAAACTGATATCTTGTTGTTAGCTTGCGTATTTGAGACATTTAGAAATACCTGCCACAAGACATACGGCTTAGACGCAGCAAGCTATTATACAATCCCTGGATTCACATGGGATTGCATGTTGAAATACACGCAATGTAGACTCGAAACGGTTCAAGATGTTGACATGTTGCTATTTATGGAACGCGGAATACGAGGAGGTATCTCGATGTGCTGCAACAGGTACGGCGAAGCAAACAATAAGTATGTAGAGGGTTATGATTCCTCTAAACCCTCAAAATACCTTTTTTACTGTGATGTTAATAACATGTACGGATGGGGGATGATGCAACCCCTGCCTTATGGTGGGTTCAATTGGGTTGACCCGAACATCGACATAACATCCATCCCCGATGATTCGCCAAAGGGATACATTTTAGAAGTAGATTTGGAGTACCCCGAGTGCTTACACGATCTTCACAAGGACCTACCCTTCTGTGCCGATCACAAAACACCCCCAAATTCTAAAAATAAAAAGTTATTAACCACCCTCGATGATAAGGAAAAATACATAATTCATTACAGGAATCTAAAGCAAGCTTTGGCGCATGGTTTAGTCTTGAAAAAAATTCACCGAGTATTGCAGTTCGATCAGTCCGCCTGGCTGAAACCTTACATCGACTTCAACACTCAACTGCGAAGTCAGGCAAAACATGAATTTGAGAAAAACCTCTATAAATTGATGGTAAACGCAGTGTTTGGGAAAACTATGCAAAACGTGAGAAAACATCGAATTGTGAAAATGGTTAGAAAATGGAACGGTAGGATGGGCGCGAAAAACTTAATTGCCAGCCCTAATTTTCAAAGTAGAACTATTTTCGATGAAGATCTGATGGCTGTTGAATTAAAAAAGCACAGTATTCTATTCGATAAACCTCTATACATTGGGATGTGCATTCTTGATATTTTCAAACTTTGCATTTATGAGTTTCACTATGATTACATGCTCAAAAAGTTTCCGGTGGAGTGGTGCAAACTTTTGTATTCGGACACTGATAGCTTGGTCTATGAGATACAGTGTGAGGACCTCTATAAAGAGGTAATAAAGGCGGATATTCAACGTTTTGACACGAGCGATTATCTTACAGATAATCGATGGAATATTCCCTTAGTTAATAGTAAAATACCAGGTCTAATGAAGGATGAAGTGAAAGGTAAAATTATGTTATTTTTTATTGGATTGCGTTCGAAGCAATAGACATTTAAGTTTTAAGGAGGTAGCAACATTAAGAATACCAAGGGGGTAAAGAAGAGTGTGGTGAAGCGCAAAATAAAGTATGAAGATTACTTGGAATGTCTGCAGCAATTTACAGACCATTCAAATAAATCCTTCGTACTACATCAAACTCAATGCACTATACAATCGAAACATCACGATGTATATAGCATTGAGCAAACGAAAATTGCGCTTAATCCCTTTGACGACAAACGCTTTCTTATTCCCCACAGTTATGATACTTTGCCCTGGGGCCATTACAAGATCAGGCAATTCTAATTTGAATTCTTTTTCTTTCTCTTTTGCAGATACCACAACAGAAACCACAGAAAAAGTCTTTCACATCATCATCATCATCAGCAACACTACTACAAGTCATCTACAACATTCCACCTGGATCATCAACCACACTGAAACAACTTGCAATTGAAGCGATCTGTCGCAGTGTTTCAAATCTTGCGGACTTTATCACCTCGACACCGCTTCCTTGGTCCGTATTTGATGATATGGTGGAACAATTTCCTATCATCAAATACCGACAGTTTGATGAAATATATTCAAACATGCAGGTAGATCACAAGACTCTCGTAGATGGCTTTGATGATGAAGCAGACCAAAAATTGTCACTCGACAAGAGAATCAGTCTGCTATTTTATGGGGGGTTAGAATCTCACGCCAGATATAAAAAGTATTCTGCAGCTTTTAAAATCAATAGAATTGTCGCTGAGTCTCGAGACCGTATGAAATTTGATAATTTGCCCTTGTGCAACGAATGTTGCGAGAAACTTAAAATTTGTTTCGAAACAAGGAAACAATTTCATACGTATCGAGACTACGTGGGAACATACAGATATCGGTCATATCAACTCTTCATTTTATACGCATATCGAGGAAACTGGTGTGGCTCATGTTGGATGCCTTTGTTCACGATACATAAGCATGAACCAGAAGTTCCAAGATATTGGTATCAAGAACTGTTAGATATGCCTGATATTGTGTCAGAAACTTTCAACCCCTCCGACTGAAACTAAATAGTAGTTGATGCTGATGATGATGTGAAAAGCAGTAACATTACAAATTAGATCAGCTCTTGTATAATTTTTTTCTTTTGCAGACACACAACAACAACAACAACAAAAACAACGGCAACAACACGAATTCCAGATCTCAATTTAAAAAGAAAAGTCACCATTCTCAGTAGCAAATTTTTTATTCTACACAATGGCGACCCCAAACACTCTTAAAAAGCATTCCATCAAGACGATCTGTCACAGTATTTCAAACTTAGCCAATTTCGTTGTCTGGGCACCTCTCCCCTGGTCAGTAATCGATGATGTGATGCACAGTTTTCCGAAACACAAATATGGACAACTTGTTCAGCTTTCTTCAAATACCCATCTAGACACTGATGCCATTTTAGATGGGTTTGAATATAAAACAAATTTATCACTACATCAGAGGCTTATTTTCTTGAATTTCGCCTACGATCTTGAAAAATTCTGCTCATATGATAGATATCAGGCATCATTCCAATATTTTACAATTTTTGCTATTGAATTTGGTGACTTTCGGTTATGCAACTCATGTGGGGAGACACTGAAAAGTGTTTTCCAACAGAGAATAAGATTTTATAAGTTTAGGCCGCACTTTGATACCTTTAATTACTGTAGTAGAGATCTATACATTGTGTATCAATACAAAAAACATTGGTGTTCTTGTTGGATGCCGCTGTTTAAGATATGTAATGCAGATGAGTACCTTTTGCATGATATGGAAAGGTATTTTTCTGCAGCAAAAAAAACAAAATATTATTGATTTTTTGTTGTTGTTGTGTATGTATTGTTGTATTGTATAACTAGTAATTAGTTTTTCTTCTGTAAAATATATAATTAATTTTATTTGGTGTTGTTGTTGTTTACTCTAGTGTATAATTATATAGTTTTAGTAATTAGGGATTGTATTTTATTAAAAAATATATATATATAGTAGTAAGTTCGTTTAAAATTCGGTGCTGGTTGTGGTGGTGGTATATTGTATACGGTATTCAGTGATAAGTTAAATAAAAAAAATATTCTGAAAACAGTTTTTTATTTTAAGAAATAAAGACCTTTAAATACCCAACTGTCTCACATCTGCAGATACAACATTTATCAATATCTATAAAACAACTTGAGCAGCAGGCTAAATGTCTACATGGTAGAAGTACAACAGATATTTCATTAGTTAAACAAATTTTGCAAGATAAGTTAGTGGCTTTTGAATCTTCTATTGTTTTATGAA
Source organism: Octodonta nipae (assembly GCA_034190945.1). NCBI lineage: Eukaryota > Metazoa > Arthropoda > Insecta > Coleoptera > Chrysomelidae > Octodonta > Octodonta nipae. The sequence goes on along the minus strand of CM067216.1, from coordinate 168,453,472 downwards.
TCATTAAGCAGTTGTTGGATATCATCAAGTGCCGTTCAGTAACATCATCGTTTGGCAGCAAGTTTGAAATCTGTATGCCACAACAATAACATATGATTCTATCTCCTGAACCACTATAAAAGAATCCAAGTTTTGCTAAATCATTAGATATCTGCTTTAGAGCTATAGGCCAATTGCCAAACGTAGAAAATCTGCTGGCAACACTTATTTTATCTTTATGAACAACAGGTTTTTTTCTATTTATTAAGTATACGCTATCTGTATCGAAGAAGGAACAATTTGGATTCCAATCTAAATGGTCAGCTACAGGATCGTCTGTCATTTGCCAGTTGAATCCTTCAGTCCCACAAAATGCACATCTTACTACATCATTTTGACCGAAATAAATAAAGCCAGCCCTTGCTAGTCTGGAAGCTGGGAATTCTGATGGCCAGTTTTCAAAGGTACGTAATCTGTGTTCGTATACTTGATACCAATCTCTACACTCCATGATTGTAATATATCAACTGAGGGAAAATTAAAAAACGGGATGATTTTATACATTTTATTGAGGTTTTCTCGCTACAATATCGGCTACAATTTTTTCTCTGTAATAATAAAGATACTCTCTTAAAGCAATACTCAGTTGAGATGTATTATCAAAACAAAAAGATGATAGTAGTCGTTCAACTGGTTGCGAACAAATTAAATGTTTCCATGAACAAACTTCATTTAAAACTTTGAAATAATATTTACAAAAGTTCATTTTTAAATATGCTTCTACTCGACTAGAAATTATATGTTCAATTCTAAAAAGTTCCACTACATCACTATGAGAGAAATATAACGCAATAATATTTTGCATCAACAAGATTAGTTTCTCGTCATCCTCAGATCTTGTTTGGGTTATATGTAGAAATTAATTCTCCACAGGAAATTGGTGCTGCAACCTCGTGACTGCTAATATTTGGGTTTTCTAAATAATTCTGATTCATCAACTTCAGAACGCACAAAACATCCGCCCATTCGAAGCTGTTCAAGACAATTTTCACATTATTTTTTGCAGAATAACTACTGGTGCAAACGTTCGAGCTGGACTTAATGCACATTGGATTTCCAACTCAGAATTGATGAGAGGAAATTTGGTGTGTAACAGGTAAAACGCTTCTGTTTTAACTGCTTCTTCGTACATGTTTAAGATTCTATCTAGGTCGGCGTTGTAGTCAATTTCTTCAAAACTAGTATCACTCATACTGCTGCTCACCAAATTGAACTGCTCTTACTGAAGGTAATGGGAAACTCAAAAGGTTTTTATAACGTCTCCGTCGTTGTCTTCCCTCCTACTCCTGTTTTACAAGTTATAGCCTGTTGCTGGAATCAATCCAGCTGTCGTGACTTTTATCAAAACCCAACCATCGAACTTTGACTTTATTGCCTTTTTTCTGCAACACTTTTTCCACGAGATAAACGTCAGGGTTTGCGGTTTTTTGCAATTCTTCCTCATAAAATCCCCCTTGAATTGGTCTGCCACTCATATCTTCCAACAGGTAGGTAATGGGATTCGTTAGCTGATATTGACGTACCTTGAATAGCTCTGTAGTCCAATTCCTGGTATGTCCTTTTTTACTTATTCGCACCACATCACCCACCTTGAGTTTCCTAGGTCCGGTAATTTTCAATCTATTGAATACTTTAATATCTTTAGAATTAGCAGCAGTTACGTCGCTAGGGCGCATTTTCGTCGTCTGATGTTTTTGATTGTTATAAGACTGAACGATATCAGGTAAAATGTCAATCCACTTGTAACTGCCATTTAAATTAAAATACTTAAATAATTTCTCCTTTAGCGTCCTTATCACGCGCTCACATATGGCTGCTTTCATCCCACTAAATGTACTATAGTGGTTAATCGAATATTTTTGCATTAGTTTCGTAAAGTGACTATTGTAGTATTCTTTTCCGTGGTCTGTTTGCAAGTTTTTCGGACGGCGCCCACCATTAGCAGTGAGAATACTCTCGAAAGCCTTTGTCACCTCCTCTCCTGATTTTGATTTCAGCGGCCTCGTCCACACGTACTTGGAAAAACAATCAATTACCACTAAGATATACTTAAAATTTCTATTAGTTCCCGCATAAAGATCTAATTGTCCTAAATCAGACTGCCATAAATCATCGAAACCCTTAATGACGGTGTGACGTCGTGGAAATTTTTTTCTCACAGGTCGATGCAGCTCCTTTACAACTTGAACTTTTTCCTTGGAATAATTCATGATGACTACTATAAATTAACATGGCTGATGCCTTTTTATTTAGTCTTTGGAGCAGATTGCTGTTGCTGCTGTTGCTGTTGAATGGCTACAATTTTTGGATTAATCATCTTTAGTTGATTGTTGATTTGCGAAGAGACTTCGTTTTTGTGAGATCGCAGTTCGCTCTTGATGTCATCTGATAATTTTTTCATCTCTAAGTTCATCTTATTAACTTTATCACTCATTTCATCGTGTAATTTTTGCATATCCACATATAGTTCGGGTACAACTTTTAGCATTTTCTCTTTGATGGCCTTCACTTCATCAATATCGTTTTTCAATTGCGAAATTTCATCACTTATAGTCTGTTTTAGATTCTCTTCAATTTGCTGTGGCAATTTCGTAAGCTGGTTAAGCTGGACGTTGGTATTCGACTGAAATTCCAGAAAGGTCTGTTGATTAACCCTTAAGCTGCTATCAGTAGTATGTTGATTTTTCTCAAGTTTTCGCATACTGTTGTAAACCTTATCGCTGAAATCATTGAATGCCACTTGAAAGTCCTTTTTAATTTGAGACAACTTGTCGCGTGCTCTGTCATCGACATAGAGTTTATTGGCGGCATCCATATCCGCTTTGGGATCTCCAACATTTGAAATTATCACTTTCTCTACATCGATATTTCCATCGGCTGTGAAGGAAAATGGTATTTTTGCGCGCTCATAATCACTCGGTTGCTGTTGTTGAACAGCACTTCGACCAAATTTATCGAGAGACATTTTACTAATGACTGCTTTGGTTATTTGTCGCGTATAATATTGGCTTCTTTGAGCTCATTTATTATCGCTACAATTTCGTTGTCGTGGGATGTGTTGCCGGCCTCTTTCGATGCAACAAGTAACCTTAAACGATCTACCAATTCATTGGGATCGTCCCAGTAGACGTATTCCATAGGCTTTGTATTATATTTCAACTTCATACCTCTTCCTTCGCTGCTGCTGCTTGGTTTAATTGGTTTTATAAACATAGGTTTAATGACATCCTTGTATTTGGATATTCCTGAGGGTTTCAAATGTCCTTTTACATTCCGGTGTACTAATGCCCGCTCCAAAACTTTTTGGTACACGATTTTGTCATCTGGAGTGTATGCGGGGTCCTTGTAGAATATCAGTTGGTAAAGACCAGGTGATCCTCGAAACACAGCGTCTCCAACAGTAAGACGTCCTGTCCTCATATCAAAGTTGATTTCTTTGTTACCGAGATACCACTTGGAGGTTTTCGAATTGTATCAGGGTTCATAAATTTTGTCAATTTTATCACTCTTGTGGAAATATTCGGTTACATACTTTTGCACCATTGCTCGATACTGCTCCATATAGGACTCAAAGGTTTTGTCAGAGTAATTAGTCGGATCATCATTCTCTTCTTCCGTTTCCTCGGCTTCAGCATCGTTATAAAAACTAGTCTCTGCGACTGGTTCTTCCTCGAGGAATAGACTGGATTTTGGTGTTAACGGCTCTAGTTTTTCTTTTTTCACAATTGTTTCTCGTTTTATAGATGGCAACACCGGAGGTGATTTTGTTGACGCTGGTGGTATCTTGGTGAGAACTTTGGATGTAGTCGAAACTATTTGTTTCAAAGGTCCGACTACCGGTTCAAAGAGCTTATTGAGGGTCTCATCGTTTTCCGATTTACCCAGTTTCAGACTGAGGTACTTCTTGCGAATGGACCGTGCTAGTTGTTTGATTTTTTTCTTGCGAAAAGCTTCTGCAATGCTGTTGCTGCTCACTGAAGACATTTTTGTTGACTGACTGATTATTTTTCGCTTTGTAGTCTTATATATTTATCGAAACCTTGTCGATATCGCCCTTCGTTTAAATTGAATTCTGTAACAATAACCACGAACCCGTAGCGATCCTGCCAACACTTTGAACACAAGTCTTTAAACTGTTCGAATGACATATCCGGAGATACGTATTCATCATAGGCGTGCTTTAAATTGATTTCATCTTGTTTGAATAGCACAATCACATTACAATTGTCTCGTATTAGTTGCTTGGGCATTTTACTATACGTCTGCAACAAATAAATTGAATCGATGTGTCGGTGTCGTCCCATGGAAAAGAAATTCTGAATCTTTTTCTGTTTATCACTAGCCACATCATCAAAAATAAACACTGAATACTCACAGGCGTCTGATGGATCAATTACATTTTCGTTTTCGCTGAAAGGGAAATATGACACACCTTTAACGCTCTTGAGAACCTCTTGTAGTAGTTGGTATTTTGGTTGGTACAAAGATTTCGAGTACACGTAGACATTTTTAAATCGCAATCCGTTTTCGTTGAACAAAAGCGAGAGCAGCGCATTGGTTTTCCCGCAGCCGCTGGGGCCGCAGAACGCCGCCCGGACGGAATTTGGCCATAGTTTCCCATTTTTCGATGGCACTCTATCATTGTCACCCCCTTCCGCCACAAAATCTAGATTTTCTATAGGCAATTGAATATCTTGCTGCTTTATGTGCATCTCAAAGTAAACTGATGTACATGTGTTTTGGGTGGACGTTTAAATATAAAATTTACTTTCTGAACGTCAGTCAGTCAGTATTATGTTAACCGCTGAAGGTAGTGAAAGTGTAGTGAACACTCTAATCAACAAGTTACCCTTTGAAATTCACCTTCCTGGCTATCAATTTTGTGGACCGGGTACGAAACTCGAAAAACGCTTAGCTCTAGGACAGCGACGTATAAACAAAACCGACGCAGCTTGTCGGGATCACGATATTGCCTACAGTAAAAGCACTTCTCTAGCAGACCGTCATAAGGCAGATTTTGAGTTGGAGAATAGGGCTTGGGAGGACTATGAAAACCAAACAGAAACTCGGTCTTGGCATGAAATCTCAAAAGCGAAAGAGGAGTAGAGGTGTGAAAAAATCTTCCCGTAAGCGAAAATCTTCAACACGCAAAACCCTTTTACCATTTCGAAAGCATGTCATGCTACCTACGAATAAAGCTATCGCTAACTCTCCTGCAGGACAAAGTCTACGACAGTCATCGCTGATGGCTTTGAGAGCGGCTAGGATGGCAATTAAGAAAGCTGGCGGTCGTAAGAAAATTCGAGTTCCTCGTGTGATACCTTTCGAGTCGAATTCTCCCATTACTCCCGCTATTTGCAGGACTCTCAGCCCTTGGAAACCTTACCGGTGGAGCTGCAGCTTTGGGTAAAACACTAATAGACGCAAAAAATGCTAAAAAGAAACTCGAAGAGGACAGACGACACAATCAAGCTATGGAGGAGAAAGAAAGGGTCCGGGCTCTACCTGAAAAAGTCTCGCAAAGGAGGCTTCGGTCTCTATTTGAAGAAACAACAAAAAACTCCCGATAAAGCTACCCAGTCGAGTACTTTACACCAGTGAGCTTGTTGAATACGCCAAAAAATTGAAAATACCAAATTTTAAAGGTGTATTTATGCGTGATGCCTTACCTAAAAACAAACAACCACCACGAACCGAGTCGGCAATCATCAACTTGGATTCTAGTCACAACAAAGGCACACACTGGGTAGCTTACATTAAAAATGGAAACGTTGCGCAATATTTCGATAGTTTTGGTAATTTGAAACCGCCTCGTGAATTGGCTGAGTATTTAGGAAGTAATGTATCGATACGCTACAACAACGACTCCTACCAAAATTATAATCAATCTAATTGAGGCCATTTGTGTCTGCAATTTCTCTATAATAACACCTAACATTGAGGCAAATCTTCAGTCATGTCTTTGATATTAACGCTGAAAGGACGCAGTTCAATACTGTACATTGATTTTCAACCACCTATTCAACTACATCGTGACTACAATTACGGTCTAGCCTTGCTGAGTTTCCACTCCTACAACAGCATCCCGAACATTGAGAAGGGTTGCAAAGTGCATTTAATCGACTCGAAAAAGAAACCAACCACCATCGAATTACCTGAAGGCATCTACGAAATTGGCGATATTGAAGCGCACATTAGAAAAGTCTTGGGTGTGCAGCATTCGAAGGATGTGGATGAGATTTTCTCATTGAAACCCATCAATAATACACTTAAATGTGAAATATACAGCAGTAAATACGCAATAGACTTTCAAAAGGAAAACAGCATCGGTGCCATACTGGGTTTTTCCAAGAGACTGCTCACACCTCTTCAAGTGCACAGCTCTGATTTACCAGTGAATATTATAAAAGTGCGAACAATCCATCTCGATAGTAACATCACTGGTTTCGCTATTGACGAAACACCTCAACATCTTATCTACCTACCTATCAACCGAAGAGAAATACACAACATAACTTTGAGAATTCTTAATCAGGAATCTGAACTCGTCATTTTCCGAGGGGAGGAAATCATTGTGAGACTGGAACTGAAACAGCTATTGCAGCAATAATGGGACGCTTACTCATATTTGAGCATCCTCATCAAAGTACAAACATACCACAGCCAAAGTCAGTATCAACGAAACCTTTGAAGAGATCACTTACGTTCTCCAATAAACTATTTCTACAATCGCTAGGCTATCATGTCAACTCAAGCATTCGATATCTTCCGAAAGCCCAGTTTCGATGACAGCATTCGCAGAATGGAAGTCAGAACCTACTACCCTATGTAAAGTCATTTGGGAACAACGACATAGTGGAGATTACTGTGAACCAAGCCGATTCCTGGTTATCCATGGCGGACTCGTATATCGCCGTTAAGGGTCAAATTAATGTAACGGCAGGTACAGGTGAAGTTTCCCTATCCCCTAATGCAGGAGCATTTTTCTTCGATAATATGGTTTACGAACAGTGTGGTAAAGAAATGGAATCGGTTCGCGATCCCGGTCGCGTCAGTGCCATACGAGGTTATCTGTGCTATGATCCTACCAGTTCAAGAGAATTAGCTATTGCTGGCTGGAATTTTCCCGGTAAACCAAAGTAACCTGTGGAAAGCACACAATACGTTTAGTGCGAGCAAGAAATGATGATGATTGTCTTATTATTACTGATAAATCTACAAAAGCAAGCGTGACGATTGACAGCATTGAACTCAAAGTCCAGCATATATTCCCCAACGATGATATGAAACTTGAACTGCTGCAAGCCGTTAAGCAGGATACCGGCATTATTATTCCCTTTCGTAAATGGGAACTTCATGAGTTGCCTGCTCTGAAGACAGGCGCCACACGAGAAATTTGGGCTGTGAAAACTTGTGCTGTTGTAGAGAGTCCTCGATACGTCATCGTTGCCTTCCAGACCAATAAGCACAGCAACATAGCGGCTGATCCCACGGAATTTGAACTTCAGTTCACCATGGAAATCGCAATCGTTGACATTCAAGGCTTCATTCTTAACGGGGAATTTGTTCCCAAAGAATTGGCTATCAAGACACATGCAACGGGTGTCATACATTACCTGTTTAAGCCTCTTCAGCCCTTTGAAACGCTGTGCAAGGAAGATCGACGAACCGTCAGATATTGTGAGAATTTTCTTCATGGACTCAGCTACAATGGTGGAATCTGGGATGTAAGCCAGTTGAATATGATTTTGAATTTTCTTCTTTCCAGATGTTCTCATGTCTACGTTAGAGGTCACCAAAAATATGACTTATTAGTTAAAAAGTGTAAAAATGAGCTTGGGCTCAATCATGTAAAGTTCATAAATTTCGAGCATACCATCAACGCCATAAAGTTGAGAGATGTGACTAAGAAGGACCGTGAGACAAGTAAATATCCCATAGTCTGTGGCTATCATTATGAAGATTTTAATGAAGAATATGCAGAATACAAATGTGCTATAAAAAATTGTAATGATATTTATGATTGGTTAATCAATAAAATTTTACCTCAATAAATGAATGAAGTATAACATGCATTTTTATTTCTCAAAATTATTTTATTAACGAGTGTATAGATCTTGTACATTTCAACATAAGTTTTACCAACAATAATATCAAAGATATAACAGCAAAACATAATAATATTAATAAGTTATTGAGTTCTCTCTGAAGCGAATTTGGTAGCTGTTGTCTACTAGTCATTGCTGTTGCTTCGGCTTCCTGCTGACAATCATAATTTGCTGTTAATCCGTCAAAATCCTCCACAGTGCCATTGTAAAAGAAAATTTTAAGATTGTAGCGTAATGGGGTGCCATCTTTAGGAAATTCTGCAAAGATGCTGGTAGTAGCCCATCATTTAGCAATGTCCGCCTCATTAGCGAAAAATCAGATCTATTTGAGCAATTCCTAGAAAAGCATACCGCCACATTTTCCACCCCCTGTGGTATATTTGTGTATAGCATGTTTTGTGATATAAAAGTCAATATCACAAAACCAGTAGTAATACTAGCTTTCACTAATATCATTATTGAAAATGACGTATACGTCTTTATTCTTCAGTTAACAATTTTATAATGCAACACTTATACCTTTACACCCTGTTTTGTATTCACCCAGAAATGGCCGAGTAGAAAGAGCGTTGAGTTAATTACAAAGGTAAGTATATTCCCAATTACAGGTCCTCGGTTCGATCCCATCTCTCGGCTAACATTTCTGGCAAATTTTTTTATTCTTATTTAATTTATCTCTGGTGGGAGAGTCAACCGCATTTGCGGTAGTGGTAGTGAACAACGTACATTTGAACGCAAACACGTTTCCTGCAGTATATCTTGAAGTGAGTAAGATGTCTTACAGTGACGTTATGTCCAACAACCATCGCTTTAATTTTACCAACCGAAAAACTACCAAGAGAATTACACCCAACTACTTAGTAGCTCACTACAAATTTGCAAATAGTATTTACCGCTGAGAAAGTAGTCGTGCGTTCAAATAATCATGAAGCTGTTCTTCAAGATGAGTCTAATTTACCGAATCTATTTCCAAAAGAAGAAACATCATCTGTGACTTTTACGCCAGCTGGGTTTGAAAAATTTCTAAATTGTGAGTAAGTGAGTACAGAGATGACAACAACGTACTGGTTTCCGAAGATTACGACAACAATTTACGGGCCACCATATAGGCAGAGGATGGGGAAAACCACTTATTTATTGAAAAAAATAAAAGCAATAATTATGAAATTATAATTCCTCTTAATGTAGTTGCTTGATTAGATTTAAAAAAATTGTATGATATTTTTTATAATTTTAATAAAACATATTCTTTCTAATAATCTCGCGTTTATTTGTTCCCTCTAATTTCAACAATCCACCTGAAATTTCAAAAAAATCAAATGGCTGGCCGGAATCTGACTAGTTGACCTTCAAAATGATCGCAGTTTCTTGACCCCATACCCAGCACTTTGATCTTTGCAAAACAAGTCTGTACTCGTAAAAATCGCGAAACGCGACTCAAGCCACTAAGCTATTTTAATTATTTCGCATTACCAGTGGATGGAAATTTCACACACTATTAAATTTTATTCAAAGAAAATTAACGTTTTCGCATTTTTCTCCCTTAACACTGCCACCAAATTTATGAAACTCACACAACTACTAAATAGACACCTAACATACCCAACAACCCACACAAACAATGCCGGCGGCCTACGGGGGCTCAAATACTGATATATCTGCATACTTGCATAAGTGGTCCAAAACTCTCATATCTATTCTACTTATATAGTTTCTTATTTACTAATTGTATGAAGGTTTCACTGGTACAGTTTTCATATTAGTTATTTGAGAATGTTTGTCTTATGACATGGTTTGTTCACTAGAGGTTCACTTTATACTGTCTTTATTTGTTATTTAGTTCACCTTTTGCACTACTTATTTTAGTGTTTTTATATTAGCTTTACTAATGATCTATTTTATTATCTACTAGCAGACGCGTTGCTGTGGCTGAGTGATTTAAGACAAATTTAACACAAATTAACATAACATTTTTATAACATTTATTCAATAGTATATATACTCTAAATATCTTTAATCGTAATGAATCACAGTTAATGTTCAATGAAGCGCCAGTCGATGTACAATATTTTTGGTCAATCGGTCCTTTGTTAATACAAATAAATTGGCATCAATGATCCAATTTTATGGTATACCTGGCCTTGAATTTTGAATGTCGTCTCAAAATTACGACCATCAGATGACAAATCACAAACTTTGGATGCTCCAAACGACGTCATTTGGAAGCAAGAATTAAATTTTCGTGTCTTACGCAAAAATAATTTTGATTCATTTGAAATGCCAGAAAGAAGGGATTTTAAAAGTTCAGGGGGAGTAGGGAGTGGTGACAATACAAGTTTTCCTGATGCGCAACACATGCCGGGCGTTTCATTGTGAAATTTCAACGCCTGACAATAGTTGCATATTTTGTCCATCGCACCAATAGTAACTTTCGAATCAGCCGAATAATTAAAGTCTGATTCATAATTAAACGCAAGACGAGCAAATGATCTACGCGTTACTGCGCGGAAGCTCCGCTGATTTTCTTGGTTTCGATGTCTAACTGAATCTATGTGTTGTTGACGTGCCAACCTGGTTCTCAATGCATTTTCTTGCCGACGATTATCACGCTGTTCTTGTGATTCTCGTGCGCGAATTTCAGCTGTACGAATTCTTTGAAGACGAAATGAAGAATGATTTGAAAGAAGAAACGTTAAGTGGTATAGGCAAAATAAGACATCTATAGTGTCTAGTCTAAGAAAATATATCACATTCAAGTGTCGCGCCATCTATGAGGTGCAAAGGGCAAAGTTCTCTGTAAAGAAATTCGCTGAAGGCGCCATCTGTTCCTGACTTATGGAACGTACGATTAATAACAACAACCAACGTTGATGATCCGTTTATTGTTAATTATTAAGACCATTAATTTAAATAATAACTATCCTATCATCTAAGTTGGACCAAATTACATATATATGCCAACTTTCATGAATATTGATTGACTCGTTTTTGAGTTTATTCGGAACATACACATTAACACGGATTTTTTATATATTAAGAAGATTAGGACATATTTTTGACTAGTTAAATGAATTTTCTTATTAAGCTGTCTCCTGCTTTATATTTTCACATTATTTACTTGTATGACTGTCTTTCAACCTTATGTATTATACTTTTTATGTTTTATTAACTTTATTTTACCTTATTAGCTAGTTTATAACAATAGCAAACTGCTTTGATGAAAATTGTAATCCATGATTTTATACTGCTTTGATGTCCATCTATTTATGATATATCTTGAAAAGAAACTAATAACAAACTCTTTGGACTAAATCATGGTAAGTTTTTATCCTATTTTATACCTTTGTACTTATTTTGCATGTCTTATATCAATTCTTCGTGGTATCAGATTTGTTATTGACGCTTTAATTAAGGTACGATAATACATTTCCTCAGAGAAACTGGCTTATTCTGTCAATTCCTACCTAATAAGTACTGATTTCTGTTCAAGTTAACTGATATGATTCATTTTTATATTGTTTTGCTCTATTTCATTGTTATTTCTGATTAGCTTTGCCTATGTTTGCATGTGTCTTATTGAAATGTCTCTAAAATTGAGCTTTGCCTGTGTTTGCATGTGTCTTATTTATCCGGGAATACATCCGTTCGTTACATTGATTCATCTTTGAATCCTGCAGACGTTTCGCCAAGGTCTCACTTGGCATTCTCAATGCGTAGTTACGGTGAACTGCGAGGTGATCACACACACCCCTGCGCGAGCCCGGACGCTGAGGCTACCCTTCTTTTATTTTGAGGAGCACCCCCAGCACCCTTTCCACCACCCCCTGAACTAATGTCCAGGTCCTCACGCTATTGCAGTTTTCCTTCTGCAGTATCGCTGACTTCTCTGTGGTTTCGTGGCCCTGAAGCACCTGTCCTTCTGTTGTTGTTTCTTTCTCTGCTAGAGTCACGTGCGAAGATCCTTTCGGCTACTTTGCTCATCGCTGGGAGAAGGCTAATAAGTCGGTAGTTTTGTGGAAAAGTACCGTCCTTATTGGCCTTGGGCAGCATGATAATGTCGGCGTTCTTCCATCTTGTCGGGTAGTAATGAAGTCTAAACATCGCGTTGATGATGTTCGTCAAGGAAACGACTGCTTTCCTGGTCAACCGTTTGACTATCCTGTTGGATATACGTGATATATAAAACACTGTTTTGCACATCACGATACAACTAAAATGTTTGGACATCGACTCTAACCCCAGCATACAAATCAGAATTCTCAGTGTTCAAACCTCAACAGCTCTGCTTTTCATTTCATTTATTTATTCGATTTCGGTAAATAGATATTTAAATATTGAAATTCTTATACTAGTTATTCATTTTAACATCAACTATAAAAAATATTATTTCCACTGACTTTTCACCAGCAATAGAATAAGCAGCATTAATCATTCTGCATATCATTATTGGTTACTCCATTATTATTTAACATTTTGTTAAACAATTTATCTATTTTTTAAACATTTCGGTAAGCACTTTTATCCAATAAGTCTTTTCATTTCAGATTTAATCATTTATATCTTTCCATAAAATTGACATCATTTAAAAAAAGTCACATCAAAATCGGTTAACCAACACAGATTTTGGAGGGATGGAATTAGTTGAAATATGTCTGCATACCTAAATATAAGCCTAGTAGCAAATGTTAATGAGTGTTTTGCTAATGGTTAATAAATTTGTTTTAAAAAATTTCTTGCCGTATTTTAGATCACTTTTATGTCACCTTATAGAGAATGGTCATAGATGAGAATCTACGTACGAGTAAACTCAAACAAAGTACAAGTCGCAGGTACAGTTCTGAATGGCTTCTTAATTGTTTGTTGTTACATATTAAAAGCCCTACTACTTACCACCTACTAAGAAATCAAAATATCCTACCTCTCCCTTGCCATTCCACAATTAAAAAATACTTAAAAAATTCGAATGTTGGAGTAGCATTTGATGACAATTTTTTTGGGTTATTTAAAAAACAATTAGATACAATTTGCCATGACACTCCAACAGCTAGGTATGGAATTTTAGCTTTCGATGAAATACAGGTCCGCCGAGGCTTAAGCCTTAATGTTGAAACGATGAGTTTCAATGGGTTACTGGACTTTGGGAAGGATATTTCCTCCCAAAAAAGAACATGTGAAAACGAAACTAGTGCATTACTGTCTCTGGAAGATACGCTTCAAAATTTAAAAGACAAGCAGGCAGATCATGCCCTAGTTTTTATGTTTTCATATTTGGGAAGAAATTTCCATCAACCAATCGGGATAATTTATATGGTTTAACGTATTTATTAGGATCTAGATATTCTGAAATGTTTGCTGGAGCTGAGGCCAGTATAGAGTTTACAAGAAAAATTAATCGTATGTTCGATCTACTAAACTATTCTAATTCGTACACCCTTACCTCAAATCCTGACAAAAAAGATAACAATAAAAAAATTTTTGAGGTAAAATATATTTATTGACAAGTGAAAGTAGAAAATAATACTAATTTAATTTGCTTTGAAATTAATGTCCTTTAAATGTATTGCAGGAGTTAAATAAATTTATTAAATGGTTAAATGACTGGGAGTGGGAAATTAACAATGATCGCACAGCAAACATTCAAGAGAAACAAAAAGCTATTAATGATGAAAAAAAGAGGCAAAAGAGTACATATACGGAAGATAGTAAAAGGTTTAAGTATGATAAGAGTAAATTTCAACAAATAATCTCAGAATATCAAGAAAAAAGAAAAAAACTTGAAAACTGTTTCCACAGTCGGTCTACTGCTGAAGGACTACGAGTAACTCTTCAATCTACATTAGAATTAAGCTCTTATTTATTAAACACATGTAATTTTCCATTTGTATTAACAAGGAAATTTAATCAAGACTGCTTAGAGGTTTGTATTAAAACTAAAAGTAAATAAATCATATCAACTATTTCAAAACTTTAACCAACAAATTTTTATTATAGAGATTTTTTGGGACAATGCGGTTAGCTGGACGCCCACCCTGCAGTACCTACCTTACTACAAATATATCACTTGCTTTCGTATATAAAATTCTGAAACCACCCAAGTTTGGAAATTGTGAAAATCACGAGGCGGTACTTCAACAGCGACGACTAATATCATTTGAAGATTTTAAAACAGTGTTTGATAAAACGAAGTCAATGTCATATAGAAAGGATCGACTGCAAACATTAGAAAAGAAATTAGAAAATTATATTGAGGAAGGGCATTGGGACATTGGCGGCGATGAACTAATTGAAATCGAAACAGAAATGGATCCAGAATTGGTCAATGGTGTGATATATTATCTTGTGGGATTCATTTGCAGAAAAATGCAAACTAAATCAAAGGATTGTGCAGACTGTCTGAAAGCATTTGAGTCACAAACCGAGCTCTCTATTTTTCCTGTAGCGGAACTTACTAATATTAAAAATAGAGGCAAACTAATATATCCAGGGAAATATATGTTTGAAACATTTTTAAAAATCGAGCAAATTTTTCTAAAAAATCTTGACTTAGATAATATAACTGAAAGTGTACTAAGTGAAATATTTCAACAACGGCTTTATTTAAAATTTCCTTGTAAGAAACACAAAGCTGTCAGAATCTCTGAATGTATTTTATACTATATATCAGTACGTATGCATCAAATGGCAAGATTAGTAAATAAAAATGATTCCAATACTTTGAGTAGCATTTAAAAAAAAGGAATACAAAGTAATATCATAAAAATAACTTTGACCCGATTTTTTATATATTATCTTTAAATTAATCTTAACTTGGGATAACTGCGCTTAGGTTATTAAAATTACATATAAATTTGTACAAATTCATGATATGTCAACATTGTAATTTATATTGACCATTCAACTTGTTCATATAATAAGCTTAGGCATTTCCACATATTTCATATATTATATATAAGGGACATAGATACATTTCATGCTTTTGAGGAATTGCGAATCCCCTCCCTGATAATAATATCTATGAAAAAATATTCCTAAAATGTAGTTATTAAATGTTTGTAATGGTTTCAGCTACACAAATGAAAGTTAGCAGATTATTGAAAACGAGTAGCGTAATTATGCGGGGCTCAGGGGACTGACGCCCTTTAACTGACCATCAGTATAAATGAAATTGACAAGAGGTAGTAAAATTGAACAGACCAGATTGAATTTAGTTACATATCATTTTAAATGGAATACTACATTACCCATTACAAAAAATTCATATAATAGTATTTTCAAAACTCACCTAATGGATGGATAACAACTTGTATCTGTACAAAATAAATATTACTATCGAATGGAATGCTATATTACCCATATCAAAAAAAAATATTATTTTCAAAACTCACCGAATGGATTGAACATAGTTTTCGTCAATAAAAAATTAGTTGTATCTGTTGTTGTTGGTTTAACCCTTCACCACGTTCTTATTAACGCGAAGTTGATAACTGCCAAATATATATTGTTGTAATAAGCAACACGTACCTATAGCATAGATACATGTGTTTATAAGTAATGTAAAACAAAACATTTTCCCTTTTATCTTAGTACTCGAGTCTGGCAAGTCTTAAATATATCTCAGTTCAAACATTTGTATATTTATTCCCCATGATATATTATGTTCAAAGATTCATTTTGTATTGCATTTTTACTTCTGAAGTATGGCTTTGATTTCAAATGGCCTAGTAACATATTATTTTTGGAGCAAAGTACCAAATATTAGCAGATATTTGTTACTCTGCACCGCTGTATGGTTGTTTTAGGAGTTTAGTATGTGTTATTTAGGACATATTCCTAGTTGTTTTTATTATGTTGTATATATTAGTTACGAGTATTTTACTTTTCAGTCTGTGATTAATAATGGATTTAATGTATATTTGATTTACATTTAATACCTGAGCTTTAGTCGAAAGAAAATTACTATCAATAATTTTTAGTCAGAATGGCCTTTCAGATGTATTTCAGGGTTACATTAATTGTTTTTAAAATGCTGTCATAAGCATAGACCCCATATATGTCATAATGAAGATGGGTTCTACAAATGCTCATAAATCGTATTAGTTAAGTAGTGATTTAGATAGAATTTAACCACAAGAATGGGGATGGAATGTCTTCGATGGCACATTCCATAGAGAATATTCAAAAAAAATGTATGAATTAGATGTTGCGGTTTTAGTTCAATGCTGGTTCAATGCAAGTATATATTGACGAAGGACCTTTAGCCTAACAATCAATAAACACGTGCCGTCACATAAACGAATCACCAAATAAAAGTTATCACTAACCTTTTATGTCGAAGCTCTGGTGTTTTCTTGGTTCTTCGTTCTTCTGAGGCTAGCCCCTTAACAGCAGGAACAGTTTCTTAGAGCTTCGTCTGGACAACACGTTACACAAAAAATAGCGACGTAATGTTCATTGATTGAGCATACAAAAAATGCGGGTTTAACAACAAATGATGCGCTTTTGTAAACACAAAAGAAACAAAATGAAAGCGGTTTAGCGGTCTTTGCGAACGGAGCTAAAGAACTCGCGGACTCGTAACACTATAACAACAAAAAGCGGCGTCTCTTCAGACGGAATCAAAAATGTGTCCGAATAATTCGGAGCACAATACACGAAACTCCCAAGCGTCTAAACAGCTAGGGAACCGAAACACGAATGTCAATACTGTCTATATTTTACACGCAAAAAACACTTACAATTAGCATTAGCGCGACGGAAAGTTTTAGAAAAGGTGAAGAAGTTTTAAAATCAATGAAGTAATTCAATCAAATTGAAAACAATACACTAAACAAATTGCGGGAACGCACCAGGGGAGCACGTAGTCAATACGATAATCGCATATTTTGCACTTATATTTAGATATTTTAACATGATTACAGAATTTCTTTTATCCATTGAAATGAGATAAATATAGTTTCGTTAACGTTTAGTGTTAGTTAGTTAGTAAGTTATATATAATATTTACATATAAAGGACAAAGAATTTGACTTAAGACAGTAAAGTAATCTTAGACTGTACCCCTTCGGTAAAAAGAAAACCGGGTAAACCATCTACAACATGATTAGGAACCCAAAAACGAATACATAATAAACGGTAGTTAAACAAAATTATAGGGCCTGCAACTCTGCTAACGTCATCTTCAGTACCATCTTACTATATATTGTTTTAATTGCATTATTATAATTATTCTAATGATTTAACTGTAATACATTAACCTCTTATGTTGTACACTTAAAGATGGGATGACAAAAGATCAAATATAACAATATCTATTGGTATATTTATATTTATTTAATATACTGAACTTATTTGTCGCAAACAACTTCATCTTCTTATAATTGTTTGTATCATTTTTAAAAGGTTTCTCATATTTGAAAATAATGTAAATATCTTTTCTGAATTGTTGTATATTTATTTCTTATATTGTAATAGTCTGAATTTGCTTTATTTAGGTTAGGGTCTGTTAGCAGTCTACTTAACAATACTTAAATGACAAAAAATTGACCAAAATAATGGCCGTTTTCCAATTACGACGCACAGAGAGGCACAGTGCGTACCCTGGCCTACACAGCAAAGCACACAGTGTGGTGGCCACGTGGTGGCTTCGCTTTGTATGATCTGTGGTGGTTTCTTTCAAATTACACACACAGACTATTCCATTAGTACTCCAGCATGACACCGCGAGCGCACAGAGACGCACAAGACAAAATTTTGTGTACCGGATGTGCAAGCAGTCATAGACTAATATATAGCCATAGTAGCCATAGAGTGAGGTGATATACAGTCAAGTGACAACACCACATTGTCTATTTCAGTGATTTTGCAAAAAAAGTTATTTATAATGAAGCGGCAAATAAATTTAAAAGCGCTGTAGTTTATTTAAATGTGCTTTGTTTCCCTATTTTGTGATAACTTTTTTCATTAATGACATTTAGAATGTATTTAAAGAACTAAAGCACGTTCCATTTATTGCCATTTACACAAGCACAGTGTGCTTTGCTGTACAGGCACCTTCAATTTTTATATTCTAAGGTACGCACCGTGCCTCTCTGTGCGTCGTAATTGGAAAACGGGGAGTGTCATTCATTTTGAAATTTCCAACAAATAGCATCATGTTTATTTTTGTTAATAAACCATTTTCTGTAATGTGATTTATTTAGTTTGGTTATTTAATAAATTATGAATTTTATGTACAAGTGCATTAAATACATGAAAAGATATTTTCAAATTTTAATTTATTAAAAAAATACTCGCAAAAACATATGTGTTTTTATTCTTTTAATATTAATGCAAATAGTATCTAAGGTATATGGAGATCAAAAAATAATGCGACACCGTATATATGAATATTTATTTTTGTCTCAGAGTATTTTAGAAATTCCTTTCCTTTTTAAATTGTTTTATTTTTGGCACTTAAAAAAAAGAAAGATAAATGAAACTAGTTCTGAAGATTTTATATTAGTTTACTAGTTAGGTTTCGATTGTTTTGGATTACTTTGGATTTGCTTCAAAATTAAAAATGATGTCCATCTTCACCAATTTCGACAATTTGGTTTGCGGGAAAATTCAAGAATTAATGCCAATTCATCAACAAAGTTAAGAGTTTGGATAATGTGGTCCAATGTGAGACTCTGTGGGGTCAGGACTTTTATGACCCCGCACGACAAGGCCGTGATTTGAGCCGTATCAGACATTTTACCTTCAGAAATAGATAAAAAGTGTACATCATATAAGTGGTGGTTTATTGCAGCTACAGTGGGATTACATTCTAGGGTCAGTTAATCGAAGATTGCTGGGAATGAGGTTGAGAGCTTACAGACTCTTTTTGGTGCTACCTTTGACACCACAACTTAGGGCTCGCCGCTTGGAGTGACGCAAAACTTGAACTTGACAAAAAACAAAGTGACCAATGGGATGTTGTGTTTGAGTGACAAATCCAGATTTTGTTAAAGTAGCTATGTTGGACACATGAGGGTCAGACGATTTCGACGTGAGAGACGAAATTCAGATTTGGCTGTGGAACTTCTGACAGCAAAATATCATGTTATGGGACGCCATATGTATAGGAAGTAGATCACCTCTCACCTAAGGCAATCTTATGACTTTGTGCTCTGCATGACTGCATTAAAAGCCATGGAGGAGCTACTCATTGACTCTTTTAAAAATTAATATGCTAATTTATTTAAAAAGTAACTGATTACTACAAATATCATAATATATTTTTATATAATTGATTAATTTAACAAATATTTGCTGTTCAAAGTGTTGCACTTTTACATTCTCCAATATATATTGCACTTACATCTCTGAATATGGTGTTTAGTTCTGCAGAAAATCACATTATCCATTTATTTGTTCCTCTGAATATTTGATATTCAGGATTGAAATTATCTAGAAATTATCTTGTTCACAAATCTATGTTTCATTCATGAATTGACATTTTACCACTTATTAAAACTACCATAAACTTCAAAAATTTTAATAACCATTCATGTGAAATGAAACATTGCAATATAAATTTCTTAATATTTACTGAAGGATAAGATTGCTGTTTTTTAACAGTATCTTCTAAACTCATCATTAACTGAATTTGCTGACAATTTGAATGGGGACACCTACCATGTTCCTTAATAACATTGATGTTCTATGTATTTGATACATTTCGTTAAATTTAAAGAATGACACCTCAAAGAGAATATTGATGTTCTAGTCCGACTTAAGTTAACATATATGCTTATCATAATTTAGAGTTTTCCCAGGACATGTCCTGTTTTTGTAGTATCCTGGATAGTTCTTAAGCAGCATCCTGGATAGTTTTTAAACAGCATCCTGGATAGTTTTTCAGCCCCCTGAGAAGGTTATGTATGTTAAAATTCGCGCGCCACTTACAATTTTTACATTAGTTGTTTTCACTTCACTTTTTCACAACACATTAATGAAACTATTGCCACTCTGTAAGTCCTGTTTTCTTTAAAATTTGGGAATAGCAACCCTGTCATAATGAAAACTATGAACACTGTGTCTAAAAGACATACTGAATTAGTATTTTTTGCTGGTTTAGATTTATTCAAAGGAAACATATATATTATTTGAGAATATCCTTCATTCTGTATTGCCCAGAAAACTGGGAACACCTTCTGTTTGGATTATGAAACTCTATACGATGTGATAAAATAACTACTTACAGAATTACATTTAAACTGTTTTTGGTATTAACATATTTACTTTCTGCATTCAATTATACACATCTCACTCTTCTGACACAAAAATGCATACCCCCTTTGTTAATTTTAATATCTTGCACCAGTATCCTTATTAATATTATAAAATAATTTATAAACCATTATAAACTTCATCTGCTATTTGAAATGGCCTGAATAAGTATATATATATATATATATATATATATATATATATATATATATATATCTTTAAAAATATTAAGAAATTCTCTATTCAAAATAATGCTTTAAAAGTACTTTCTGCTCTATTATGAAACTTCATTATAAACGTTAATTAATATATCCATGAATTCGAGTTTACATTATGCTAAAATTAAATAGACACAAATAAATCATAAATTAACCTCGTAAATAAGCGCTGTCAAATTTGTGCATCTGACGTGAAGTCTTATGTCACTATTTTTTATCAGTTAATGGAAAAATAGTTATACATACATGTAGTATTTTTTATATTATTTATTATATTAATATTGTAAACATAAATTTATTAAGAGTCTAAGAGTTTAATACTATTTCAACATGAAAAATTTTGATCTTTGATCCTAGCGTGATCCCTCTGTTTTTAAGGAACGGGACCAGCCTCTGGCGGACGTTTAGTTTACTAATGCGACATTCTTAACCACTTCAACTGACTTCGTTGTATCACCTTTTTCTTACACCATGGTCTAGTCGATTCACCACATTGACAGTTGATTGTCTGTTATCCTGGATTCTTAAAATGTTATTACATTTTTCGCTAGAAGAATTATCTATTATAACTCTTCTTCTTGATGAAGAAGATAAGACAAGGGAAGAAAATAAACCAAACAGAAGAATGTGGATGCATCCAAGTTTATTGCAAAGGAAAACTGAGGGAGAATACGACACTCTATATGGTCACTTAATTAATGACGAAGAGAAATTTTGCAATACTGTCGTATGGACTTAGGTACATTTGATATGATTTTAAGCAAAATTACTTCAAAAATACAAAAACAAAACACGAGATTTCGTGAAGTGATTTCTCCACGACAAAAATTAATTGTGTATTTAAGGTAAGAATCATTCATTGTAACTAATTAAACTGAAATAGATTTGTTGTAATAATAATTAACTATTCATTATTGTCATAGAGGAACCAAAAAACTAGGTTTTGCAATTCCATTCAATTTTTAATAATATTTTTTTTATAATTCTTACAAATTAATTACATATCAATTGCTGATTACTGTCTATTGAGCAAGTGAGTATTAATGTGATAAATATTAAGAGGCCAGACTAAGAAGATGCTGTGAAGCTGTTATTGTATATTGCTCAACAAAATACAATAAAAACAATTCTTTTACACGATGTTCCTTTGACCACCGATGTCTCTCATGTGCTTAAACAAATGGTGGTAACCGTTTTGGTGATATGGCTACACTTGATGCAGTAGTTCTCTGCAAATTTGTTGACCACTCGCAATATAACTCAGGTGGTATTACTGCAATTATCTTCCGTCAGTCAAATTATGAGATTCGGAATTAGCTGGCTGTTGTTGCATAGGCTTTGGTAATGGTGTTGTGCAATCAAGTGATGAAAGACCGGTTTGAATAATGCGGAAAAACTGAGAGGATAATGATGATGAATATGATGATAGAGCAGGTGATGTTTGGCTGTGATGAATAGGTGCTTGTGGTAAAAATGTTGGAGGAGATGTTATCAAATATTTTTCTTCTATTTCACTTATTAGAGAAAATATTTTAGTTTTTACTAAATGCTGGTCAAGTGGCGAAATTTTTTTTACAATAGTAGTCATTAAAGAGAAAAATTGGTCAATTTCATTTACTGGACGTTCTGATTCCCTATTTTCGAATATATATTTCATTAAGATTGATGACGCGTTCTCCTGATTTACATTAGTTCGTTTAATTTTCTTTCTTTGGATTGTTGATGAATTTGTTGCAGATACATTTGCCGATTGATGAACTGGTTGGACAGAATCGTTGGCAGATTAGAATCCTTCGTTAACACTGATCTGTCTCAGTATTTTAGGTATTCCACATAGTATGATGCAACTGTTCATGGTCTATCCTATATAAGAAAATTTTTTAAACATTTTTAGATCCATAAAAATATTCCATTCCGCCCTCGATCTCAATCACCTTGTATATACAACTACCCAAGATAACATTTTTTGTACCACTCTGTATAACTATAAATCCACCAATCCCCAACAAATTTCTCCTAAATTGCAACTGCTTATTGGCCTGTATAATAATTTTATTCAACTTTTTTTTTGAACGGCCTTGTACAATTATAATTTTACTACCCTGTATACTTAGAACTCTAGTCCACCCTATACAACTTATAAATCATAACATTTCTTTGTAATATTTTCTTAACCCACGTGTATAACTGTAATTATACTCCGCCACATATTTCAACCATCCAATATAAGCAACTACTTGTGGATATTAAATAATTTTGTTAAGCACCCTATAAACTATAATTCCACTCCATCTTAAATTTCAACAACACATTATAAACTACTGCTTCTAGCATTTTTTCAACCCGTTTCATAACTATAATATAATATAATAACTCCAGAACATAAATCAAATATCCTAATTACTTATATTTTTCCAAGATTTTTATAAATATAATTCTTTTTACTCTTATTTCAACCATATGCGACTATTTATGCGCCAAAGAATATAACATTTTGTTATCCACCCTGTATAAATATAATTTTTTTCCGTCCTTTTTTCAACTACCTGGTATAAGCAACTATTTATGGCCCACCCAGTTCAACTCTTTTGAACCACCCCCTATAACTAATTCCACTCACATTGTGTGTATATTCAGCTGCTTAAGAACCCCCTAATATAACTTTTTTTAAAAAGACTTTTTAAACCCATGTAATTCTATTACCGCTATATGTTTCACGTATCTTATATACGGAACACCCTGTAGAATTAGGCTAGGTATATCAGTCGAATTTTTTTTTAATCGAAACAGGTTACATTGGCATATTCCAAATTTTGAATAAACGCTAGTGCCAGTATCTAATATTTGGTACGTGCGGTGTTACATATATATCTACCGTCTCTGTCAATGTAGGGAGATAAAATGCATACCAGATTTTAAGTCAAACTATAGGCTTTGCAACAAAAATCAGTTCCGTAGTTCTTACGTGATGCCCGAACAAACAAACAAACAAACAGACAAACTTACAATTTTATAATAGTATAAAAGTTATCCCTTTATAAAGTTCAGCAATCAAAGAAATATATTTCTTTTCATACAAATAACAGTAGTTGTCTGGAACAGAAAATCTGAAATATAAGCTTAATAAAAATCATATTTTCAATTTGCTAAATTTGCTCTTGTTACCAAGAGCAGTTTATTTCAGTTTTCATTTTGCACCCCTTCCTCAAAAAACCCAGTTCCGACCTTCTGTTCGATCTAGCTTCGTTCAAAATAACTTTATTTATTTTGGAAGTGTGAATACAAGCATTGTTTCTCATTTGCGAATATTTTAACGGACCTGGAACGGACCGAGAACGGATCGTGACCGGCGCTATGTTTGAAACTACCGATCGGTAGTGGAGCGGGAATGGACTGAACCTTGACTGGCACGTAAGTGTGAATGCACCCATCGTTTCTCATTTGATAATATTTTGTCAGACCGAGATCAGACCGGGAACGGACTGTGACCGACACTATAATGTGGATCTAGCCTTAGTCTTCATCCGATTATATTTATGTAAAAATGAAAACAAATGGAAGTGTAGGTAAATTTAGTTGTTTTTTTTTAACTAGAAATTTCTATCTTATATTCAAAAATATTTAATTTTCACCTTGCTATTTACATAATACATTTTTGAAAACCTTATTTGATTTAGAACATTTTATCTTATACATTCCTATCTATTAAACAACGTATGAGAAAGATTTTTAAACAAATTCTACCTAACCGCTATGTTAATCTAATTTATAAAAATATGTTTTATTTACTTTATAATGAACAATTAACTTGTTTCACTCTTTTGAGGCTTGTTTCAGAGTCCTCTTTATTTACTTCTATTACAAATAGTTTATTTTCTCTTCAAAGCCCTGCTGTCAAATTCAACTCATAATCTGTTTTTTAAAAAAATCTATTTGCTTGCTAGCAACTATTTCCAACAACATGATTTCTAATTTCTTTTCTTCTCTTCTTTTTAACTTCAAGAACCTACGTGAATATTAATAATACTATAATAATATATGTGTTTTGATACAATTATTCGACCGGAGTTTGAAGATTGTAGATCTGTATATAGGGTGGTTTGTCTACTGTAAGTACCTCTTGAAAATTTTGTTGTCGGTCGTTAGGTAATTCAAGGGGGAATTCCGAGTAATTGCTTTCAAAAGTTTCAGGATAGTTATTTTGACAGTATCCGAAATCTGTATTTTGGGGATCTGAGTAAGAATAATCGTCTGGGTAATATGAATTAAAATCATCGTTTGTGTAATTGTTGGAAGGATTGTAGAACTCATCTTGGTTGAAGTGGTGAGTTCTTTGTTGTTGGTTTCTGTAAAAATTGGGATTTGGTCGTGATTGATTAGGACTTTGATATTGTCTACTGGCAGAAGGTCGATTTTGTTGTGCGGGGTACCTATTGAGGTCAATATTGGGCCAAGTTTGATTAGCCGATTGATAAGAAGGATTCGGTCTAACTTGTTGCGAGTTGTTATTGTTAAAGTTTTGGTGTGGTTATTGTTGTCGTTGTCGTGTTAGACATTCGTTATATAAATGTCCGGTACGTTTGCAAAAGGAACACTGTTTTACAAAAGTTTGAGTAGGTGGTCTTCTTTGTGGTTGATGTTGTTGAGGGTTACGTGCATTTGAGAATTTTTGATTCTCCAAGTGACAGAATTGGAGTTCTCTTTTTATTCGGGAAACTGCGGTAAATATATCAGGAGGGTTACTAGCGCGAATAATTTGGCCTATTTTGGGTTCGAGTCCGGTCAAAAGACTATTTACGGCCATGGAATCGATAAGAAAAATTTGCTTTTTCTTTGGTTGTTAGATTCTGTTTGTTAACAGCCTCGTTCATATTTGCCTCGTGGCTTTGTAGTCTCGCTGAGAAAATTAGTGGGGATTCAGACGGTAGTTGTCGCATTCTTTGTAAATCTTGGATTAAAGCAGACAAGTCACGTGAGTCATCGAAAATGTTTTCTTAAAGTGTGTTTAGTTCATCCCAACTTGACGCATTTATTGAATTAACAAGCTCGGCTGCACGGCCTCTTAGCTTGTTTTTAATGTGCAAAACTAAAAGAGTTATTTGAGCTGATGAAAGTATTTAAGAAAAATTGATTCCCGTTATTCGGGGATGATAGAAAAAATTTCGGCAAGGTTGTATGGTTCTACCGTACCTTGGCGTGTTTCAACCTTAATTAGAAATCTTGTGAACTGGTTTATATAAACAAATAGTGCAAATTAATTATGAAAATAGAAAAATCTGTGTATGAGTATTTTTGTTGGTAAATTTGTTACAGACATAATAAACAAGTCAACATAAATGTAATTAATTGAAGGTAAAGGGTAAATGCAATAAAATAATTCAGATATATTTTCATTATTAGAAACAATTAAATGTTATCAAATACAAGTGCACAGAAGTATTTGTTGCAGAAATTGTAAAATATGCTTCGCAATTGTTTTAAAATAATAGAGATGAATGTGGATGAATATTAAATGATAGAACTGTATGTTCAAGAAACAAAAAAATCGTATTGATTAAATCAATAAAATAATAAAAAATCAATAACGTGATGATTATAATAGTACATACGTTAATACTCCTGTCATGAAACTGTTCTGGAGAAGCTGAGGACTGGTTAGCATGTTAGAATGTTGCATTTTCCGGGTTCCCGCTGCCACAGTTGTTGTCTCGGTCTGGAAGTTTTTGTCCACAAGGATTTGGAAATCGACAAAACTAGTGAGTGTACACTTGTTTTAGCTGTGTTGGACAATACTACTGACTGCGCCAATTTTATATCTTGTAAATCACTTTTGAGTTTAAAAAAAAAATATTTATTGAAATATAAAAACGAAAACTTTGAACAAAACATTAAATTGAAAATTAAAAAATGAACTAACGAAATGGTACCATTATACGTGAAATGCTAACGATAAATGACAACTGTGGGACCGCGTCGATCTGTTTTATAACAATAAGAAAGCTGACTCATCAAAAGAACGGTCAAGTCGATGCGTTCCCACGTTTACATAATAAAGCAGGAAACTGGTCAGCGAAATATGACACTTTATTATTTTTATGTTTCTTTGGGGAATAACACCACAATAGAAATAAAACTACGTATATTGCAGGAATACCAAACGTTTCAAAGTCTATTCTGACTTCGTTGTCAATGGCTTTATATTTATTGATGTAGATTGCAAAATGAAAATTTGATTTATGACATTTAAAATTGACATTAGAAAATTTGTTGTTTTTAGATATACAGGTAGCACAAAAAATTCTAAAGATCATGAATTATAGTTAACCAGCTTTCAAATTAGAAGAATTTGAAAGAGTTGTCTTTAGAATTTATAAGTGGCGTTCCTAGGTACGACTTTGTTAAAAGATAGCGCATTCGCCAAAAATGCGATCAAAGATTTCTATTGTTTCAGTGATCCCATTAACGTCATAAGGGAAAACCTAGGAAAAACCTAGGAAAAACCTTATGAACTATCCCGATATTGGGTTGTTCAAAAGGAGGTTACCATTAATAATTTCTTCCTTAATTGTCGGTAACCAGATACGATTAAATTCTACAGAAGTAGAAGCGATACAATCGTCTTCATTCAAAAGAATTAAGGCAGACTCTTTTATTTTTCGTTTTGTGTTATGTTGTTCTTTGTGAAGTATAGTTGAATTGTCAAATTGTATTTTATGGCTTAGGTCCCAAGCATGTTCACAAATTTTTGATTTTTCAAATTGTCGTTTCGTTATGTAATTCTTGTGTTCATTTATTCGTACGTTTAATGGTCTCGATGTTTCTCCAATATAAAATTTATTGCATTCGCAAGGAATCTTATATATGCAGTTTTTTGAGTTCTGGGTTTTGTTTGTTGGTTTTGTTTTCGATATTAAAGATTTAAGTGTATTTCTTGTTTGGAATGTTGTTTTAACATTAAATCTGTTGTCCACTCTTTTCAATCTTTTTGACAGACCCTGTATATATGGCATAGTTGTAGCTGTAATGTTGTTATCTTGAGTAGTAGTAGTGTTAAGAGAAGTTCTGGGTTGATTCGGAAGGTTTGTATTCTGTTCAAGTCTGTTTGAATTGAAATTTAGGTATCTGTTTGTATGAGTTGGTTTTCTATAAACTTCTGTTTCGAATGAAGATTCTGTTTTTGTTATTAATATGTCTAAAAAAGATAGTTTGTTATTTTCTTCAATTTCAATGGTAAATTTGATAGTTGGCTCTTTGTTATTTATATCATTTAATAATTTATCTAGTTCTTCAAGATTGTGTTCCCAAATTACGAAAATGTCGTCAACGTAACGCCACCAAACTAAAGGTTTATTTTCTTTTGATAACATTACTTGTTGTTCAAAGTTTTCCATAAATATGTTACTCAATGCTGGTGAGAGACAAGAACCCATGGCCATGCCAAAATCCTGTTGGTGAAAGTCATCGTTTAATTGAAAGTATGTAGTTTTGGTACAATATATGAGTAGTTCCATTATTGTATCAATTGATAACTGAGTTCGTTGATTTAATGAAAAGTCCCGTTCTAGTAGTTGTTTTACTATTGGAAGTGTTTTGGAAACAGGAACATTGTTATAAAGATTTACTATATCAAAACTTGCTATTGTAAAAGTATTTTTGTATTCTATATGAGACAGTTTTTCCAAGAAATGTGCACTGTTTTTTAGATGAGAAACAGAACTCCCTGTAAGAGGACGAATAATGTTTAAAAGAAATTTTGAAAGTTCACTACACGGAGAATTTATAGAACTGACAATTGGTCTTAAAGGAAGATTAGGTTTATGAATTTTTGGTAACCCATAGAAATGTGGTGGTTTAGTATAGTGTGGAGTGAGTGCTTTACGTTCTTGTTCGGTGAATTCATGTTTGTGGTTGTACAGTAAACGGTATATTTTGTTTTCTATTGAGCTTGTTGGATCTTTTGTTAGTTTAGTGTATTGTCCTTGGTTTATTATAGTTTGAATTTTGTCATCGTAATCAGTTTTATTTAAAATTACTGTTGCGTTGCCTTTGTCAGCAGGTAAAATTTTTATAGAATTGTCATTTTTTAAATTTGTAATCGCACATAATTCATTATTAGTAAGGTTATTTTTAACATTTACAGGTTTTTCGAGTTCAATTTTTGCTCTTATTCTATATTCTAGAACATCACTAGAATTTAGTTTATTTGCGGTTTGTTCTATAGCACTTATTATATCAAATTTAGGAATTGTTTTTGGAGTAACAGCAAAGTTAAGTCCTTTTTGTAATACTGAAGTTTCAGTAGCATTTAGCTGTTTATGTGAAAGATTAATGAGAGTTTTTGTTACAGTAAAGTTTTTTTACTGTTTGTTATTTTTTGTTATGTTTCTATTTAAAAGAAGTTTGTTAAATTTATGTAAATGTCTTTGTTTTTGTGAAAGGAATTCTTTATTGTAGCTATTCAGAGTGCTGTTTTTAATTCTATTAAACTCATTCTCTGATATTCGACAAGAAAGGAAGCTGTGTACATACCCAATATCACGTTCTAACTTAAATTTATTATATCGATGAAAATTTATCCTATCTCTAATAGCTGCGAAACTTGCTCGCTCCAATATTCTCTGAATTCTCCCACCGATGTAGGGTTGACGAAATCTTAAACCTTTAGGAATAATCCCCATCTCCCGACATCTGCACAAGAATGTGCTATTCTTGGTTCGGGCAAGCTTCTTAAATAAACCTTCTAAATCTCTAAACACTTTAGTCACTACAGTCCCATAGCTGGTTTCTAATTGTCTTCTAAACGTTGTTTGTGGCATATTCGTGATTATTTTTATGTTTCTTTGGGGAATAATACCACAATAGAAATAAAACTACGTATATTGCAGAACTTCTCTTAAAACTACTACTACTCAAGATAACAACATTACAGTTACAACTATGCCATATATACAGGGTCTGTCAGAAAGATTGAAAAGAGTGGGCAACAGATTTAATGTTAAAACAACATTCCAAACAAGAAATACACTTAAATCTTTAATATCGAAAACAAAACCAACAAACAAAACCCAGAACTCAAAAAACTGCATATATAAGATTCCTTGCGAATGCAATAAATTTTATATTGGAGAAACATCGAGACCATTAAACGTACGAATAAATGAACACAAGAATTACATAACGAAACGACAATTTGAAAAATCAAAAATTTGTGAACATGCTTGGGACCTAGGCCATAAAATACAATTTGACAATTCAACTATACTTCACAAAGAACAACATAACACAAAACGAAAAATAAAAGAGTCTGCCTTAATTCTTTTGAATGAAGACGATTGTATCGCTTCTACTTCTGTAGAATTTAATCGTATCTGGTTACCGACAATTAAGGAAGAAATTATTAATGGTAACCTCCTTTTGAACAACCCAATATCGGGATAGTTCATAAGGTTTTTCCTAGGTTTTCCCTTATGACGTTAATGGGATCACTGAAACAATAGAATTCTTTGATCGCATTTTTGGCGAATGCGCTATCTTTTAACAAAGTCGTACCTAGGAACGCCACTTATAAATTCTAAAGACAACTCTTTCAAATTCTTCTAATTTGAAAGCTGGTTAACTATAATTCATGATCTTTAGAATTTTTTGTGCTACCTGTATATCTAAAAACAACAAATTTCTAATGTCAATTTTAAATGTCATAAATCAAATTTTCATTTTGCAATCTACATCAATAAATATAAAGCCATTCACAACGAAGTCAGAATAGACTTTGAAACGTTTGGTATTCCTGCAATATACGTAGTTTTATTTCTATTGTTGTGTTATTCCCCAAAGAAACATAAAAATAATCACGAATATGCCACAAACAACGTTTAGAAGACAATGATACTTTATATATATATTTAAGCCTAACATGTATATATATATATATATATATATATATATATATATATATATATATATACAGGGTGTCCCATGGTTCTGGTCTCGGATGATTGCGCAGTTATGATAGAAGATAGAATTTTCAAAATTTAGGGGTATAACTTCTCGATTGGGATCTATCCAGCTAAAATATTTTCAAGCATGTACCACTTCCGGTTATAGCGGAAGTTGATACCAACTTGCTTATTTCAAATGGAACACCCTGTAAATTATTGTATTTCTGAATTCTACGAGTAATTTTAATACTAATTCATGTATAATACCCTATACATAAATTCAGCCCTTTTCGAGTTATTCCAAAATGTTTTTTGAAATTCACATTTTAAGGCCTTCAGATAATTGCAAATTATACAACAACGAACAGGAATTTAGGAAAACCGTTCATTGAGAGGGTAGAATAAACTTAGTGCTTCCAGCATCTGTGAAAAAAGTATGGACATTATCTACAGAGTGTGTACAAAAAAATCCCGAAAATTGAAATTCAAAATCTGGAAAAATTCAATTTTTTCAAACGAAAACCACTATTTTTTATATCATAATCAGATTGAGCATCGAAAATAAGAGGTACTTTGTGAATAAGTACCTATACGAAATTCTGATAGTTTTCGACTTATAAAAAAAAAAACTTTTTTAGCAACTTTAATAAAAAGTAAGCTTAAGTACATAAGTTGGCCATGACGGTTGCTAAGGACTCTACGAAAATGTCATTTTAACAAATGTTCCAAATTCTTTTAATAAATCGATTTCAAATTTTATTTAATAGTTCGTAAATAATGGTTGCAAATGCATTTCTTAGTCTCATATGTGAAAATTAACCAAAGGATTGATTCTCTGTTGCGATGTTAAAGAGTGCTATGGAATCATGACAAATGTCAAATATTACTAGTTAAATTATTATTATGTTATAATCATTTCAGTATATTCTTACGTCAGTTCAGAATCTTGATATAAATAATTATCCTTAAACAAAATGAATTTTCCGAAAGAAGAAATGGTGGACATGATATTTGCATAGGTGAATGTCAACGTAATAGCTTGCTCAAGAGTGTATTACACGCAATATCCAGATCAAAGGCATTCAACTGAAAAGGCATTTACAAAACTTTATGAAAGATTTGTTGATTCTGGAAATGTTTCTTATGATAAACGTAATGTTTCAAATAGAGTAACTACTGAAGAAAACGAATTTATGATAATGCTATTTGTGATAGAAAATCCACTATGTAGCGTTAGAACTATAAGTAACCAATTAGCTATTAGTAAAAGTGTCGTTCATAGGGTTATAAAGAGGTACAAGTTTCACCCCTATAAAATACAAATGCACCAAGAATTGCTTGATACAGATTATGAAAAAAGAGAAGAATTTTGTAATTGGTTTAGAGTTAAAATGCAGACTGAAGCTGACTTTTCAACATATGTTTTGTTTTCAGACGAAGCCACCTTCCATAAAAATGGCTTCGTAAATAGACACAATTTTCATTACTATTGTGATGAAAACCCGAAAGGTTTTAAAACAACATCTCAGACTAAATGGTCCTTAAACGTGTGGGCTGGTATTATTGGGAGTAACGTTATTGGACCATTCTTTTTTGATGGGACAATGAATGAAACTAATTACAGCCGTTATTAGACGTTCCAGTAAACATAAGAAGTAAAATGTGGCTTCAACTAGACGGCTCTTCAATTCATTATGACAGAAGAGTTCGGCGATATTTAAATAGAAAGTTTAGTGATTGTTGGATTGGACGAAACGGATCAGTTGCTTGGCCACCACGTTCACCTTGTTTAACCCCAATGGATTTTTTTCTCTGGGGCTACATAAAAGATATTCTGTATAAAGAGGAAGTAACGAGTAAAGAGAATATGAAAGAAAGAATAAGAAATGCATTTGCAATAATTGCACCAGAACTATTAAATAAAATTCGTAATTCATTTATTAAAAGAATAAAGAAGTGCTTAGAAGTGAACGGTCGGCCTTTCGAACATTTGTTAAAATGACATTTTCGTAGAGTCCTTAGCAACCGTCATGGCCAACTTATGTACTTAAGCTTACTTTTTATTAAAGATGCTGAAAATGTTTTTTTTTAATAAGTCGAAAACTATCAGAATTTCGTATAGGTACTTATTCACAAAGTACCTCTTATTTTCGATGCTCAATCTGATTATGATATAAAAAACAGTGGTTTCCATTTGAAAAAATTGAGTTATTCCAGATTTTGAATTTCAATTTTCGGGATTTGTTTGTACACACTCTGTAGATAATGTCCATACTTTTTTCACAGATTCTGGAAGCACTAAGTTTATTCTACCCTCTCAACGAATGGTTTTCCTAAATTCCTCTTCGTTGTTGTATAATTTGCAATTATCTGAAGGCCTTAAAATGTGAATTTCAAAAAACATTTTGGAATAACTCGAAAAGAGCTGAATTTAAGTATAGGGTATTATACATGAAATAGTATTAAAATTACTCGTAGAATTCAGAAATACAATAATTTACAGGGTGTTCCATTTGAAATAAGCAAGTTGGTATCAACTTCCGCTATAACCGGAAGTGGTACATGCTTGAAAATATTTTAGCTGGATAGATCCCAATCGAGAAGTTATACCCCTAAATTTTGAAAATTCTATCTTCTATCATAACTGCGCAATCATCCGAGACCAGAACCATGGGACACCCTGTATATATATATATATATATATATATATATATATTGTAATGGATTTAAACAGACATGAAATAATATAAAACTTTAGCAATTTGAATAGTTAAATAATTGGGATAATGTAAATAAAATGCATACATATATAACAAAAAAAGGAAATTGCAGGAATCATATTATAAATATAGATAACCTAAAAATACAAACAATGTAAAAAAATGTTTCAAAAGCAAATTGTTGAAAGGATAAAAGGTGGCATATAAAGTTAGATATTATATCATGCAGATTTTAATAAAATTTTAATACTTACATAAAGAAATCTATGTAGGGACTCATATTTAGGTCAAACATCAAAAAGGTTAAATTCACTTGTAAAATCACAGTAGAGTTTGTAGAACATGTATAGATCACATATTAGGCCATGAGAACACTGAATATAACATATTTTAGATCAAAATTAAATTTTAAATACATAAATTTGTTAAGTAAATAGAGAATTGAAATGTCAAAATTATAAAAACCGTTATAAGTATTCAGAAATAATGGAACAGTAAAAAAATTTAGAATAGTATATGAAGCATAGAGCATAGTTTATAAAAATTAAATAGTTCAAAAGATATAAAGTCTAAATTTGAATAAGATCCAATTTTTTTTAAAGTACCTGTTAAATGACTGGTGGTAACAGGTGGCAAATGTCAACTCAATGTTTTTGAAAATATGAATTAAATGATTTGGACAAAATTTATGAGAGTAAAAGGTATTGAAATTTAAGCTGAAATTTGTTTAGATTTTTGGATATGATTTAAAAGGAAAATAGTTGGAAATTAATAAAATAAATAGAAGCGGAAATGGAAATAGCAGGTGGCAAATTAAATCACATAAATAAGAAATCTGACATTGACAAATCCCTTTTGATCGTCAAGCGTCGAGCAGATAGGTTCTAAAAACTCTCGTTCTCATAAATTCAGTTTCCATGACAACGAAGTTAATGTCCTATGATATAAAACAAATTTAATGTTCCATGTCAGAGATCGAAGAGTAACATGAAAATTTTAATTTAAATTTATTTGGAAAGGCGAATTAAAAAATAATCTTATAAATGGTCGAGAATAAGAAAATGATGGTATGAATGGTATAAAAATTTAAAAATCAAAAGTATTTGGAGAAAATCAATTGCAAACCAGCACGAGAAATTCAATTGAGAGGTAAATTGTACCAGTAAAGTATTAAAAATTTTGGAATTTTAATAAAGTTCAACAACTAGAAGAGAGAATAGGAAAACAACAACAGTGAGTTTTTGAAACATTGTTTAATAAAGAAATTGTAAAAAAAGTAGTCAATCAGTGATAATAATAAAGGTTTTTACAATTTTAGAATAATAATATCTGTGATTGAATGATTAAAATATTTTGTAACATAATTTAATAGAAATTTAAGAATATTTAAGTGACAGGAAATTTATTTTGTTTTGAAAGAAAGCTTGTATCAATATTGTATTGTGGAAAATTTTAAATAAATTGTAACCTAATTTAAAATTTGGAAATTTGATTATTAGTAATTTAAAATTTAAAATAGAAAAAAAAGTAAAGTGCAAAAATAATTTCAAAATTTTAAGAAGTGTAAGTGAACCTGAGGGGAAACAGATATTTGTAAGATAACAAGATAAGTATAAAATT
Organism: Octodonta nipae; assembly: GCA_034190945.1. Classification (NCBI taxonomy): domain Eukaryota; kingdom Metazoa; phylum Arthropoda; class Insecta; order Coleoptera; family Chrysomelidae; genus Octodonta; species Octodonta nipae. The sequence continues at coordinate 168,418,577 of CM067216.1, read as the reverse complement.
TATTTATTTATTTAACATCTGAAGATTTGAACCCAAGCGAAAAAGAACCTGAGATAATAAAATTATAAATTCTAAATTAAATTCAATTACACTTTCATACAATCAATATATATATATATATATATATATATATATATATATATATATATATATATTAAACAGTACAATGTTAAAATAGAGCCTTTAGCTCAACCACACTTAACTTTTTGTCTTTAAGCATTTTTTATATTTAGAGTTTCATTTAGAACTTTGTGAGCAATATTTATAACTTACGAACTGGTCAGTTCTAACATTTTTTCAATAATGTTTTTGGTAATTTCTGTCTCTCCAATTATGAAACCATTGTCCACAAAATGATTTCTAATAAGTTTTATGAGATGTGGAACATCTGCAAAAACATGTATTTTTTGCCCATTTCTAGGATTAGGGAACCAAGTTTTATCTACATTTATGTCAATTTCTTTGTGTAGTGCTCTAATTCCTCCTCCTAAAACACTCTATACTAAAAAAACTTACTTGCAGATTCAGCGTATTCTATTATTCTATATAGTAAACTTTTTGTCATCTTGCAATCATAAACGTAAAAAAGTAGTTGCTTCCAATTTGCAAAAGGTCCTCGCAACATGACAACCTGCACATAGTTGTAAGGACATAAAGTCTCGTCATTGCTTTTATCATAGAGGTATACTTTGCGAACCTTCAATTCATCAAATGATAAAACACAAATTCGCTGCATATCATTTTTAAACCATTTAATTTAATAACATTAAATATAGGTTTTAATATACCTGGGGTAATTTTTATTTTCTTCAACCAAGCTTTCAGCGTGGAAACAGCTGGGAATGGTTACCCCCTTTTTTTAAAAGCGATCTATAAACTGGTGCTCCAGCTGAATGAACAACTATGGCTTTAGACACATCTTCGGTAGACCACCGTGTGCGTCCTGTGGGGTTTTTTAATTTGATTTGAAGAAAATAGGCTCTAAAAGTCTCCAATTCACTTTCCAACTCCGCTATTTTCTTCTTAAGATTGTCTATGACACGAGAATCATTATCAGTGTTAATCCTATAAATGATTCAAAACAGCACATCTCATTTTGTCACCATAAATATCACACACTTTTCTTGAAAAAAACCACAATATATTTTCCGTTTATTACAAATTTAAAAAAATATATTCAAACAGTTAGCCGCCTCCGCGAAGTAATAAACTCACCAGACGGCGGTTGCTATTCATTCTAGAAGTACTGACAACAGGTTTAAAAGGATCACAAAAAGCAATTGGAAAAAAAACTTGCTAATCAACTCATTGACGATAATAAGTCGTAAGTAACAATAACATTGTACCTACATTTTACGTAAACGGAACACCCCTAGTAAAAATTCAAAAAAATTACAAATATATGCTATGCAATTTTCAACATTCAATGTTTTAAATTAGTAGATATTTAGTTTAAGCAATCACATGTAAATGATATTATTTTGTGTAAGATTCTAACAATATTTTTACTTTGAATTTTTCCAAAATGAACACAATTCCATTTTCGGGTTTTGGCATATATATATATATATACGTACTTAAACTTTTTGTTTTATTAGAAATTTAATTTGTGAAAGGGAGATGTTGGTAGAAGATAGAATAAATAGTTCAAGATTGAGAAACAGGGTATAGGGTAGTACCTTTTCTTTTTTGTAAATTAATTCAGGAGATAATTGTAACAAACTGTTTTGGATTATTTATAGGATTAACACTGATAATGATTCCCGTGTCATAGACAACCTTAATAAAAAAATGGCGCAGGTGAAAAGCTTTTAGACGCCTATTTTTTTAAAATCAAATTAAAAAATTAAAACAAACCCACAGGACGCACACGCTTTATTGCCCAACAGTAAAAAACTATTAACAGGATAATATTAAGTATCCATAAATATATAGCTAGCAAAAAGTAATAAAATATAACAAAAAAAAACAAATACTCTATAACTGAGATCAAAAATAAAGTTATAAATTAAACTAAAAATTATAAACTAAATAACGCGTTGGCCCTACTTAAAATAACAGACAAAGAGTCTACATGAATATCACATTCTCTACAAAACAGGAGAGTTTATGCCTAAGTTAGTTTTTGTAACGGTTATGCATAAAAAACACTGGATCTCTGAGAAAAACAGAAGGCACTTGAAATTAAGCTGTGATAACTAGTTCACTGAGTCTATTTTATTATGCAGAAGCTTGTATAGGAAAGTGAGCGAAAATATTATTCGCCTGAGTTCCAAAATTTCCACATTAAATCAATTACACATAAGTTGCTCATTAACTCCTCTGTTGGGATAAACTCCATCAATTTTAAAACATAGATTTTTAAGAAACTTTCGCTGTACACTTTCTAAATCTAACTTCTGATAATTGTAAAATGGTATCCAAACGATCAAGGCGTATTCTAGCCTTTGAACACTTTTTAAATAAAATAATATATTTGTCGTATTGTGCTACAATATCAAGGTATATTATTTTTTTATGAATAGATATGCTATTTGTACTACAAAATAAAAATTAAATTTACTTGTTTTTACTTATTAAAGTAACAATATCATTATTTTTCAAAAACCCCAGGGGGCACATTTGGTAACCATAGGGGCAGTTTTGAAATACCATATGTAACTTAGAATACCTATAATCAACACTTTATTTAAGACATACAGATCTTATATTATAATTGTGTATTGCCACTAACTTCGTACGCTCACTATTGCTTAAATAAACTTTTAAACTATTAACAGCCTGGGGCAGTCTTAAACAAGTGTAAGTACATAACTTATTATTTTATTATATGAGATCTAGTTACATATTGCAATTAAAATCTTTGTCTTTATATTATCTTTATAATCTTAACATTATCTTAAAAACATACCATTTAAAATTGTCTCAGGAAAACATTTAAAAAAGAATCAAGTAGTTAAACTATGTAAGTTTGGAATATCAAACATAAAATAAACAATCCAAATCGCCTTATTGGCCAACATAAAAGTAAATATCCAAAAAAACGAACAAGTTCAAAACTTTGGTAACTTTGGTACCTAAAGAAGTTTAAATTTACTAAAATCAAATTTGAAAGTTAATAGAGCAGCTGTACGAGAAGTTTCTGGAGCAGAGCATGGCTTTGGAAGTTTCCTTACAATATCAGTGATAGGTATGCACGATTGGTCTTCTTTGTCAGGGAACAAAAATTTAAAACCCAATTTCTTTTTTAAAAAAGAAACTAGAAACATATTTTGGTCTTTATGTTTAATAAAAGCTACGAAATATATTTGTGATTCTTTTTTGGCAGAGTGACGTTTTACCAATACATTTTCATTTAAAGTCTCATTTGTTAAGGATTGAATTGATTCCTTTTCATCAACTAGATTATCAGACTCAGAATTACTTTCACCATCTGTTAAATCCATATCAGAATCATCGTGAAAAGATATATTTCCATCAGATTCTGAGTTTGACTGATATTTTGGCAACGGTTTCTTCTTTTTATACGTATTGTTCTTAGGCATACATTTTCCTCGTTTTGATAAAGGCAGAATTGAATTCTACTGCGCATTTTTCGGGAGTATCAGTTAAGATTCGTGACGAGCCTTTCTTTCTGCCTTTTCTTTCGGTACGAGGAGTCGCTTTAGGAAACGGTCTTATTCCTTCAGGAGTAATTGTTACTTTTCCCCTTATATTTTCAGTATTCCTGTTTATTTTCGTCAAATTATCAATATTGGCGGCACTTTCGATTACAGATGATGATCGTGAAGGAATTTTCACATGAGCTTTATTAGTATTTTTAGTGGGTGTTTTTGCAGATTTATCGGTTTCATGATTAAGTTCAGGGGGAATTTGAGATGTAAGGGTTGTGGTGGGTTTATTACTTTTGTCAATAGCTTTAATTGATGCTATTACAGGTTGATCTACTTCTATATCTTCAGCGTCAGTAGCATCACTGTCGATTGTAGAAGGTGCAGGATCAACAATTTGAGCAATTTGTTGAACTGCTATTGTGGGTTCATTTATTTCCAGATCTTCAGCTTCTGTGACATTATCGTTGAAATTATGTGGTATAGAGGAACCAAACTGTGATAACACCTGTTGAGGTTGATCAGACTCCACATCTTCAGCTATTACACCATCAGGAACTAAATTCTCAGATGCAACTATCTAGGGAGCTTGCGAAGGATCAGCCCGATTAGTCACTTCCGAACATTCAAAGTCATCGTCCGTGAATTTGTTTCTGGAAAACGGATATATTCCTGGCGCAGAAAATCCTAATGTGATGTTATTGATAGTATGTGAAGTATTATATGCAGGGGTGACAATACTTGGGAGATGGTGAATAGTTATTGTTTTGCCCGGATGATTAAGCAACCAATTTTGCGCGACTGCGAGCTTCGCCTTAAAAGGACTGTTTTCTGCAACGTCGAGTGGTTGAAGTTTATGTGTACAATGAGGGGGAAATGCCAACAGTGATATGCCGTTTTCTCTTGCAAAATTAATAGCATCGATGGTGCAATGACTCTCATGATTGTCAAGGAGTATAAGAATTTTATTTTCTTTGGTGCATCTAGAGGTTTTTTTAATGTGTTCTAGAACTTTCAGAAACAAAGGTCCCGTCATCCAACCGCTAGTAGGACTATTGCCAAACCCGAGACCCAAACTGGAGCTCCAATAAGCATTGTTTCGTGAAACACTAACTCTTGGAAAAATAAAAACCGGAGGAATGGTATTTTCAAGAGCATTTACAATACCACACATAGTGATCAATTGACCTCTTTCCGCCGAAACACTTTGTCCAACTTGCTTTTGATCTGTTCTAGCAATAACATTGGGTGCTTGAACATCGGTCATAATACTTGTTTCGTCTAAGTTATAGATGCAGTCTGGAGTATAATTTCCATGTTGTAACACTCTTTCATAATTATCAAAAAACATCATGACATTATGCTTATTGAAGCTGGTTGATCTGGAAAGACTGGTGTTTTCAGGTTTTCGCAAAGATAATACTGGGTGCCTTTTCATAAAGTTTTTCATCCATTCAATGCCCGCACTCTTGTTATCTAACCACTTTTCAGGACACTTATCCAACTCTGCTGCATATTGATATGCCAATTTTCGACCTTGTAAGTAGGTAAAACCATAATTCATCTTGGACATTTTTAAAAAGTATCTTTCCAGCATAAGTTCCTCATCATTAGTGAAAACTTGATGCACCGTGTGTTTGCTGCTATAGTTTATATTTTTTGGCATTACATTCTTTTTATATTTCTTTACTCTATACTACAACGTGGTTGGTTTTATATTATATATAGCTGCAGCGGTCCTCAGTTTCATGCTATCACTGACAATACACAATACAGCTCTCTCGGCGTCTTCTTCATTAACATCATTTTCTTTTTTCTTTTTGTAATTTCTTACCATTGTGATTCATAACTGTCAAAGAATATAAAATGAACTTATTTAATTATATTTATCAATTATTTTTAAAAATAAATAATCATCATTTGTTAAAATAGCGGGGGGCTTTTTTGAAAATTTTATTCATATCTGCCCCATAGATATTTTTTCAAATCTTCCCCAATACCATCCTTCAGAAACAAAATTATCTAGACGACCAAGAAACTTATATTTAATTAATTTATATTGGTAATACACTTGCTATAATATACAAAACACTATGAAATAATCAAAACTCGAAAATAATACTTACGTTTTCAGTAATCCGCTTACAATAAAAAATAAAAATGTTTGGTTTCGTCTCCGTAAAGTAACCGACAAATTTTATTCTGTTTGACACTGACATTGACGTAAATTGGCAACTGACAGACGTGTAGTTCAGTGTTACCAGTATCAAAAAGGTATTGGAGGTTAGGAAAGACAAATGATGCGTTCATAAATCCAATAATTCAAAACTGCCTCTGTTCTAAACTGCCCCCTCTCCCCTCCTTTCAGAGCATCTCTACTACGAAACGATTTACAGTTCCTGACAATAAAGCCATATAGTTTACTAGCTTCGGCAATTTTAAGGTAGATGTGTAAAAATTCAACCTTGTGTCAAACCACACATCAAGATCCTTAATTAAATTCGTGCGTGGAAGGCAAGCATCGCTTACCATGTAATTAAAATCTACACAAGCTTTCTTCTTGGCAAAAGACAATATTTTGCACTTAGACACCTTCAAATGTAGATTATTCTGCAAGCACCAGTCACTAACATCATTAAGATTCTCTTGTAGAAAATAGCAACTCGTATCAAAGACTGGATACTTTCAATATATTCCTTATATGCTATGGTAATTTGTCTTTTCACCACTGCTCTTAAATTTTTGAATTCTTCGAAATGAGTGATATTATGAGACTTCTTAAATTTCTTACGCAACCTAGCCTTTGTTTTGATATTTTTGATTATGTCAGAGGTAAATCACTTAGGAAATATACGTTTGTGTGAATTAAACCGCGGAACATGCGAACCAAAGTTATTATATAAAGTGGTATAGAAAAGCCTCTAAGCAATTATCTACGTTAGTAAAAGATCTTAGGAAAGACCAATCTACACAATAAAGAGAGTTATATAGCGAAGCAAAGGCTGCTTTCCTAAAGTTATATGAATTATGACATGGATTAGACCGAAAGTTAAAATAAGCTTCTGGAGTCGAATAGTTAATAACTAATGCTGGATGATCAGTATCTTCGGGAACTAACGGATTACAATTATGTGAGACAGTAATATTATAACCTCATCATGGAATTTCTAACATCGTTAAACTGGTGTAAATTGTAAATTGCTAAAAAGTTATTCATAATTAAAGACTTTCTGTTATTTGGATCATGATGTACAAAGGCAGGTATATTAAATTCACCTAAAATAATAACCTCATCCCTACACATAAAATCTAGTTGATCAAAAGATTCCAAGAATTGCTCGAAAGAATTCAGGTCAGTATCAGGTGGAATATATACAACTATAAAATATGATGATTTATGCCAAAAATTACATCTAACCACAAGAAGATCGATCTCAGGAAACCAACACTCGAAATGAGTCTGTTATTCACTGCTAAAAGTGTGCCGCCTCCACTTACACGATCAACAATATCAAACTTCCTATCTTTCCTGTGAACATTGTACTGCGTGGAAAGAGTTCACTATTGTTCACATGCTTGAGTTTAAGTTAGTTTCAGAAAGAGCAAACAAATCAAATTCACAGTCCGAGACCGACGGGTAAATTGTATCAATTCTTGTTTTGAGGCCGCGAACATTCTGGTAGTAACCCACCAAGATTTGCGGACTGTTGGGCATCGTTAGTTTCCCACAATCTGTGGAACGCCCTTTATGTATTTAATACGTAAATTGGTTTCCCCAGACTATTCACGGTCCTTCAGCTCTTGCTTTAGTATACGAAAGGCATCCTGTTGTTGAGATGTACGATCAAAGGAAGTTCAATATGATTCCCTAGTCCTTTTTCTTTCCGGATTATACTGTGAACAGCATCTTCGCTATGTAATTTAACTCTCACAGGGCGACGTTTACGCTGATCAAATTGACCAAGCCTAACAGGTTTAGTTTCTGAAAGTAAGTAATCGGGCGCATTCGCTTGAATAATGCCATCAACAGCAGACTTATCAGCATTTGAGCGAACTTGCGAAGATTTGTGCTGATCTTGTTCTTCAATACCAAAAATGATTAAGTTGCACTTTCGCTTATTTCTCTGATTAATGATCTCATTATTATTCATTCATCTGGAGCACGAGTCTATAGGTTGCTTTTAAAAAGAGGGTATCCATTCCCAGCTGTTTCCACGCTGAGAGCTTAGTTGAAGAAAATAAAAATTACTCCAGGGATATTAAAACCTATATTTAATGTTACTAATTTAAATGATTTAAATGATCTGTAGGGAATTTGTGTTTTATCATTTAATGAAATGAAGGGTCGCAAAGTATACCTCTATGATAAAAGCAATGACGAGACTTACATCCTTACAGCTATGTGCAGGTTGCTATGTTCCGAGGACTTTTTGCAAATTGGAAGCAACCCCATTTTTACGATTATGAGGGCAAATGACAAAAGGTTTACTATATAGAATAATGGAATATGCTGAATCTGCAAGTAAGTTTTTTAGTATAGAGTATTAAGGATAATTATGGTTTTACTCCACTGATTTATAGGAGGAGAAAACTCAAAGAACTGGACATAAATGTAGATAAAACTTGGGCATAAAATACATGTTTTTGCAGATGTCCCACATCTCATAAAACTTATTAGAAATCATTTTATGGCCCATGGTTTCATTATTGGTGAGAAACAAATTACCAAAAACATTATTGAAAAATGATGAAATGAAACTAATTACTTTGTTTACTCTCACTAACACATTTATTCACTAAAACATGTGACTAGTGTCGATGCCTAGCGCATCATTTTCAAACATATATAAACAATGAAAAAACCCATCTAACAAACCTTAAATACAAAACAAATGACCAAATACACCGACATGATGGTTAGCCGGTCGTGGTCAATAACATAATGAATATAAAACTAAACGGATATAAAGGTATTATACAACTACCTGATATTCTAAGATTATCACCGGGAATACCCGTCCTAACGTAGTAATTCGAACAGGGGTGTTTTTACAAAGTTAAGCTGATCATTAAGTAGCAAATCTGGGAATTTATTGTGAGAGAGGTAAATTTGAATTTGTTCTAAGAAAGATGTTTTAAAATAATTATTACTGAAATGCAAAATTGTTGTGTTTTCTATTGTAGGAAAAGTGTGCCCTGTTTGAATTACATGGTTAGAAAAGGTTGAATCAGTTTTATGTAGTCTAAATGATCTATAGTGTTCTAGGTACCTGTTAGCGAAATTTCTAGTTGTCATTCCCACATAGAAGCTATTACAGTCCGAACATATCAGCTTATAAACTCCTGACCTGTTGTAAATACTAACTTTGTCCTTGGCGTTAAATAATAAATTTGATAACTTGAATTGTGATTTGAAGCTAACTATGATATCCTGGGATGATAGAAGTAGAAGAGATATGAGAGTTTTGGCTCACTTGGGTCCGTAGGCAAGTATATCAGTATTTGAGCCCCCGTAGGCCGCCGGCACTGGTTGTGTGGGTTGTTGGGTATGTTAGGTGTCTATTGAGTAGTTGTGTGAGTTTCATAAATTTGGTGGCAGTGTTAAGGGAGAAAAATGCGAAAACGTTAATTTTCTTTGAATAAAATTTAATAGTGTGTGAAATTTCCATCCGTCCGCCACTGGGAATGCGAAATAATTAAAATAGCTTAGTGGCTTGAGTCGCGTTTCGCGATTTTTACGAGTACAGACTTGTTTTTCCAAAGATCAAGGTGCTGGGTATGGGGTCAAGAAACTGCGATCATTTGAAGGTCAACTAGTCGGATTCCGGCCAGCCATTTGATTTTTGCAATTTCAGGTGGATTGTTGAAATTAGAGGGAACAAATAAACGCGAGATTATTAGAAGGAATATGTTTTATTAAAATTATACAAAATATCATACAATTTTTTTAAATCTAATCGAGCAACTACATTAAGAGGAATTATAATTTCATAATTATTGCTTTTATTTTTTTCAATAAATAAGTGGTTTTCCCCATCCTCTGCCCATATGGTGGCCCGTAAATTGTTGTCGTAATCTTCGGAAACCAGTACGTTGTTGTCATCTCGGTACTCACTGATAAAATTTAGAAATTTTTCAAACCCAGCTGGCGTAAAAGTCACAGATGATGTTTCTTCTTTTGGAAATGGATTCGGTTGATTAGACTCATCTTGAAGAACAGCTTCATGATTATTTGAACGCAGGACTACTTTCTCAGCGGTAAATACTATTTGCAGAAAATTTGCAAATTTGTAGTGAGCTACTAAGTAGTTGGGTGTAATTCTCTTGGTAGTTGTTCGGTTGGTAAAATTAAAGCGATGGTTGTTGGACATAACGTCACTGTAAGACATCTTACTCACTTCAAGAGATACTGCGGGAAACGTGTTTGCGTTCAAATGTATGTTATTCACTACCGCGAATGCGGTTGACTCTCCCACCAGAGATAAATTAAATAAGAATAAAAAAAATTTGCCCAGAAATGTTAGCCGAGAAATGGGATCGAACCGGGGGGTCTGTAATGGGGAATATACTTACCTTTGTAATTAACTCAGCGCTCTTTCTACTCGGCCATTTCTGGGTTAATACAAAACAGGGTGTAAAGGAATAAGTGTTGCATTATAAAATTGTTAACTGAAGAATAAAGACGTATACGTCATTTTCAATAATGATATTAGTGAAAGCTAGTATTACTACTGGTTTTGTGATATTGACTTTTATATCACAAAACATGCTATACACAAATATACCACAGGGAGTGGAAAATGTGGCGGTATGCTTTTCTAGGAATTGCTCAAATAGATCTGATTTTTCGCTAATGAGGCGGACATTGCTAAATGATGGGCTACTACCAGCATATTTTGCAAAATTTCCTAAAGATAGCACCCCATTACGCTACAAACTTAAAATTTTCTTTTACAATGGCACTGTGGAGGATTTTGATGGATTAACAGCAAATTATGATTGCCAGCAGGAAGCCGAAGCAACAGCAACGACTAGTAGACAACAGCTACCAAATTCGCTTCAGAGAGAACTCAATAACTTATTAATATTGTTATGTTTTGCTGTTATATCTTTGATATTATTGTTGGTAAAACTTATGTTGAAATGTACAAGATCTATACACTCGTTAATAAAATAATTTTGAGAAATAAAAATGCATGTTATGTTTCATTCATTTATTGAGGTAAAATGTTATTGATTAACCAATCATAAATATCATTACAATTTTTTATAGCACATTTGTATTCTGCGTATTCTTCATTAGAATCTTCATAATGATAGCCACAGACTATGGGATATTTACTTGTCTCACGGTCCTTCTTAGTCACATCTCTCAACTTTATGGCGTTGATGGTATGCTCCAAATTTATGAACTTTACATGATTGAGCCCAAGCTCATTTTTACACTTTTTAACTAGTAAGTCATATTTTTGGTGACCTCTGACGTAGACATGAGAACATCTGGAGAGAAGAAAATTCAAAATCATATTCAACTGGCTTACATCCCAGATTCCACCATTGTAGCTGAGTCCATGAAGAAAATTCTCACAATATCTGACGGTTCGTCGATCTTCCTTGCACAGCAATTCAAATGGCCGAGGAGGCTTAAACAGGTCATGTATGACACCCGTTGCATGTGTCTTGATAGCCAATTCTTTGGGAACAAATTCCCCGTTAAGAATGAAGCCTTGAATGTCAACGATTGCGATTTCCATGGTGAACTGAAGTTGTGATGTGAAGATATGCTCTTTTATGATAGGTTACGAACAATTTCGCTGAGTGGGAGAAACTCCATCAAACAATCGTGGATGATTATACAGAAGGCACGTGTTTTGTCAGGAAAACCTGTTTGAGATTCAATATCCAGGCGTACATCCACAGTGGAGGATTTCATGCTGTCTTCACGTCGGGAACAATCGATTACGAAGAGAGTGTGATTCTTGAAGGTGAGATAGTCTAGGAGCGGGTGTCTTTTGTCAGCAAAACTGGGATAAAAGTCCGTGTAGCGTTTGTAGGCTTCTCCGTATTCGTTCCTGGGGAAATCCAATAGCCATCTCTCGTTCGGCCAAAATTCTACATTAAGAGTTAGACGAATATTAGATATGTGGATATGATCAAATTCCGTGGGATCAGCCGCTATGTTGCTGTGCTTATTGGTCTGGAAGGCAACGATGACGTATCGAGGACTCTCTACAGCAGCACAAGTTTTCACAGCCCAAATTTCTCGTGTGGCGCCTGTCTTCAGAGCAGGCAACTCATGAAGCTCCCATTTACGAAAGGGAATAATAATGCCGGTATCCTGCTTAAAGGCTTGCAGCAGTTCAAGTTTCATATCATCGTTGGGGAATATATGCTGGACTTTGAGTTCAATGCTGTCAATCGTCACGCTTGCTGTTGTAGATTTATCAGTAATAATAAGACAATCATCATCATTTCTTGCTCGCACTAAACGTATTGTTTGCTTTCCACAGGTTACTCGCTGGTAGTCGTTGAAGAGGGAAAACAAATGCTTGAGCGGGATGTACATTCGGAAAGATCTGTCTGCTGCATTCACAATTGGTTTACCAGGAAAATTCCAGCCAGCAATAGATAATTCTCTTGAACTGGTAGGATCATAGCACAGATAACCTCGTATGGCACTGACGCGACCGGGATCGCGAACCGATTCCATTTCTTTACCACACTGTTCGTAAACCATATTATCGAAGAAAAAAGCTCCTGCATTAGGGGATAGGGAAACTTCACCTGCACCTGCCGTTACATTAATTTGACCCTTAACGGCGATATACGAGTCCGCCATGGATAACCAGGAATCGGCTTGGTTCACAGTAATCTCCACTATGTCGTTGTTCCCAAATGACTTTACATAGGGATAGTAGGTTCTGACTTCCATTCTGCGAATGCTGTCATCGAAACTGGGCTTTCGGAAGATATCGAATGCTTGAGTTGACATGATAGCCTAGCGATTGTAGAAATAGTTTATTGGAGAACGTAAGTGATCTCTTCAAAGGTTTCGTTGATACTGACTTTGGCTGTGGTATGTTTGTACTTTTATGAGGATGCTCAAATATGAGTAAGCGTCCCATTATTGCTGCAACAGCTGTTTCAGTTCCAGTCTCACAATGATTTCCTCCCCTCGGAAATTGACGAGTTCAGATTCCTGATTAAGAATTCTCAAAGTTATGTTGTGTATTTCTCTTCGGTTGATAGGTAAGTAGATAAGATGTTGAGGTGTTTCGTCAATAGCGAAACCAGGATCAACTCCAATGGCAAACTCGTATATGGTATGTGACGGTCTGTCGTTGTAGAATGCTCCCGATGTGATGTTACTATCGAGATGGATTGTTCGCACTTTTATAATATTCACTGGTAAATCAGAGCTGTGCACTTGAAGAGGTGTGAGGAGTCTCTTGGAAAAACCCAGTATGGCACCGATGCTGTTTTCCTTTTGAAAGTCTATTGCGTATTTACTGCTGTATATTTCACACTTGAGTGTATTATTGTTGGGTTTCAATGAGAAAATCTCATCTACATCCTTCGAATGCTGCACACCCAAGACTTTTCTAATGTGCGCTTCAATATCACCAATTTCGTAGCTGCCTTCAGGTAATTCGATGGTGGTTGGTTTCTTTTTCGAGTCGATTAAATGCACTTTGCTACCCTTCTCAATGTTCGGGATGCTGTTGTAGGAGTGGAAACTCAGCAAGGCTAGACCGTAATTGTAGTCAGGATGTAGTTGAATAGGTGGTTGAAAATCAATGGACAGTATTGAACTGCGTCCTTTCAGCGTTAATATCAAAGACATGACTGAAGATTTCCCTCAATGTTAGGTGTTATTATAGAGAAATTGCAGACACAAATGACCGCAATCAGATTGATTATAATTTTGGTAGGAGTCGTTGTTGTAGAGTATCGATACATTACTTCCTAAATACTCAGCCAATTCACGAGGCGGTTTCAAATTACCAAAACTATCGAAATATTGCGCAACGTTTCCATTTTTAATGTAAGCTACCCAGTGTGTGCCTTTGTTGCGACTAGAATCCAAGTTGATGATTGCCGACTCGGTTCTTGATGGTTGTTTGTTTTTAGGTAAGGCATCACGCATAAATACACCTTTAAAATTTGGTATTTTCAATTTTTTGGCGTATTCAACAAGCTCACTGGTGTAAAGTGCTCTACTGGGTAGCTTTATCGGGAGTTTTTTTGTTGTTTCTTCAAATAGAGACCGAAGCCTCCTTTGCGAGACTTTTTAAGGTAGAGCCCGGACCCTTTCTTTCCAATCTCCTCCATAGCTTGATTGTGTCGTCTGTCCTCTTCGAGTTTCTTTTTAGCATTTTTTGCGTCTATTAGTGTTTTACCTAAAGTTGCAGCTCCTCCAGTAAGGGTTCCAAGAGCTGAGAGTCCTGCAAATAGCGGGTGTAATGGGAGAATTCCACCGACTTTTGACTCGAATGGTATAACACGAGGAACTCGAATTTTCTTACGACCGCCAGCTTTCTTAATTGCCATCCTAGCCGCTCTCAAAGCCATCAGCGATGACTGTCGTAGACTTTGTCCTGCAGGAGAGTTAGCGATAGCTTTATTCGTAGGTAGCATGACATGCTTTCGAAATGGTAAAAGGGTTTTGCGTGTTGAAGATTTTCGCTTACGGGAAGATTTTTTCACACCTCTACTCCTCTTTCGCTTTTGAGATTTCATGCCAAGACCGAGTTTCTGTTTGGTTTTCATAGTCGTTGTTATGAGCCAAGCAGCTGCTTTTTCACCGAGTGAAGCGTCCTTAGATTTGAATCTCTCCCAAGCCCTATTCTCCAACTCAAAATCTGCCTTATGACGGTCTGCTAGAGAAGTGCTTTTACTGTAAGCAATATCGTGATCCCGACAAGCTGCGTCGGTTTTGTTTATACCTCGCTGTCCTAGAGCTAAGCGTTTTTCGAGTTTCGTACCCGGTCCACAAAATTGATAGCCAGGAAGGTGAATTTCAAAGGGTAACTTGTTGATTAGAGTGTTCACTACACTTCCACTACCTTCAGCGGTTAACATAATACTGACTGACTGACGTTCAGAAAGTAAATTTTATATTTAAACGTCCACCCAAAACACATGTACATCAGTTTACTTTGAGATGCACATAAAGCAGCAAGATATTCAATTGCCTATAGAAAATCTAGATTTTGTGGCGGAAGGGGGTGACAATGATAGTGTGCCATCGAAAAATGGGAAACTATGGCCAAATTCCGTCCGGGCGGCGTTCTGCGGCCCCAGCGGCTGCGGGAAAACCAATGCGCTGCTCTCGCTTTTGTTCAACGAAAACGGATTGCGATTTAAAAATGTCTACGTGTACTCGAAATCTTTGTACCAACCAAAATACCAACTACTACAAGAGGTTCTCAAGAGCGTTAAAGGTGTGTCATATTTCCCTTTCAGCGAAAACGAAAATGTAATTGATCCATCAGACGCCTGTGAGTATTCAGTGTTTATTTTTGATGATGTTGCTGGTGATAAACAGAAAAAGATTCAGAATTTCTTTTCCATGGGACGACACCGACACATCGATTCAATTTATTTGTTACAGACGTATAGTAAGATGCCCAAGCAACTAATACGAGACAATTGTAATGTGATTGTGCTATTCAAACAAGATGAAATCAATTTAAAGCATGCCTATGATGAACACGTATCTCCGGATATGTCATTCGAACAGTTTAAAGACTTGTGTTCAAAGTGTTGGCAGGATCGCTACGGGTTCGTGGTTATTGTTACAGAATTCAATTTAAACGAAGGGCGATATCGACAAGGTTTCGATAAATATATAAGACTACAAAGCGAAAAATAATCAGTCAGTCAACAAAAATGTCTTCAGTGAGCAGCAACAGCATTGCAGAAGCTTTTCGCAAGAAAAAAATCAAACAACTAGCACGGTCCATTCGCAAAAAGTACCTCAGTCTGAAACTGGGTAAATCGGAAAACGATGAGACCCTCAATAAGCTCTTTGAACCGGTAGTCGGACCTTTGAAACAAATAGTTTCGACTACATCCAAAGTTCTCACCAAGATATCACCAGCGTCAACACATTCACCTCCGGTGTTGCCATCTATAAAACGAGAAACAATTGTGAAAAAAGAAAAACTAGAACCGTTAACACCAAAATCCAGTCTATTCCTCGAAGAAGAACCAGTCGCAGAGACTAGTTTTTATACCGATGCTGAAGCCGAGGAAACGGAACAAGAGGAAGATGATCCGACTAATTACTCTGACAAAACCTTTGAGTCCTATATGGAGCAGTATCCAGCAATGGTGCAAAAGTATATAACCGAATATTTCCACAAGAGTGATAAAATTGACAACATTTATGGACCCTCATACAATTTGAAAACCTCCAAGTGGTATCTCGGTAACAAAGAAATCAACTTCGATACGAGGACAGGACGTCTTACTGTTGGAGACGCTGTGTTTCGAGGATCACCTGGTCTTTACCAACTGATATTCTACAAGGACCCCGCATACACTCCAGATGACAAAATCGTGTACCAAAAAGTTCTGGAGCGGGCATTAGTACACCGGAATGTAAAAGGGCATCTGAAACCCTCAGGAATATCCAAATACAAGGATGTCATTAAACCTATGTTTATAAAACCAATTAAACCAAGCAGCAGCAGCGAAGGAAGAGGTATGAAGTTGAAATATAATACAAAGCCTATGGAATACGTCTACTGGGACGATCCCAATGAATTGGTAGATCGTTTAAGGTTACTTGTTGCATCGAAAGAGGCCGGCAACACATCCCACGACAACGAAATTGTAGCGATAATAAATGAGCTCAAAGAAGCTAATATTATACGTGACAAATAACCAAAGTAGTCATTAGTAAAATGTCTCTCGATAAATTTGGTCGAAGTGCTGTTCAACAACAGCAACCGAGTGATTATGAGCGCGCAAAAATACCATTTTCCTTCACAGCCGATGGAAATATCGATGTAGAGAAAGTGATAATTTCAAATGTTGCAGATCCTAAAGCGGATATGGATGCCGCCAATAAACTCTATGTCGATGACAGAGTACGCGACAAGTTGTCTCAAATTAAAAAGGACTTTCAAGTGGCATTCAATGATTTCAGCGATAAGGTTTACAGCAGTATGCGAAAACTTGAGAAAAATCAACATACTACTGATAGCAGCTTAAGGGTTAATCAACAGACCTTTCTGGAATTTCAGTCGAATACCAACGTCCAGGTTAACCAGCTTACGAAATTGCCACAGCAAATTGAAGAGAATCTAAAACAGACTATAAGTGATGAAATTTCGCAATTGAAAAACGATATTGATGAAGTGAAGGCCATCAAAGAGAAAATGCTAAAAGTTGTACCCGAACTATATGTGGATATGCAAAAATTACACGATGAAATGAGTGATAAAGTTAATAAGATGAACTTAGAGATGAAAAAATTATCAGATGGCATCAAGAGCGAACTGCGATCTCACAAAAACGAAGTCTCTTCGCAAATCAACAATCAACTAAAGATGATTAATCCAAAAATTGTAGCCATTCAACAGCAGCAGCAACAGCAATCTGCTCTAAAGACTAAATAAAAAGGCATCAGCCATATTAAATTATAGTAGTCATCATGAATTATTCCAAGGAAAAAGTTCAAGTTGTAAAGGAGCTGCATCGACCTGTGAGAAAAAAATTTCCACGACGTCACACCGTCATTAAGGGTTTCGATGATTTATGGCAGTCTGATTTAGGACAATTAGATCTTTATGCGGGCACTAATAGAAATTTTAAGTATATCTTAGTGGTAATTGATTGTTTTTCCAAGTACGTGTGGACGAGGCCGCTGAAATCAAAATCAGGAGAGGAGGTGACAAAGGCTTTCGAGAGTATTCTCACTGCTAATGGTGGGCGCCGTCCGAAAAACTTGCAAACAGACCACGGAAAGGAATACTACAATAGTCACTTCACGAAACTAATGCAAAAATATTCGATTAACCACTATAGTACATTTAGTGGGATGAAAGCAGCCATATGTGAGCGCGTGATAAGGACGCTAAAGGAGAAATTATTCAAATATTTCAGTTTAAATGGCAGTTACAAGTGGATTGACATTTTACCTGATATCGTTCAGTCTTACAACAATCAAAAACATCAGACGACGAAAATGCGCCCTAGCGACGTAACTGCTGCTAATGCTAAGGACATTAAAGTATTCAATAGATTGAAAATCACCGGACCTAGGAAACTCAAGGTGGGTGATGTGGTGCGAATAAGTAAAGTGAAACACGTCTTTGAAAAAGGACATACCAGGAATTGGACTACAGAGCTATTCAAGGTACGTCAATATCAGTTAACGAATCCCATTACCTACCTGTTGGAAGACATGAGTGGCAGACCAATTCAAGGGGGATTTTATGAGGAAGAATTGCAAAAAACCGCAAACCCTGACGTTTATCTCGTGGAAAAAGTGTTGCAGAAAAAAGGCAATAAAGTCAAAGTTCGATGGTTGGGTTTTGATAAAAGTCACGACAGCTGGATTGATTCCAGCAACAGGCTATAACTTGTAAAACAGGAGTAGGAGGGAAGATGACGACGGAGACGTTATAAAACCTTTTGAGTTTCCCATTACCTTCAGTAAGAGCATTTCAATTTGGTGAGCAGCAGTATGAGTGATACTAGTTTTGAAGAAATTGACTACAACGCCGACCTAGATAGAATCTTAAACATGTACGAAGAAGCAGTTAAAACAGAAGCGTTTTACCTGTTACACACCAAATTTCCTCTCATCAATTCTGAGTTGGAAATCCAATGTGCATTAAGTCCAGCTCGAACGTTTGCACCAGTAGTTATTCTGCAAAAAAATAATGTGAAAATTGTCTTGAACAGCTTCGAATGGGCGGATGTTTTGTGCGTTCTGAAGTTGATGAATCAGAATTATTTAGAAAACCCAAATATTAGCAGTCACGAGGTTGCAGCACCAATTTCCTGTGCTGAATTTCTACATATAACCCAAACAAGATCTGAGGATGACGAGAAACTAATCTTGTTGATGCAAAATATTATTGCGTTAAATTTCTCTCATAGTGATGTAGTGGAACTTTTTAGAATTGAACATATAATTTCTAGTCGAGTAGAAGCATATTTAGAAATGAACTTTTGTAAATATTATTTCAAAGTTTTAAATGAAGTTTGTTCATGGAAACATTTAATTTGTTCGCAACCAGTTGAACGACTACTATCATCTTTTTGTTTTGATAATACATCTCAACTGAGTATTGCTTTAAGAGAGTATCTTTATTATTACAGAGAAAAAATTGTAGCCGACATTGTAGCGAGAAAACCTCAATAAAAATGTATAAAATCATCCCGTTTTTTAATTTTCCCTCAGTTGATATATTACAATCATGGAGTGTAGAGATTGGTATCAAGTATACGAACACAGATTACGTACCTTTGAAAACTGGCCATCAGAATTCCCAGCTTCCAGACTAGCAAGGGCTGGCTTTATTTATTTCGGTCAAAATGATGTAGTAAGATGTGCATTTTGTGGGACTGAAGGATTCAACTGGCAAATGACAGACGATCCTGTAGCTGACCATTTAGATTGGAATCCAAATTGTTCCTTCTTCGATACAGATAGAGTATACTTAATAAATAGAAAAAAACCTGTTGTTCATAAAGATAAAATAAGTGTTGCCAGCAGATTTTCTACGTTTGGCAATTGGCCTATAGCTCTAAAGCAGAGACCTAATGATTTAGCAAAACTTGGATTCTTTTATAGTGGTTCAGGAGATAGAATCATATGTTATTGTTGTGGCATACAGATTTCAAACTTGCTGCCAAACGATGACGTTACTGAACGGCACTTGATGATATCCAACAACTGCTTAATGATTCAAAAAACAATAGAAGATTCAAAAGCCACTAGCTTATCTTGCAAAATTTGTTTAACTAATGAAATATCTGTTGTACTTCTTCCATGTAGACATTTAGCCTGCTGCTCAAGTTGTTTTATAGATATTGATAAATGTTGTATCTGCAGATGTGAGACAGTTGGGTATTTAAAGGTCTTTATTTCTTAAAATAAAAAACTGTTTTCAGAATATTTTTTTATTTAATTTATCATTAAATACCGTATACAATATACCACCACCACCACAACCAGCACCGAATCTTACATGAACTTACTACTCTATATATATTTTTTAATAAAAATACAATACCTAATTAGTAAAACTATATAATTATACACTAAAGTAAACAACAACAACACCAAATAAAATTAATTATACAATACAACAATACATACACAACAACAACAAAAAATCAATAATGTTTTGTTTTTTTTGCTGCAGAAAAGTACCTTTCCATATCATGCAAAAGGTACTCATCTGCATTACATATCTTAAACAGCGGCATCCAACAAGAACTACACCAATGTTTTTTGTATTGATACACAATGTATAGATCTCTACTACAGTATTTAAATGTATCAAAGTGCGGCCTAAACTTATAAAATCTTACTCTCTGTTGGAAAACACTTTTCAGTGTCTCCCCACATGAGTTGCATAACCGAAAGTCACCAAATTCAATAGCAAAAATTGTAAAATATTGGAATGATGCCTGATATCTATCATATGAACAGAATTTTTCAAGATCGTAGGCGAAATTCAAGAAAATAAGCCTCTGATGTAGTGACAAGTTTGTTTCATATTCAAACCCATCTAAAATGGCATCAGTGTCTAGATGGGTATTTGAAGAAAGCTGAACAAGTTGTCCATATTTGTGTTTCGGAAAACTGTGCATCACATCATCGATTACTGACCAGGGGAGAGGTGCCCAGACAACGAAATTGGCTAAGTTTGAAATACTGTGACAGATCGTCTTGATGCAATGCTCTTTAAGAGTGTTTGGGGTCGCCATTGTGTAGAATAAAAAATTTGCTACTGAGAATGCTGACTTTTCTTTTTAAATTGAGATCTGGAATTCGTGTTGTTTGTCGTTGTTGCCGTTGTTTTTGTTGTTGTTGTTGTGTGTGTCTGTAAAAGAAAAAAAATATGCAAGAGCTAATCTAATTTGTAATGTTATTGCTTTTCACATCATCATCAGCATCAACTACTATTTAGTTTCAGTCGGAGGGGTTGAAAGTTTCTGACACAATATCAGGCATATCTAACAGCTCTTGATACCAATATCTTGGAACTTCTGGTTCATGCTTATGTATCGTGAACAAAGGCATCCAACATGAACCACACCAGTTTCCTCGATATCCGTATAAAATGAACAGTTGATATGACCGATATCTGTATGTTCTCACGTAGTCTCGATACGTATGAAATTGTTTCCTTGTTTCGAAACAAATTTTAAGTTTCTCGCAACATTCGTTGCACAAGGGCAAATTATCAAATTTCACACGGTCTCGAGACTCAGCGACAATTCTATTGATTTTAAAAGCTGCAGAATACTTTTTATATCTGGCGTGAGATTCTAACCCCCCATAAAATAGCAGACTGATTCTCTGGTCGAGTGACAATTTTTGGTCTGCTTCATCATCAAAGCCATCTACGAGAGTCTTGTGATCTACCTGCATGTTTGAATATATTTCATCAAACTGTCGGTATTTGATGATAGGAAATTGTTCCACCAAATCATCAAATACGGACCAAGGAAGCGGTGTCGTGGTGATGAAATCCGCAAGATTTGAAACACTGCGACAGATCGCTTCAATTGCAAGTTGTTTCAATGTGATTGATGATCCAGATGGAATGTTGTAGATGACTTGTAGTAGTGTTGCTGATGATGATGATGATGTGAAAGACATTTTTTTTGCGGTTTCTGTTGTGGTATCTGCAAAAGAGAAAGAAAAAGAATTCAAATTAGAATTGCCTGATCTTGTAATGGCCCCAGGGCAAAGTATTGTAACTCTGGGGAATAAGAAAGCGTTTGTCGTCAAAGGGATTAAGCGCAATTTTCGTTTGCTCAATGCTATATACATCGTGATGTTTCGATTGTATAGTGCATTGAGTTTGATGTAGTACGAAGGATTTATTTGAATGGTCTGTAAATTGCTGCAGACATTCCAAGTAATCTTCATACTTTATTTTGCGCTTCACCACACTCTTCTTTACCCCCTTGGCTTTCTTAATGTTGCTACCTCCTTGAATCTTAAATGTGTATTGCTTCGAACGCAATCCAATAAAAAATAACATAATTTTACCTTTCACCTCATCCTTCATTAGACCCGGTATTTTACTATTAACTAAGGGAATATTCCAGCGATTATCTGAAGGATAATCGCTCGTGTCAAAACGTTGAATATCCGCCTTTATTACCTCTTCATAGAGGTCCTCACACTGTATCTCATAGACCAGGCTATCAGTGTCCGAATACAAAAGTTTGCACCGCTCCACCGGAAACTTTTTGAGCATGTAATCATAGTGAAACTCATAAATGCAAAGTTTGGAAATATCAAGAATGCACATCCCAATGTATAGAGGTTTATCGAATAGAATACTGTGCTTTTTTAATTCAACAGCCATCAGATCTTCATCGAAAATAGTTCTACTTTGAAAATTAGGGCTGGCAATTAAGTTTTTCGCTCCCATCCTACCGTTCCATTTTCTAACCAACTTCACAATTCGATGTTTTCTCACGTTTTGCATTGTTTTCCCAAACACTGCGTTTACCATCAATTTGTAGAGGTTTTTCTCAAATTCATGTTTCGCCTGACTTCGCAGTTGAGTGTTAAAGTCGATGTAGGGTTTCAGCCAGGCGGACTGATCAAACTGCAATACTCGGTGAATTTTTTTCAAGACTAAACCATGCGCCAAAGCTTGCTTTAGATTCCTGTAATGAATTATGTATTTTTCTTTATCATCGAGGGTGGTCAATAACTTTTTATTTTTAGAATTTGTCAACATCTTGAATCGTTTCGAGTCTACATTGCGTGTATTTCAACATGCAATCCCATGTGAATCCAGGGATTGTATAATAGCTTGCTGCGTCTAAGCCGTATGTCTTGTGGCAGGTGTTTCTAAATGTCTCAAATACGCAAGCTAACAACAAGATATCAGTTTTCATATACAGATCGCTGTACTCACCGAGTGTTTTCAATCCAAATTTCTCCCAAATTACCTGTGCATGTATATAATCCTCATCTTGTATGTGTTCATCGTTCAAGCGATTATAAAATTTCTTTTTCGCAGGTAATTCGGTTTCTTGCAATCTCTCAATTTTGTCAAGATAATCATAGAAAAATACACCTTTTCTATAGAGCAATCGTAGGCTCTCATTTGGTACATGTCTAAACTGATTATTTAGAATCTCAAAGTCGGTATCTTTTAACGTGGACACCAAAGTGTCTAACGAACACCCCATAAACCTGAAGGAATCTATGTAGCGAAATTTAATTTTGGTATCGTTATCGTGGACGGTGAAACTAATTTATTTTTCCTTATTAACCGGCAGCAAAGTTATGTGATTTCGTTTAGCCAAGTCGCGAATAATAAAATGTGAGTCGTACCCACTCAAATTGTGAAAAACAATGGGTACAACAAAGGATTTCCGATATAAAAGGTTGCACTTATTGTGTGAAAAGCCTCTAAATTTCCCAGACAGGTGGTCATGGTCGCGAACTACCCTATCCTGAGGGCTAAAAGGTTTTTCACAAATATGGCACACCCCCGTAGCATCCTTCAAGTCTACCACGGTGTTCATAGGCTCTACGTTAATCAGTTTAGACTGCACAAATTTTGCCACATTAGCCATATCTTCAGCGAACCAAGACATACAATCAACCCCTCTATAACTTTTGTAGAATGAATAATCATTATTATAACTACATTGAAAATAGTACCCAGCACTGTAAGCGGTATGTTTTTGATATGGCAAACTATTAGTTGATGGTTTCTTGCCACCAGTAACCGGTTCCAAAAGAGATTCAAAATCAGCGTAAACGATGAACGGAACTTCTTTATACATGTGGTTTTTAAATTGAACGTGAGAAAACTTTGGAAATTCAATTTTACATTCATTCAACTTTTCACAGTATTCAGAATGCTCCTTTAACTTTCCCTCTGAATAAAAATAATTTAGACATCTATCGCAAATATATTTTTTTCCTAAATGCTTGGAAACTTGACTCGATATAAGGCGTGACAGATTTTTTATAAAACAATAATGATATTGGATTTCATAAGCATCATTATCACTCTCATCATCATCATCAACACCCTCTACATCCATATCACTTTTTTTCGGAAAATACTTGTCTTGAACAAGTAACAAATTGACATGTTGCTCTCGCTTTTCTTTACACAAACGTACTGGAACGACGGTGAACTTGGAACGTGCATCCATTTCCAAACCGAAGACATTTACAGAGATTGACTGATTATGCTTCTCAAAAACTGAAATTTCATTAATTTTGACTGGGGCACTTAAACCGGTTAAATTCAAAACTGTGCTGTAATGTGGATATGAAGAAGGCCTATCAGAATTTCTGGCGGCAGGAAATAAAGCGGAAACAATACTCCAGAAAAAGCAGTCCTGACCGCGATTCTTAACATTGATGCAAGCTTTAGTGGACTTAATTTTTTCTGGTAGCTCAATGTAGGATGAGGCGCCCTTACTAAGCTCGAACTTATTTATATTAACTTCCAAGGAAATAACTTCATTTATCGACCAACCCGATCCGATGGTTGCAAATTCAGAAAGCGCATTTAAAATGCGATCTTTTACGTACAAGTCAAACCAATATTTCAAATCGGTCCCTAAATCAATGACTTCATTTTTTGTTGTAAAATACTTTTTGTCTGAAATCTCTGTATCTCCTGATAGTTTAACAAATTCTCCACACAAACTACAATTTACCTTTAACATAGGATTTTTCTTCAAAACATTTTTTATGCGAACCTGAAAAACTTTGCTAGCATCCCCCAAAAACTCTAAAACATCTTTATGACTTTTATTGATTATGACGCCCGTTCTAACGCGACTTTTGAAAGCGGAAGCTACCTCTTCCCATTTAACGCGACGATTTCTGTTAGTGTGACGTGCTGAAATACCCATTCCCAATTTATCAAAATTTTCTAATATAATTTTGAATCTTTTCAGATGTCCAATATTGGTTTGCAATTTCCGTAACGTTCCCACCGATAAATCCGCTTTCCGAATAGCCTTGTTGCATAGAAGAATGTGTTTTTTGGTATGTTGTAACCAAGTTTCCACATCCCTTTGCGACAATGGTCTTGACTTTTTACTCAAAATACTTTCTACTTCCCTCAGTTTCACGATACTTTCATCGCTAAGACAAGCAATTTGATCTGAATTCATTTTTCGTTCTCTCTCTTTACAAGATTACCAACACCAGAAAGTTACAAAAATTAAACACTTACAATTATTCTGTTGTGGCTGCTGGTGTTGTTGTTGTTGTTGTTGTTACTGGCTAGCTGCTGCTGCTGTTTCTGTGGTTGCCTCTTCGCTGATGTTGTTGTTGTTGTTGTTGTTGTTGTTACTGGCTAGCTGCTGCTGCTGCTGTTTCTGTGGTTGCCTCTTCGCTGATGTTGTTGTTGTTGTTGTCGTTGTTGTTGTTGTTGTTGTTACTGACTAGGTGGTGCTGCTGCTGCTGTTTCTGTGTTTGCTTCTTCTATAGCAAACAGCGTTTTTAAGTTTTTGGTCCCGACGTTCTGCTGGCCTTTGAATATCAATCTGTAGTTTCCAGTGGCAAATTCCTTCAGGTGGTCCTTAAAAACTGGTAGCACTCTGTTCGGTAAGAACACCACCACGTCCTCTAATTCCAGCAACACAGTTTCCCCGTACTTCGTTTTCACAAGTTTAGCGCTGAGGATTGGATATTGTTTCCACAGCACTAAGTCAACTAATTTTTTGGAAGGTTTGAGACCCCACTGTGGATCTGAAATTTTATTTATCTCCTTTATAAAACTCATCTGTAAATAAAAATAACCTTCTATAATAAATTTATGAAAAACTAATTTTGAACTTACTTTTGTTTGGTTTTTTTTTTTGCTAGCTTCTGAGTGGCTTCTGCTGTTGCTTTTGTTGACTTGCGTGTGTCGATCAGATTACTTTTCTAAAATAAATATTTAACTAAGAAACTTTCTTCCTACAGAAACTATTCAATTCAAGACAATTTTTATAACATAATGTCTTCTGACTAACATTCATACAGCATCTTACACAGAAAACATTTACCCCCAAAAATGTTATAATATAATATATTGCTTAGTAGTGTACCTGAATAATTTTCTACTATAACTATTTAACTAAGAAATTTTTTTTTTCGCTACAGAAACTATATATTCCAAGACCACAACATTTTTTAGAAAATATTGTCTTCTGGCTAGACATTTTCTCTCAATGCAACAACATCAAGAGAAAAAACATTTATAAAGAAATATTCAGATAAAGCTAACAAGAAAACAAGCCTTTTTCTCACACAGAGAATCTTCAGCTCAAAAATGTTATAAAATACTGTATTCTAACCAGACATTTTCTCTCAATGAAGTCACATCAAGAGAAAAACATTTATAAAGAAATACTCAGAACATATTTACCGTTCACGACACAAAAATCAACTCAAAAATACACACAAAATAATGTCTAATGACTAGAAATTTCTTTCAAGACAGCAAAACATATTTTCAAATTAAAAAATTATAATAAAAATAATAGAAAAAGATAACTTACCAGAAATAGTTTTCACTGCACAAACACTTACTCTCACTATGCAAGACTGTTTGCAATTGATTTCAACGCAATCAGGACGTCGTATTTAAACCGTTTTGCACGGTACGAATGTACGCAAAAACAAGTCCTCTCTCACTCTCCCGCCGACCGTGATGACCACATTCCAGCAAGATCCGCTTCTTGGGAGTAGTTCTCGAGAATTTACAGGGTGATATTACTTAGTAATTTGTATTTCAAGAAAATACTCGTCTCAAACAAATGCTGTGAAAATAATACACATAGTAATTTGACATTAATTTTTATTTTCTATAGCTAAAATCCTAGTCAACAATTCTTTCAGTTGTTCGTAAAGCGTCAGATTTGGACAAGGGATATTAAACAAACTTAATGTTAACTTATTAGTGTCTACAAGAATATTTGCGAATTCATTATATTCGAAATACCTATTATTTTCAAAAAAATAAATTCTTCCGTTAGTATACCGAAAAGCACTTCTAATATTTTCAGGTATACCGCTAAAGTCTCTGCTTATATAACCGTAATTTTTCCCTTCATAGGAACACTCGTTGATCTCGGCGTACATATTATTTGAGAAGAAAAAAATAGTTTGTCCTGTATAACTGGTAACCGTAGCAATGATTTCATCTGCCGGTATTGAGAGCTTGAAATCGCTAATGCTTAAAGTTTTCAGTAGTTTAAAGTTCTCATCTGAGATGTAGAATAATCTTTTCTTATCTCCAATCATAACTATTTCACCAGACGGTCTCTGATATATTGAAGTTATTTCAGCGACATCCGATGGTAGAAAATGTAGGACTTTCCGTAGATTAACTTTTTTTGATGTTATGTTTCTACTCTCCATATCCATGATCCATAGCCTGTCTTTATATATAATATACAGATTGCTTCTTAATACTAAAAACTGTAATCCCGAAACATCTACTTGACATAAGTCTATTGCTTTCTCTTGTGTACCTTTTACAGTGGTATTAGTGGTAGTTGTGGAAATAATAATTTTTTGTGTACTTGAAGGAATCTCATGAATATATTTCTGTGTTGTCTTTGGGGTGCTTTTTACCGTCACACTTTCGGGGATTTTTTTCGTCGTCTTTGGAATGCTTTTTACGGTCGTACTTTCAGAATTTTTTTTCGCTCCATATAAAAATTGAATTGCTCGGATATCATCTTCATCGAGTTGTAAACGACCATAATATGGATACATTATTGAGCTCCAAAAAGGGGAATGCTCCATTCCAACGCTGTGACCTATTTCGTGAATCAAAACAGAAAGCAAACTTGTCTGGTTTGCTGGAATATCTTCTATTTTATCCAACCCTAAATACCACATCTCACTTCGGTCTAAATGAATCTCACGACATGTATCATTATTTGGGAGATATGCATGCCCCAAAGCACCAGAAGGTCCGTCAAATAGATAATAACAATTTCCCGCATCTTGACACCTTCTGTTGTTTGAGTGTCGGAACTGTCCGTCGGCATAGGAAATAACTATGTCCGGTGCAGTAGGTGAATAAGTGAATTGTAAGTTTGACACATTTTGCCATACTTCAAAAGCTTTTTCTGCCACTAATTTCCTTTCCGAATCAGCAAACACAAAGTACCACTTTAATTTAGTCTTTTGCCATTTTTGGGAGGTTGTACGAAAACTCAAAGGGAAATCAGGTAAACCGCAACGTGGTTTATTCATTAAATTTAAAGTTTCTTCATTTGCAGTACCGTCGACTTTCAAATTATATAGTTCTTGAAAATTAATCAATCCCTCTTTTGCGTCTGCTATAGATGTTCCATTAGGTTCCGTTAAAAATCCATATCGCTTTAAATAGTCCTCAACATTCACTTCACCCGTTACCAGTGAAAAATAGCAGGCTATATAAATTCCCAGTAACATTATTTTTGCTTCTGTTCTCTTTGAATGATTAAATAAAACTGAATTTTCAGTGCTTCAAATTTATAATTTAAACCCTCTTTTATTCTATTCAGCAATTTACCTAGTTACCATAAAACTATGTGCAAGATTATTTGAAACCTATTTCAGCATATTAATCTACCCTGTATTTTCAATTTCAAGACTGCGTCACAACCCACCTACCAGGATATCCAGCGTATTTTTCCACATCAGGTTGTTTGCGCTTTACTAGCTGACCTCCACGAAAAGTCCGTATGGATGAACCGTCTAAGTCACCTTGATATATAGAAACAAGTCCATAAAAAAAATCGCGGATGTGATTTTACTTTACATATCCCTATCTGAACCTCAAATTAATGCGAATTTTTCTACATCATATCGGCAGCGGTACTAGTTAACCTTCAAAATAATCGCAGTATGATTGAACTTCATACCGTCGCCTTAATGTCGGGAAACAAGTCTGTACTCGTAAAAATCGCGAAACGCGACTCAAGCCACTAAGCTATTTTAATTATTTCGCATTACCAGTGGCGGACGGATGGAAATTTCACACACTATTAAATTTTATTCAAAGAAAATTAACGTTTTCGCATTTTTCTCCCTTAACACTGCCACCAAATTTATGAAACTCACACAACTACTCAATAGACACCTAACATACCCAACAACCCACACAACCAGTGCCGGCGGCCTACGGGGGCTCAAATACTGATATACTTGCCTACGGACCCAAGTGAGCCAAAACTCTCATATCTATACTACTGATAGAATTCTAGCAATTTGGTTACTCACGTTTCCAAAATAAGTTAATGAAATGTACTTTGTAGGATCTGTATTTTTGACAAAGGGATAGAGGCTTCGATATGCTAGTTGAAGCTCTTTTCGGGAGATTAGTTTCATAATTAAATTAGGATTGATGTCGTTATTTAATTATGAATGACAACTAGAAATTTTGCTAACAGGTACCTAGAACACTATAGATCATTTAGACTGATTCAACCTTTTCTAACCATGTAATTCAAACAGGGCACACTTTTTCTACAATAGAAAACACAACAATTTTGCATTTCAGTAATAATTATTTTAAAACATCTTTCTTAGAACAAATTCAAATTTACCTCTCTCACAATAAATTCCCAGATTTGCTACTTAATAATCAGCTTAACTTTGTAAAAACACCCCTGTTCGAATTACTACGTTAGGACGGGTATTCCCGGTGATAATCTTAGAATATCAGGTAGTTGTATAATACCTTTATATCCGTTTAGTTTTATATTCATTATGTTATTGACCACGACCGGCTAACCATCATGTCGGTGTATTTGGTCATTTGTGTTGTATTTAAGGTTTGTAAGATGGGTTTTTTCATTGTTTATATATGTTTGAAAATGATGCGCTAGGCATCGAAACTAGTCACATGTTTTAGTGAATAAATGTGTTAGTGATAGTAAACAAAGTAATTAGTTTCATTTCATCATCATGATTGACTATCATAAAGTAACGGCTTCCACAATCGATTTATTTAAATTTTTTTTATTGAAAAATTGTTAGGACTCACTAGTACGTCAGATCTAAATATTGCTCACAAAGTTTCGAATGAAACTCTAAATATAAAAAATGCTGGAAGGCAAAAAGTTAAGTTCGCCACAAAATTATTTTCCCATACCATTTCTAGTACTATTACTAGATGTGGAATGAATGGCCAACTTTTAGATGAAAATTGAATTGAAAATGCTGATTTTTTCAAACAAGTAATGTTTAGTAATATATTAATATTTTTTCTAGTAAAATCAAAATTATTTACCTAGGTAAATGATTGGTCTGATTGCCTTAATGTTCTAAGTGAAAGAGACACCCGTGAAAGAATGACAGCTTTTGGTCTATCTATTGATTTACAAATCAATATTCTGGATGCAATGAGTAATTTGATGAAGAACATGAGAGTAAAGGACAAAAAATATATTCTTCCCTTTCAAACAGGTATGTCTATATATATATACATATACTTTTTGATTTTAGGGGTGATAATCATGAACACCTCCACAAAACTTTTGTTTGAAGATTTAAAAGAACGATCTGGTATTCGGTATCTTTACCTTTTCTGCTTACTCAAATGTTGAGGAAGACAGAACTAAAGATTTGACGGCTGACACAGTTGATTTGAGTACTGAATGCCTTGGTGGTCTTCACACTGATTGCGAGTCAGAACCTCAAATTACTGATGGCGATTTGAACGTATTAGAAGACCTGGCATATGATGGACTTGAACATTTGGCAGGATTTATATGCAACAAACTTGAGCCAGATAAGTCCTTAGATACTAAAGATCAAGGTAGCCTCGTTTCCTGGACCACTTAAATGAAGGTGTTTTCAATAAACCCTCTACTGACTTCATGTCACAATTAAAAGAATTAGAGGGAATTTTTAATAATCTAAACTCGGACGGATCATTAATATGTAAGATTATTTAAAATTATTATAAGCAAAAAGCAAACACATTTGTTGTAATGATAATATAATGTATTGTTTTTCAGATGTAATTTAGGATGAGAAAATTAAACCGAGGTTTAAATGATAATTTGCTGAGTAATAAAAGAAAACATAAAAGAATTATGACTTGACTTGAAACTCTCAAGTCACAATTCTTGTCCACCTTCGATAACATAGTCATATTATTTGTTGTAGCATTAATAAAAGTAATCTTGTATTTTTATCTTCCACTTTTGTGTGAAATTTTCACATTTGAAAGTGCCAAAATGAGAATTCGGCGAAACGTCAGGTTCTCACCCGGAACCTAGTCATGACCTGGACTAGGTTCCGGACTATTATGATCGAGGAAGCCTTTAGAATGTTAGTTGTTTGCGATTGAAACTGAAGACACAAATACAAACAAAATGGTGAGAATAAAAATTTAAGCAGTTTAGTGAAGTTTATATTAAATGTTAAGAAAAAATAGATCAAAATGTACAATTGTCAAAACAAAAAAAAGTAATAATAGAGATGTGGTACAATAAATATTTTATATTTAGTTCAGAACTTTCCCTTAATATGTGAATTAACATATATAATTGACAATTACAAAAATGATAGAGATTCTGGTTTATTGTATTAATAAATATAAGTAACTTGCATTTACATACCATGCTTTATATACTAATGAGAATGATATACCTGACTTATTTCATGAACTTTGATACCAGTAATGAATTAAATTTAATGCTTTATGATTTGGATAGTGCAATACTCCATGTTACTGTTAGAAACCTTAATGCTAATTAAGATATAACTATTAGAAATCTTAAAGATCTTAAACCTCAAGTTATCATATGCCCTGAGGTGTAGTTAACATAGACAATTACTAAGTAAGATCAACATAGGGGATGGTGTTGTTATATGCATAAGAAAATATGGAAACATAATATGTATTTCTTGAAAAATATGTTGTAAGCATAATTCTTAAGTGTTTTGCTATTTTTGAAATATATCATACCAGTGCCTGCATGTAGATTGGCTATACTTCTCTTGAAGGATACTATGAATACTTTTTTCATTATACAAGCTGGTATATATATATATATATATATATATATATATATATATATATATATTGGTATATAAAAATAATATTGTTAAATAATTGTGTTTCAATGTATGTCACTTAGCATAAAAGATTATAGTTGTTTTTATTTAAATATAATTTTATCATTAATTAATTTGTAATGTATGTTTCAACTCTTATCTCAGGTTGGATTCTGTTTGAATTTATTTAATTGCAAAAAAATATAAAGATATTCAAATTTGTACTTACTGTCTGCCTTCCCCTTCTTCTTGTCTTATATTCAACAAATCCCTCATACTCCTATCTCTTATTGTTTTGTACTCATAATTCAATTGTAAAATCTTATTATCAATGTGATAAACTGTTGCTAATTCAAATTTAACTGTAAATAATCTTCAACAACCCTTGTGAATACTTTGTTCAATTTATTAACAATAATGAAAGCATTTCCAATACAACAAAACATCAATCACCATTAATTATTTTTATTAATTATCTAATACCCTTTGAGAAATTTTTCTTTAAATAATTCTGTAACCTTTAATTATTTAATATAAAAATTAATCTAAATACAAACATTTTTTAAATAACAAACACTTAACAAAGCACAGTACCTAACCTAACCTAACCTTTTTTTTATCGGTGAAAATCGCTGGACAAAGTATGCTTATGGTCTATCGCGTACAATAGTGTGGGAGTTGCACCCACTAAAAACAGCGTATGCTCACCCTTCTCTAGGGGAGGAGTGGTTGTACACCGGGACCGTCATTTCTGACTTGCGTCGGTGTGTTCCTCGTCTGTCTTTCTGCCATGTCTAGCGTTGTTGCTCCTTCTCTTTCTCTCTGTCTTTTTCCTCTTTTTCCTTGATGACCGTTCTGATCCATTTGTATATTAGCTCAAACTTCTCTTTACTATCTATCATGTTTTTGATTATATTACCTGGACTGTATTCTTCTTTTGTTACTTTCTCGATTTGTTTGGCAGATATCGCATAGCTCGTCTTGCGTTTTGCCGATCTTGTACAGGTAGGCTTTAAAACTGCCATGGCCGCTTAGGAATTGAGTGAAGTGGTAGTCCGTTTTTTTATGCTTGCAGTTCTTCCATTCCGTCGTGTTCTTTATCAGGTTCTTTGTCCACCTTGCCTTCCCCTGCAGCTCAGTCCATCTTTTTTGCCAGTTATTTTCTAAGTCTTTGCTATTTAGTGTTCTTCTGTCTTTGTAGTTAGCTTTGGCCTCCTCAACTTTTAGGTCTATCGGGGGGATACCTGCTATCACTTGTGCTGCTTCTCCGGATATTGTCCTGTATCCGGTTATGATTCTTAATATGCTTTTCCTCTGGGCTCTGATTAACATGCTCCTGTATTTCTCAACTTTCATTGCTACATGCCACACTGGGGCTCCATATAGCAAAATCGATTGCATTACCCCATACAGCAGCTTTCTTGCGGCATATCTGGGTCCATTTAGGTTTGGTAATATATGCATTAGCTTTGCTAGTTTTATTTCGGCTTTCTTGGTTGCCTCCTTTATATGGCTGGCAAAAAGCTCTTGATGATCTAAGACAATACCTAGGTATTTCAACTCTTTCTTCAGTACGAGAACTATGTCTTCAATTTTGATTTCGATTTTGCTTCTTACTTTTTCCATTGTTGTTCCTTTCAGTATTAACGCTTCTGATTTTTGTGGAGCTATCTTTAATTTGTTTGCCTTCATCCAGTTTACTACTTTTCTTATGGCTGTGTTCGCCTTCTCTACTAGGTCCTGTCTGTTTTCCCCCTCTACGTGTAAAGCAAGATCGTCCGCGAAAGCGATTGCCGTAGTCCCAGCTGGATAATCGATGTTTAGTACTGCATCATATAAGATATTCCATAACTATGGTCCTAGGACTGACCCCTGGGGAACCCCCATAAATTGCCTAATTTTTGTTGTTTTGTTGATTATAATGCGTCTATTGTTTAAGTATTCCTCTATGATGTTTGTTAAATATCCTTCCATTCTTTTCTCTCTGCATCTCTTTATTATATTTCCCCAGTTTACATTGTTGAAGGCGTTTTGGATGTCTAGTGTAATCATGCATATCCACTTTTATTTACTATTTTTTTGTTTTTGCTCTTATGAACTCGACCGCATAGATAGTGCTTCTTTTTTTCCGGAATCCAAATTGTAGGTCTGATATTTGGTTTTCTTTTTCTAGATACGTTTCCATCCTAGATTTTATTATGGACTCGTAGAGCTTCGCGATTGTATTAACCAAGCCGATGGGCCGGTATGCACCGGCCTCGGTCGGTTTCTTTCCAGCCTTTTGTATTAAGACTAGTTTTACCTCTTTCCATTCTTGGGGGAAGGTTTGTTTCCTGATCTGATTATTTAGGATTTTCCTCATATGGTTAGGGATTTTCTCAACTAGTTCTTTTATTGTTTTTGCTGGGATACCATCCGGGCCCGGGGCTTTCTTGTTTTTTTAGTTTATTTGCTGCTTCCTTTAGTTCTTCTAGGGTTATCTCCGGTACTTGGCTCTGTCTGCATTTGTTCGACAGGATGTGAGTCTCTCTGTCGATTGGGAATAGTTCTCTCGCCACCTCTTTTTTTCTTTTTGTGCTCAGGTTGTATGGTGCCGTACCTCCTAACTTTTTGCTTTCACAGATTAGTTTCTTGAGCCTCCTTCTTTGTTCTTTTAGTCTCGCCTCTTTTGCCCCTACAGAGTTGAAGTCCTTAGCTTTGTTTAGTTTTGTGATCGCTCTTCTTGACTCTGTGCATGTTTCCCTACCTTCCGCTATCTCCTCATTCCACCAGTAGGGATGTTCCCTGTTTTCATCTCTATTTTTATAATTCTTGTCCTTCTTTAGGTGTTCATTTAGTAAAGTTATAAATCTGTTTATATCTGTCGTTCCTGTTAGATCCTTAATTGCACTTTCCGTTAGTCTCATGTGTGATGTTACCGCGTCTATGTGTAGGTGTTATTCTGGGGCTGTGAGCTTTAATATCGAATTTTATATATTTATGGTACGTGAATAGGTTGCGGTCTACTATCCTCCAGTTTTTGATGTTTTCGCTACAGCCAGTAATATCTATGTGACTCTCTGATCTTCCCCTCACGAACGTCGCTTCTCCATTATTGCATATGTTCATGGTATGTGCTGCTAGCCAGTCTGTTAGTATTTCCCCCCTCTTATCCTGGTAGGGTGATCCCCACATAGGTGATTTAGAGTTTAAGTCCCCCGCTATCACCAAGTTTTTGTTGTTATACTCGTTAGCCTATGCGTTGAGTTTGCAAATTCTGTGATGCTGATGTTGGGTGATATGTAACAGGCAATAATGGCCATCTTACCCATGTGCAGTACTACGTAGTTCTCCCTTTCGTTGTGGTTTATCACTTCTACATTTCTATTTCTTATCCAGATGGCCACGTTCCCTTTTTTATCTATTATACAATTTTGCTTCTCAGCTATCTTTATATTGGGTTTTGAGATTATTACAATATCGGCTGCCTCTTTTCTAGCTATTATGTCTGCTTCGTCGTGAGCGGCTCTAGATCTGCCGAGATTGGTCTGAAGGACTTTTATTTCCGTTTTTAGTCAATACGAGGGGAGTCTGGCTTTTCGCCAGACTTCATTCTCTTTGCCCGGGTCGCCCGCTATCGTTACTTGTTCTATCTGCTCTCCAGAATGTGCGATTGTCTCTGTATGTTGGTCCTCCTCAATGCTCATTACGTCATCGTCGATATCTTTTCCGTCACTCTGTGGTTCTTGTTCGTCAGTCTCATCGTTAAGAGGTCCATCTCTCTCTATTTTGTTTTTCTTTTGACTCATCTCAATTCTTAACTTCTTCAGGGCCTCTTTGTACTTTGGACATGTGCTGCTATTAGCTGCATGACCCGTGCTCCCACATCCTAGGCATTTTTTGGACCGATCACACTTGTTGAATTTGTGATCCGTTTCTCCACATCCGAAACATCTATTGGCGTTGTCTGGGCCCTCGCAGTTTTTTTGTTTTTTGAATGCCCAGCATTTTCCGCATTGTTGAACAAGAATCCTTGGTTCTATGTCACACCAGCTTAGGCCAATTCTTATCTTTTGCGTCTTTTCTAGTATGTTAATTGCTGTGTCATTGTCAGTCCTCGCTGTGGCCGTATGGGTCATGTCTCTGTCCGGCCTTAGTGTTCCTACTATAATTCCGTTCTTATCTGTTAGTTGTTCTAGTGCTTCTCTGACTTCATCCTGTTGCGTTGTGGCGTCCATTCCGCTTATATGAAAGGTTTTTCGTTTTGATCTGCCTTTTCCGTCTAGCTTATTGATGGTCTTACCTTCGCCTTTCATTGCCTCTGCCAGCTCATCTAGTATCTTTTCGTCTTTCTCTAGTATTATTAGCACTTCCTCTTTTTTTGTGCTTCGTATTTTCTGTATTGCTTTTTTGTTATTTAGACGTTGTATTTTTTGTTTTATGTCTTCTAACGTGTTTTACCGTCAGGGCGTAAGTTTTCCTCCTTTTTGTGTCTTGGCTTTTCGTCTGATTCCCCTCGTTTTTACTTACATCTGTCGTCCTTTTCTCCTTCGCAGTCGCCATTCGTTTTCTGGTAGTATATATTGTTATTTTTTCCCTGTGTATCTGAATATCAATTGGGTTATTTTCCTCAGGTGCTCATTTGAAATTTCTTCCAGATGATGGATTGCGATTTCGTCGTCATTGGGCGTCTCTTGTTCTAGTCTCTCCATCTTTTCCCATAGATTCTCTTCGCCGTTATAGTTGAATTTAATTATCTTTTGGCTGGGTTGCCTATTTATGGTAGTTAGCGTCTGTGTAAGAATGTCGAAGTCCTCTTGAGTTTCTGCGAGTTCAGGGAATTTGTTTAGGAAGAGTCTTTGTATGCTCTCCGCATGCTTGGGGTCCCTTGGTTCCGTTATCATAACCTTTACCACTCTCTGGGAGGTTTCTAGGGGGTTGCCAATTTTTACATTTACATTTGTGTATAGCGAATCGCTCCATTTCATGTCCTTGATCTTTTTGTAGTCGATATACGTGCGAATAGGGTCAATGTCTCTTAATGTGTTTCGCTCCTCTTCCTTTGCCTGTACGCCTTGTTCTTTAGTTTTCATTCATTCAGTCGTTTGTGTCTGTGCTTCCTTTCCTTTGTCAGCGATCTTTCCCTGTTTCATACTAGAGAGCCATTTAATAATGTTTAGCTTATTTATTTGTTCCGTCTGTTTCTTTAGCTTTATGTTAAGCTCCTTAAGTTCTCTTTTGGTATCTTGCTCTACATTTTTTTGTAATTCTTTGCTAATCTGAACGATCGCCTCTATTATTTCTAGGGTTTTTTCAGCCTCGTTTGATTCTTTTATTGTCACACTGTCGTCCTCACTTAGACTCAGGTGCATCAGTTTCCTTTTTTTCTCATTTGTAAGGCTTCCTGCTGAGCCTCTTCTCTGTGATTCTCCTCTCACAATGGTAGTCAAGCTCCCTAGGGAGCCTCTCCTCTGCGATTCTCCTTCTTTTTGCAGTAGTTTTGTTTTTTTGTTCGATTTCCTTATTCTTATCCATGTTCCTTGCGTGTGCATTACTATTTTTTCCTTCTGTATTTTTTTCAATATATGATTGCATTTGATTCCCACGAGTAGGGTCGTATTAAATTACAGGCGAGGCAGTGCGCCCTTACCCCGTCCGGGCTTCTTACACTGGGAGGGCGCCAGGTATCCCAGTGGCACCGTTCTCGACTAACTAACGCATAGCCATTCACCCATCGGCACGGTTCGCTTTACGCCTTAAGTTTCGGTTTTTTCAACAGGTTGTCTCCTGCGAGTCACTTCTTAGTCGTCATCTACCCTCACCTCCGACCTTACCAGCATGGGTGACCCTGCCAGGAACCGAAGTTCCCCCTGGCATCGCTCTCGGGATCATTGGGTAGATGACTTAAGCTCCCCCACCACGACAAGGTCTTGTGACTCCTAGAGGGAGAACCTAACCTAACCTAACCTTTGTGTCCTTTTCCTTGGTTCCTATTTGTCCTCTTCTTTTCGGGCGTTATCTTTTCTCTTGATAACTGGTTACATTGAATTTTTATTTATAATGTTCATTCCATTCTTTTTATTTTACCCATTGTAATAATTGTTAAATTTACAATTTTTTTCCTTTATGAAATTTTAAATAATATTTTTAACAGTCTAATGTAATTCGAGCTTTATCGTCGTTGAATTGGCTTAACGTTCAATAAAAGTATTTCGGATCACCTTACTAACGAAACACTTAAATCTATTTTGACATCTTAAACCTAATAGGTAACACTTCAAATTTTGAGGTTATTTCGATTTATAATCGAACAGAAATTTGTCTTCAAAAATTGATTGGCAGTCAGATCTCCTACAAATTTTTTACATTATCGATAATTCCTTCCTGCAATCTACTGCAAAATGCCCATATTTCTAGCTGTGAAAATACAATTTGACGTTTACATTGCCTTTTTGATAATAAGATCTCCAGTTGAAATGAAGTTAACTTATTTTCAACATGCTCATTCATTCAAGTGTTTGAATCCATTTCATTTATAACATTCATATATATGCACTAAATCTGTTCGATTGATGGAATTATTTCTTCGGAATCTACATCATAACTTTAGATCTTTAATATCACACTTCAATTGCCCTTTTTATACTTATCTTTACAGGGAAAAACTTAACTGTGGCTAAAGTTGAAAGCAAAATCGCAAGATTTCTATTGTTGGAGGCAGTGTATTTACTTAAATTTTTAACTGCATACTTATTTTTTATTATATGTATGTAGTTTTTTGTATTAGAGGTTACACACCTATGTATAAAATGATCCCTGGGGTAGGGGTAAAATAATCCCAGGGATCATTTTATACCATACATTAATAAATATCAGGGAAATAAAACACTCAGATGTTTATTTTAATCATATATGGATTCTTCATAACAATTTAAGTATGTAAGCAAGTTACACAACTTTTACAGTCATCTAGTTCCATTACAGATCTTTTTTTGTAATTGTCTACTATTCAATCAACAAAACTAAATATTAAACATTGCAACAAACTTCTAAAATGTTTGCTATATTAATAATACACCTAGTCAAGCAATAGGTAAACATTTAAACACAAATGATACTTATCCCTATCAAAGGTTTTCTATCAATGTCAAAAAGCAATAGAAAAATCAACTCTTCATTTAAAAAATAATAATTTCCTTATCAGGATCTTAGAAATAGACCTATAGCTTTAATTTTTTTTTCACGCTATCAAATTGGTTAGAAAGGCAAATATCACAAGTAAAGTCGCCTTCATCGTCACTATCTACTCCCGCACAAGGCTCATGTTTCCATTTAAGACACACAACGCACTTAATCCACCCTTCGCCTTTACTGTCTTTGAAATAGTACAGTAGACGCATTCGGTATCACTCTCCTCTTCTGAAGAATCTGATATATTTTGGGTTTTTTTGCCTTTCTCTTTCCGCCTCATTTTCATTTCCCGACTCCTTTTTTTATGTTAAATTCAAATAATAGTAGTGTGCTTGTTAGTATTTAATAAAAGATATTTAGGAAAATCATAAAAGAAAACTTAAGAAGTATTTCAAATAAATTTGAAGCAATTCATAAAATGGCTTCCAATTTGGCCTTAACATAAACATAATCAAAAACATTAAGCAAACAATAAAATAAAATTTATATAATTTTAAATTATAATATCATGATAATAAATTTTTGTGAATATAACAGCAATTTCGCTATTTTCAACGTGTATTCCTTTGACATAATCTTATTTATCAACCGAAATTAACTCGTCGCTCTCGAACCACTAAAAGGTATACACATCAAGTCTCCACTCATATTTCATGACATCCAATAACGGATATCGCCTACTTCTTAAGATGTGTTGCTGCAAATTGCAAGCATCAAAATTCAGCCAATTTTTGTTGTACTTATCAGTCTACTCGACTATACGCAAATTTTCTGGTTGCCTATTGAAACAAAAATCAAAGAAATAAGTGAATAACTGTTGTATGCGAAAGTAAGTAGCATCATAACCTTAATTTGTATAGTAACAATAACACTAAGAATAACAGACCTTCCAAAAATGTTAGTTTTATATAAATAATTAAGTTTAATTTATTTTTAATCCATATTAAAACATATATTTAACACTTAACGACGTCCTGTTTGGTGTTTCATCGACATATAGCGTATAGCTGAAAACAACTTCTGTAAAATCATATCTTGCTCGTAGATACTCCTCGAATTTGTTTTTTTTTATTCCATGGAACAAGAGGTTGAAGCCTCACCCCGTAAACTCATGGAATACTGAGAATCCACGACAAATTGAAGCTTCCAAAAACTTGTGTAGTTTATTACTATTTACATACCGTCGTTTGTAACCAGTCTCAAATCGCGGCTAAATTTTAAGATCGTCTGCTACTTGTTCCATAATTACAACAACTATTTAATGGGCTTTTTAACTCTTGCCTGAATTCATAATTTTATCATTTTTATGTTACACGTACTAAGTAGATATGTCTGAAAATAGTGACTGATTGCACACGGTTTCTAAACGGTTTTTATTTCAAGTCAGCTGAAGTTGGTTCTTTTTTAAATATAAATTATTTAAATATTGTTATTGTTCATTTAATTCGGTTATGATTAATAGCATTAATATTAAATTTATTCTTAAGGAACTGTCTTCTAAGCGTACAAAACCTCAAAGCAAGCAAAAAAACAGAAAAAGCTGTCTTATACACACAAGTACCAGGAGAACTGGGAGCAAGAACCTGCGTTTAAAGGCTTGTTAACAAAAAACATAAAAGGACCCACGTTTGCTTTTGTAAAGTTTGCAGCAAAGTTCTGGTACCTGGGAAATCTGATCTATTAAAACACTCATAGGGTACAGCACACAAAACTAAAGCCAAATCCAGTAGGCAACAAACTGTAACATCTTTAGCTGCTTTCCAAACAACTTCTAATTTAGACTAAAATGTTAAGGTAGCAGAAATTAGAGCAGCGACATTTAATGGAACATAATTTGCCATCCAATGTAATGGATCACTTATCGCAGATAATTAAAATTAGTTTTGTAGATCCTGACGTTGTAAAGAGATATACAAACAATAGGACAAAAAAAAACAGCTATACTTAACAAAGTTACAGGTTCTCAAGGTTTTGAAAATACCCTAAGACCCATACAAGAACGCAAATTTTCCTTATTGTGGATGAATCCACGCAGATAAGAGGTCAACAAAACATTTGGCATTAGGCGTTAGAGTATTCAACAAAGTAGAAGACTTGTTTTTGGGGTTATTATAGTTACCAAATGCCACAGCAGAAACACTGTATCTGAAAATTGTGTAGAGTTATTTTACAAAGTATAATGTACTATATAAAAGAAATTTAATTGGGTTTGCTTCAGATGGAGTCAGTGCAATGATGGGAGTACGTAATTCTCTTTCCACCAAATTAAGACATTTTTTGTTTTAAAATGTTTATGTCACACTTTCAGTTTATGTGCAAATTATGCTTGCAAAAAATTAGCTGAGGTGGTTGAAGACCTTGCAAAAGACATTTATACATATTTGCAGTAGTTTTAAAAGGCAAACTGAATTTGGTGAATTTCAAGAATTTCTTACTGCAAAGCCTCATTAAAAACCATCAATTAAATTAAATTATAATTTTTTAGATTTTATTTTGCCAGCCTTTAACTCTTTAAATTTAGAAATACAATCAGAGCAACTTAAAAATTAAAATTCATACTTTCGATAACAAAATTGAAATTGTTCTCCGAACAACATTAGATTGTTACATAAACCAAGATTATTTGCAAAAGAAATTCAGTATCCTCACAACTTTAAATCTATTGAAAATTTAATATTTAGGTGGACACGTTATGGGCTCCATTGCTAGTACACAAAATAAATTAAATAACCAAGAATTATTTAATTTTCAAAAATCATAGTCTAGAATTTTATATTGAGAGTTGTCAACACATTTACAAACGATTTGATGCTAAGAATGATACAATGAAAATTCTGAAAGAGCTGGCTGTAATAAACTCAGAACATTCATATCACAAGTGATCTTGGTTACACCGTTAGCCATATATTTCCCAAACTTAATTCCCCAAAATAAATTAAACGACTTAGATCGAGAATGGCGCCAATTACACAATATCGACTTTGACAATTTTAAATATCTTTTTTTTTGTACAAAAATTCTCAAAAACTAAATATTCTGATGAATCCTTAATGTTTCCTACCATCTCTAATTTTGTTCTGGATGAAATATGTTTACCACATTCAAGTGCAACTGTGGAGAGGACCTTTCCACAATAAAATTAAATTATCCACTGAAACGTTATGTGGCATACTGCAAACTAAAACGTTATTAAAACATGATAATTGTTTTAATT
Organism: Octodonta nipae; assembly: GCA_034190945.1. Classification (NCBI taxonomy): domain Eukaryota; kingdom Metazoa; phylum Arthropoda; class Insecta; order Coleoptera; family Chrysomelidae; genus Octodonta; species Octodonta nipae. Next base: position 168,376,336 of record CM067216.1, on the reverse strand, counting down.
TTAATATTACATCAGATCTGTTAAAGAAAATGAATACACAATTTACAAACCATCTGAATAATTTGGTAGAGTGGGCACATGTTTTGTATTTGTATAATACATTCATTTATTTAGGTTTACATATTTTGTGTGTCATTATTGAATTGTAAAAATATTATTTAGTATACTAATCGAATTTATCACGTATTTTTAAATGATCTAACGATAATAAAAAATAACTGAATTCTTGTGTTTTTAATTTATACCCCTCACTAATTTTGTTTCTCTATTCCTAGGCCTCAATTTTGTTAGATTATTTGTGTGAATAATGTTGTAAATATTTTTCAAAAATTCGCGGTATCAAATATATTGGTCCGCAACAAATTAATTAATATTTATGATCAAATTAATAACTTTTTGTTTTTTTGTCACTGCCCTACATAACTACTTCTTTTAAAAACGAATATTTTACGGACTAAAACATTTCTCAAACCAACCACCGCTAAACAGATTCTCGTGTGTTTGGTTTATTTGTCTTAGAAAATACAATTAAAATAATTGATATGAGGAGCGGAGGTATTCCCAGATAAATATTTGTCATATATTATACATACATATATATATATATATATATTTTAGGTAGTTTGCAGGAATTCATCCGCGTAGTTGATAACTGATCCCTGCCGTGATCGATGGTTAAAGTATTCGAGTAACTAGAAGCGAAAGCAGAAGGCTAATCGAATTATCCGAACCGACCTGAAGAGGGCAGATGTGACTCTGCCGAAACGTCGTCATTTTATCATCGATCACGGCAGGGATCAGTTATCAACTACGCGGATGAATTCCCGGAAACCACCTAAAACATCTAGTGCCCGCGAAAACTTAAAAACATATGTATATATATATATATATATATATATATATATATATATATATATATGTCGTTCTTTTTCATCGAGAGACCCCATGCTATCCCAAAATTTATTAGACTATGAAAGGTCTACCAGGGCTCATTCGATGCTATCGATTATAAAGTCAACACAATCGATTTAATTTGGGTGTCAAACCTCTGAAAATGTTACCTAAAGGTAGTTGAGGCGGCTGTTAATGAGTCCAGGGTCAAATTTAGAAAATTAAATATGGCGGATCCAATAAAGCGGATTCCAGATGGCGGACAAAACCACTTGATGAAAAGAGATTTTCAAAAAATCACTTGATTTTGACCTTATTTAATACCTGGATGTTTATGGGGTTTCTGATGATAAATCCAGGGTTCATTTGAGAAAATGCAATATGGTGGGTCCAATATGGCGTCCAATGCCGCGACAAGAGACATTATTTAAATTTGAACTGATTTCCATATAAAATTAAGATATTTATTTGCATACGCATGCAATAAAAAGTACATTTTCTTTACGACAGGTGGAGTATTGTCAACCACAACTAAGTTTCCACTCATGCAGATTTATATGTAACCCTATAATTAATAATAATAATAATTATAAACTTCTTTATTGATCCTACAAGGTATGTGCTAGGCGAAGTTTAGCTAAAGCTATTCTTACACTTAACCTAGCCATACAGGTAAATTACATAAATATAATACAACATAATACAGGGCACCACTTAAGTTACAAATGTTTAGGATTTACATTATACTAACAGTCTACAGAGAACAAAGGCTTTACAAACAATGAGTACCAGACAGCAACAACTTTCGAAGCCAACTTTTAAATTCTAGTATTGATGTGAATGGCTTATTTATTAGGAGTTTGTTAAAGTACCTTAGCACCTAGCTATGAAAATGATTACTTGAATAAGGCAGTATTGTGACGCGGGGTATGAAGAAGTCTGTTTGAGCGTAAATTAAGCAGATGGAGGGTATCCCTAAAGATTAATTTATGGTATTAGCAAAAACTGAATCAAAGTAGCTTTTCTTTTCTCTGCGTATAGCAGATAGTGTGAAATTTCGTAATTCTTTATACCGATTCCAATAACATTGTAATTTTGTACACTTAAATTTGGATAAGGCTTGCTCACGCTCTTTTATTATCATTATTTTTATGACATATGTAATTCAAGGAGCTTTGTTTTTGGTGACTCTAACAGTACGTATAGGAGCATGTTTATTGAATAGTGAAATTAAAAGCTCATTGAATAACTTAATTTTTTCGTCTATATCGTTAATACATATGTTATATCTAGAAAGGGTGTTTCTAATAAATCGGATAGGAATGCTTTTGAAACCAAGTTCTTGAAATCCCTAAAAGTAATGTATTTGGGCCATTCTGAAGTTTTAACGCAAATTAATTCACAACAAATTAAAAAGTGATCAGATTTGAGTGTTTCTCACCTCACTGTTCTTAATGAAATTATTATTGGAAACAAATATTACATCTAAAAGGGATAATTTGACTTCACAGATTCTCGTGTGTTTGGTTTATTTGTCTTAGAAAATACAATTAAAATAATTGATATGAGGAGCGGAGGTATTCCCAGATAAATATTTGTCATATATTATACATACATATATATATATATATATATATATTTTAGGTAGTTTGCAGGAATTCATCCGCGTAGTTGATAACTGATCCCTGCCGTGATCGATGGTTAAAGTATTCGAGTAACTAGAAGCGAAAGCAGAAGGCTAATCGAATTATCCGAACCGACCTGAAGAGGGCAGATGTGACTCTGCCGAAACGTCGTCATTTTATCATCGATCACGGCAGGGATCAGTTATCAACTACGCGGATGAATTCCCGGAAACCACCTAAAACATCTAGTGCCCGCGAAAACTTAAAAACATATGTATATATATATATATATATATATATATATATGTCGTTCTTTTTCATCGAGAGACCCCATGCTATCCCAAAATTTATTAGACTATGAAAGGTCTACCAGGGCTCATTCGATGCTATCGATTATAAAGTCAACACAATCGATTTAATTTGGGTGTCAAACCTCTGAAAATGTTACCTAAAGGTAGTTGAGGCGGCTGTTAATGAGTCCAGGGTCAAATTTAGAAAATTAAATATGGCGGATCCAATAAAGCGGATTCCAGATGGCGGACAAAACCACTTGATGAAAAGAGATTTTCAAAAAATCACTTGATTTTGACCTTATTTAATACCTGGATGTTTATGGGGTTTCTGATGATAAATCCAGGGTTCATTTGAGAAAATGCAATATGGTGGGTCCAATATGGCGTCCAATGCCGCGACAAGAGACATTATTTAAATTTGAACTGATTTCCATATAAAATTAAGATATTTATTTGCATACGCATGCAATAAAAAGTACATTTTCTTTACGACAGGTGGAGTATTGTCAACCACAACTAAGTTTCCACTCATGCAGATTTATATGTAACCCTATAATTAATAATAATAATAATTATAAACTTCTTTATTGATCCTACAAGGTATGTGCTAGGCGAAGTTTAGCTAAAGCTATTCTTACACTTAACCTAGCCATACAGGTAAATTACATAAATATAATACAACATAATACAGGGCACCACTTAAGTTACAAATGTTTAGGATTTACATTATACTAACAGTCTACAGAGAACAAAGGCTTTACAAACAATGAGTACCAGACAGCAACAACTTTCGAAGCCAACTTTTAAATTCTAGTATTGATGTGAATGGCTTATTTATTAGGAGTTTGTTAAAGTACCTTAGCACCTAGCTATGAAAATGATTACTTGAATAAGGCAGTATTGTGACGCGGGGTATGAAGAAGTCTGTTTGAGCGTAAATTAAGCAGATGGAGGGTATCCCTAAAGATTAATTTATGGTATTAGCAAAAACTGAATCAAAGTAGCTTTTCTTTTCTCTGCGTATAGCAGATAGTGTGAAATTTCGTAATTCTTTATACCGATTCCAATAACATTGTAATTTTGTACACTTAAATTTGGATAAGGCTTGCTCACGCTCTTTTATTATCATTATTTTTATGACATATGTAATTCAAGGAGCTTTGTTTTTGGTGACTCTAACAGTACGTATAGGAGCATGTTTATTGAATAGTGAAATTAAAAGCTCATTGAATAACTTAATTTTTTCGTCTATATCGTTAATACATATGTTATATCTAGAAAGGGTGTTTCTAATAAATCGGATAGGAATGCTTTTGAAACCAAGTTCTTGAAATCCCTAAAAGTAATGTATTTGGGCCATTCTGAAGTTTTAACGCAAATTAATTCACAACAAATTAAAAAGTGATCAGATTTGAGTGTTTCTCACCTCACTGTTCTTAATGAAATTATTATTGGAAACAAATATTACATCTAAAAGGGATAATTTGACTTGATCAGATTTGGTTTTGCCTAGTTGAGTAGGTTCTTTTATTAACTGATCTAAACCATAGCGATTAAAACATTTATAAAGTGCATTATCAGGATTCAGCTGATCAACATTCATATCGCCCAAGCATATAATATTTCCGCTTAAAGGTAAAATATGTAACAAAGTTTCATCTATTTCGTTTAACAAATTAGTAAAATTCCCAAAAGGTCTATAAATGCATCCGACAAAATAATTAAGTTTATTAATATTAACTCCAACCCACAATTGCTCTATGGTATCGTTAAAATTAAATTTCACTTTCATTTTATAGGAATTTAATTTACTACTTACGTAAATACCTATACATCCCCCTCTGCCATTGCCACGCTCTCTATCTAACCTGTAAAAATGTATAACCCCTTCTGTTACTGCCATTATATCAAAACTTTGAACAAACTATTTTACATCTTGAAAATGAGCTGTGGACGATCTCACATTTAAATGACCAATACTACAATTTTTTGACATTCCAGCTTAAATGTAATTATATATTGCTTTGTAAAATAAAGCTAGTAAGAAACTCAGAGATAATACACTGTGCCTACATTGTTTGTAAACAATTAAAAGTTTAACGGAAGAAAAATACTAAAAAGTAACTGGACACTGGACGAATAATATTATGAGATGTGGTGACTGGTTATTTTGGTAACAAACTATTCAGATCTTCTTGAGTCTTCAGCTGGCATTTTAGGCCATTTACTCTCACAAACACATAATCATCTTGAGACCAAGCATTACGCATTCCATACTTGTTTTTAGCTTCTTTAAGTAATTTAAATCTGGACGGAATCAGATCTGTTATAAGAAATTTAGAGTTTTTAAGATTCTTTTTGTTAGAGAATATTAGATTCTTTACTCTTTCAGAACTAAACTTTATCATAATACTTCTGGGTTTGCTCCTGTTTGCTTTCAGAGGGCCTATGCGATAGCAATCAACCAATTCGATGTTTTGAATACAATCCATTTTCTTGTCACAGAAAATATCCGGGATTGCTTCATTTAGATCTTCGGCCTTTCGTTCCTTAACGCCATGTAATTGTAACTTGGACTTTTGCTCTAAGGCTTCAACCTTTGACTTCAATATTAAATTTTCATCTGAGGCTGCTTGTAGAGATGTCTGCAGATCCTTGATATTTTTCACCAAACCCTCAATTTTGTCGGATAGTTTATTATAAACATCATCCAACTTATCAGCAATTGTTAACATGAAGGATTGATCGGATATACTGTCAATGAAAATGCGCCTGGAAAAAGTTTTGACATCCTCTTCTTGTTTTTTTTTGATAAACTCATACTTAAATCACTGTATTTGACAAAAAAGATTGGAATGAACTGAATCGTTATAAATGAACGGAGGCAAAACCCGGCACTCACAGACGCGACTATACTCGAACGGTGTTCATGCTTATCAACCCATTGTTTACAAAAATTAAATGATTTCTATATTTTATACTTTATATAATATTTATTAATAGTGTATAAGAAATTATCTGACTCTATAGTTATTTGTTTAAATTATCAAGTTTTATAATATTTATGTTTTCTTTATTATATCACCTAGAAAAAGCGTTCACTGTGACAGATGTTGCAATCCCTATGGTTTTAAAAATCATGAAGGTAAAAATTTGTGGTCATTATCATCTAACTTATGACGTTCATTTCCTTTGCTTCCATGCATATCTAAGATTTGTAGTGATTGCAGGAAAAAAATTTATGATAAAGTTACCAACAATTTAACTCGTTTTAATGATGTAGAAGATTCAAATAGGAATAATTCTTCTCCACCTAAAACAACAAAACTGCAGGCTCCTTCTGAAAGTAGTAGAACTTGAAAGTATGCTGCAAAGCATAAAAAATAAATTCAGTTCACTCACAATTAATGATCCCTTAAGATTACGTATTCTCACGCTTGCTCCAGATACTTGGAGCATTAATAACATTTCCCAAGAATTCAATTGCAGTTAGAGTTTTGCAGAAAAAGCTAAAGATTTCAAATCTACAGGTGGAGTTTTAGCTGATCTACTAAGAAAAAAGGTCAATGTTTGCCTTCCGAAACTGTATAAAAAATTATAGATTTCTATACGTCTAATAGTAGAGTCATGTCCGGAATGAAAGACGTCAAGTCTGTGAAAACCTTCGAAGGTCGTATTTGTTTACAAAAACGTCTTCTTCTGTTAGATTTGAGAGGTCTTTATTCAACTTACATAGAAAAACATAAAGAGTCACAAGTAAGTTTAAGCAAGTTTACTGAATTGCGTCCCAAAAATTGCATTCTAGCCGGTGCCAGTGGTACTCATACTGTTTGCGTGTGCACGGTATATGAAAATGTTAAACTGATGATTGATGCCATTAATCTAAAACAGCTAACTTCTGATTTAGAACATCAAGTAGAAAATTATAAGGATTGTTTAAAACAAATAACTTGTCGAAATGTGGATAATGGCTATCTTTATGGCTGTGAAAAATGCAGAGATGTATATGCATGCACGAATTATTTGCAAGAGAGTTTGAATAAGAACAATATCTTCGAGGTTCAATTTTCATGATGGACGGCTACTGATAGAAGTAGGTTGTTAACACAAACTCTTTCTGCGGATGAATTTGTAGATTTACTAGTCGAAAGATTAGTGACCTTAAAATCCTATTCGTTTATTAACAACAAACAAATCGAGTTTTATGATCTGACAAAAAAAAATTTAAAACCTGGAGAATTCCTACTCATTTTAGACGAAAATTATAAATTTGTTTTGCAGAATGCTGCACAGGCGTTCCATTTCAATAATGATCAGGTCACCGTATTTCCAGTAGTTTATTATTATTCAGAAAATTCATAGTTAAAACACAAGACTTTGATCTGTCTTTCTGATTGTACAAAGCACGACACAGCTGCTATTTATACCATACAAACATTACTGATCCCGTATTAAGATACGGGATCAGAATTATAAAATAAAAAAAATGTTTATTTTAGTGACGATGCTAAACAGCATTTTAAAAACAAATATCAAATGATGAATCTGATTAACCACGAGATAGATTTTGGTACCAAGGCTGAATGGCATTGTCACAAAACATCTCATGCTAAAGGTCCTTCAGATGCATCTGGAGAATAAAATAAAGAAGCAATATTGGCTGCTCGCAGACTTTTTGAATGGTCAGAATCTCGGTATAAAGATTCCATAAAAACTTTTTTCACAGGAATATCAAAAAAAGTCAGGTTTTTGAATAAAAGATGTAGCTGTAGGTACCCCATATAAGTAAAAATCATGCCTATACTGTTACAAATATTTCTTTAATAATCAAAACATATTCGACTGATATAGAATACACTGAACTACACTACTAATAATAGTTTAACATACTCTACTGAATAAATTTTTAGGAATTGTATGATTTAATTCTTATTTAACGACTCTAATTTATTAAGGCCTAAAGATTTCTGGAAAAGAAAAAAGAAGAAATTATAGTTTGAATAGTGTAAATAAAATTCAAAATAGTTCATTTTTATAGTTCAACAAAACAAAAAAAAAAATAAAAAAACAAAAAAATTTAAAAAATAAAAATTATATAAAAAAAACACAGAAATTCTATTTGTGTTTAGGTGGATTGTTTAATTTAATTTTTCTGTATCGACTCTATTTAACTTAATAAGGGAAGATTTCTGAAGGTTTGATCCTGGACTTATCATGAACGATCTCATAAACCCTTAGGTACCAAACTAGTTTGATTTTTTAAAAATCTCCGATTGTCAAGTGATTTTGGCCGCCATATTGGACCCACCATATTGAATTTTCTCACATGAACCCTGGATTTATCATCAGAAACCCCATAATCTTCCAGATATTAAATAAGGTCAAAATCAAGTGATTTGTTGAAAATCTCTTTTCATCAAGTGGTTTTGTCCGCCATATTTAATCCGCTTTATTGGATCCGCCATATTTAATTTTCTGAATTGGACCCTGAATTCATCATCAGTGACCCCAAGAACCCCCAGGCATTATATTATATTGAATTCAAATGATTTTTAAAAAAACCGCCATACTGAATACGCCATATTGAACTTTCTAATTTGACCCTGGACTCATTAACAGCCGCCTCAACTACCTTTAGATTACATTTTCAGGGGTTTGACACCCAAATTGACTCGATTGTGTTGACTTTAAAATCGATTTATCGAAGAAAAGGTGGGATTGGCCCATATTTGATAAGTTACGATGTTTCTGTAAAAGAGCCACTCGGATTTCGAAACTAGACTACAATAAGCATCGAATGAGCCCTGAGAAAATAAAATGTAGGAGGAAGCTCCATAAGAAAATTCACTTAACCAGACAAAATAATGTTGTAATAGTTTGTAATTAGGATAATTAGGGAAATTAAGTCCCTGAAAACACTCATATAAGAGGTGAAAAAGGTGAACTGAGACAAATAAAGACAATATAAAGTGAACCTAAAGTGATCTAACCTAGCCAAAAGACAAACATTCTCAAGGAACTAAAATAATACTGTGCCAGTGCACACTCCATATTGTTAGGAAATTAGGAAGTTTATAGAATAGAAAATGTACATTAGATTTAAGATTTAGGGAATAGTTAGTTTGAAAATGGAAAAGAAAGTGTCAGATTGAAGAAAACCTACGAAGGTCAAAATCTCAATTACAAAGCAGAATAGAGCTATAGTTGTTGTTTTATGGTTAGCGTGGCTTTGTCGATGTTCAGATGTCCGAAGTGATAAATACAAGCTGCACGCAAAATTCGAGAGAGTCTGCATTTTCCATCGTAGAAGACGTATCGTTCAATCTGATAATTTTCTTGTGAAAATCTAGTTGCCATGAAATTGTTGTTGAAATAGCAAAGTGATGTTTGACAGAAGCCATAATCTAAAATAAAGGTTATGGTGGACTGGAAAAAATCAATAAGGTTCAATTTGGGGAATTTTACAAATAAAAGTAAAGTGAAGTGATATGCAACACAAAACAATCTTATGAAATGAAGGAATGCATAATCTCCAAATAATAAGAAGAAAAATAATTTTCAAGAAATGGTAAATTTAAATTTGGAGTTTGGAAAATAACATGGAATGTAAATATAATAATGTAAATAAATGGTGGATATAAATAAATAATGGAGGTTAGAAGAAGAATGAACAATAGTGAAAAAAAATTGCCAAATAAAGAAAGTCTATGAACCAAAGTAATTAAGGTAAATGAATTTTTGTAATTGTTAATTTGTGTATATTGAATTTGAAAAATATGATTATTGTTTATGTAGATTTAATTAGATAAGAATAGTAGATAGTAGATTTAAAAAAAGAGAATTCTCATCAATAATAGTTAAGGAAATAATACAATTAAAAATAAATGAGAGATTTGTTAATTTTTAAAAATAATGTTAATAAAGTATATTGTGATTAATTTTATAATAAGTGAATTTTTTTAACAAAAGTAAAATGAATAGAACATATTTAAAATCAAAGTAAAAAATTAAATTCAATAAGCAATAATTAAAGAAAAGAATCCAATTAAAATAATAAGTAAATAAAAGAGAATAATTACAAAGTGAATTAAAAGTAAGCATTTGGAAGTAAATTATAAGAAATATTTTACCAGGTAAGAAATATTTAACCAGGTAAGGTAATATAAGGGTCTTCAAAGGAAGGAGTTGCAGGAACCAGTTTAGAAAATAAATGTAAGTACTATGATTGATTAAAGTTGAGTGATTTGATGATTTTAATTTGATGTAGATAAGTTTTGATTTAAAAATGTTGATTTAAATTTTGTTAAAAGATAATAAGCAAAACACAAAGCCTGTCTTTCCAAAAACATTAGCCGGATGATTATTTAAAAATGATAGTAAACCCTTTTGAACTCACAACACATATAAATTAGTATAATTTGAACTAAAAATAACAATTAAATTAAAATATTAAATATTGTAACTTTTACAATTAAACATTGTAAATTTGCACCCAACGATAAAACCATTGTAATAAAAACAAATTGAGTAGATCATTATAAATTGGCTTACAACGTGTAAAGCTCAGCCAAACCCTAATATACTAAAACAAAACTATATATATATATATATATATATATATATATATATATATATATATATAAATATATTTTAAATGCCAAAGGTAAAAGTCACTGTGCCACCAGATTGCTTAGACAGAACGTTAGAGAGATAGATTGACTCGAATATGAAAAACAAACTAAATTAAGTGAAAACAACAAATTTTGATCCTTTCCTAAAGTTATTGTGCCTTATAATGCTATTCATATTTTATATATATATATATATATATATATATATATATATATATATATATATATATATATATATATGTTTGTTATATAATAATGGCAATTTATTGGGAACTCGCAAGTTTACATCTTTCATTTCATTCTAAATATGGTCAATTAAAATTAGAATTGTGTGGCAACTGATTAATGTGTTTCTGATATAATTTTATTATTTCAACATTATACTTTTAATTTCTATTGTTTCTACCTTATAGGCTAATAGTTTAATACAATAAGATTACAAAGCTCATGATATGAACAGGAATAGTGACACTTAAGATAAATAGTTAAGATGTTATAATTTATAACAATAGAATTTATAACAATAGAATTTCAAACGCGTGGTTTACCACACGCGCCTATTTTAATTTCGTTGTCCGAAAATGACAAAATTATTACAACTGAAGACATAAAATTGTTAGGAGTGAAATTCCCAATAGACGAACTCATCTAATTTTATATGAATACGTTAAAAAGCATATGATATATGGTCCATGTGGTGTGTTAAATGCAACAGGGGTTTGTATGAGAGAGGGGAAATGTTCAAAAGATTTTTACAAAGAATTTTGTGAAGTAACAGGTAAAGCAGTAAACGGTTATCCCGTTTACATGAGATGTACTAATGGTCGAACCGTAGACGTTAGAGGTGAGACCCGTAATAATAGATTATGTTGTTCCTTATAATCCCTATCTTCTTACAAAATTTAACATTAACGTTGAAGTCGGTATTATGATCAGGTTATGATAGTGCAAACATTGAATTGCATGCCACTTATGTTACAAATGCAAATCTTGCAGATGATGAAGTTGGGCATTTTGTATGTGGACGTTATGGAGGATCTACGGAAGCCGCATGGCACATATTTGAATATGAGAGGCACTATTAGTTATAGGTTAGACATACATTTACCAAATAAACAAAATGTTATTTTTAGACCAGGGCAAGAGCAACACGCAATTAATAACATTAGAGAGTCTAAGTTATTAGCATCTTTTGAACTAAATATAGTAGATGAAAATACCCAACAATATTTTTATAGTGAAATTCCAGTACATTATGTCTGACCAGATAGAAAAAAAAAATGAAAATAACGATCGCATGGTGGTGATAAATAATTTCGCACATATACGTAGTTTGTCCTAAAGATATAGAACAAATTCATTTAAGATTGTTGTTGTTCAAGGTCATTTGAAGATCTTAAAACATATAATGGCATTGTTTATAATTAATTTGTCTAAGCATACCATGCAAGAGGTATAGCTTCTGATGACAATGAATGGAAGCAGTGTTTGGAGAAGGCCAAAAACTTTGTATCACCCAAACAAAAGAGAGAATTATTTGCCATAATATGTGCGTTGAATTACGCATCATTATTATGAAATTAATATAAATGATATTTAAGTGAAAATATTGCAAGGAATTATGACATTATTACGGCATATAATCAAGCACTTTCAGAAATTGAAGACATTTTAATCGGTCACAATTTATATTGTGAATCATTTGGTCCACCATCTCCAAATGCATTTTGTGAAGTGCAATATCATGTGCTTTCAACGGTATTGCTGCAACATTGTTGGTTGGTAGTTGGACATTACATAATGCGTTCAAATTGACCCAATCAATTCCAAATATTACACCAAACAGTTCTAACGGACGTTATAATAATCCAGTACATTGTATATGGATTGATCAAATATCTATATACCCAAAGAATATATTGAAAATTGTAGATTCATTTTTAAGAGATTTAGCAAAGAATGCGATTTAAAAAAATCTCTATTTGGTGCTAAAACAATTTTATTAAGTGAAAATATTAGGCAAATATTCCTTTTCCTCTAATGGAGCATGCCCATTTATTATATTCAATTTTCTAAACCGACCTTAAACTCTTATCCTACATATTATATCGAAGAATATTGACAATGAAACACACTCCAAGCATCCGTTTTTCATTTCCACTATTAAAGACTATGTGGTCTTCTATCTCCATAATTGAACTGCCCTTTTCTATGTTTGCGTCTTGTACTTTCTCATTTCATCTATCAAATGTTTCAACGCTTCTTCTGCAAATGTACCTCTTACATTCCATGTACCTATCCTAATATTCCTTTGTTTATTTTCCTTTATATGAACCATACTTTTGTTATATTTATTTGTTTCTGAACGTAATCCTTTTCGTTAGTAGTTCCATATTTCTGTCCGTATTTTAAAAATTTACTTGTTTGCACCGCCTGCTCTGCGTACAATTTGGCGTAGCATATTTTCCTGCCTGTTCCAACTCCACAGCTGTCCGTCCACCACCAACTTTAAAAAACATTTTTTTTAAATATTTTCCATTTGCTTTTCTTTCTTTGCTTTCTGTCTAATTTTCTTTTGAATAAGTCTTTCTTCTTTGGTTAAGTCCTCATTGACAAATATTTTATATCCTGGTCTATTCCTCAACTTATTTTTTTCTGCATCACCTCAATTTTAGTTCCTTAGTTGACTATTTCTACTAAAAATGTTTTTGGACCTAATCTATTTGCTTTTCCTACATAAGCCTTTACTCCTACCTCTTCTTCAAAAAATTTTCCATTTTCTCTTTTAGAATGTTACTATTTTCTGTGTCTATTGTCTGTACGATATTTCTTCTTTTTTTTTTCTCTCATTCTAGCTTCTCTATTCTATCATTCCTCATTCTCTTCTATTAATGTTTGTAACCTTCCGTCGCTGGCGCTACTTTTTTGTGCATCGGGAGTGGTGGTGGACTGTGAGTCCGCATAGCTGTTTGCTCAAGTAAAGAGTACATGTAATAATTTTTTTGAATAAAAATCATATTTATTTATTATTTCATTTATTATATAACATTTATTACAGAAATGATCAAGGCACATAAACTTGGCACATTTTTGACATAAGAATCGTGTTAGTCGAGTTTTTCCCTGTCACAATGACTCCAACGACCTTTAGAATTCCCACCATTGGGAACAGGAATAGCATCTTGAATCTCAAAATTTTTTCTTATTCTTAACCTTATGGTTTTTGGAATATTATTCTGTAAGGCTCGTGAGCGAATATGATTTTCAGTTAACTGGGATGAAAGTCTATGTAAAATATTCTTCATGTTGTGTTGTTTTGCGGATAGAACAAGACCAATAAATTGAGTCCTGCCATATACAACAAATCGGCCATCTTGATGTGTTTCGGTGTTTCGCAGCCATACACAGCACAGATTTTATCTAAAGTGTCAATTCCGCCTTTGGTGTTATTGTAATCACTAATCATCTCAGGTTTTCCTGAAGCTGTACCAATTATTATTTTCATTTCATATTGTACAATTTTACATTCAATTTCGCAGAGTTCAAATTCATGTTGAAAACTTCCAATAGATTCCCATACAGAACTACAGAAATTGTAATAGTTTGTATGCACTCTATCTGGAACTAACACTGAAAAATACCATTTTTGAACTTTTCGGAATAATCTATCTGCTGGTTCGGTATAGTTATTTTTGTTGTAAGAATTAATGGGATTTTAATATATCCCGCAATCATATGGATTCTATACGGAGAATGTATCTGTCTCTATTGTAGTCCATTTAGAATTATGGAACTTAAAATGTTTCCTAATCAGGGGCTGATCCAGACAAGTGCTTCCGGGGGGCGATTTCAAGCTTCAAGGGGATCCTGTACTAAATTTATCTAAATTTAATTTTAAACTCAGATATCTTGGACTATAACATTAAAAATAGTCGTTCAGAGGTTTAAACCAATAGAAATCACTTTCTTCTGGGCTCTTGGAGTTAAGATTATCTCGTTATAATATTAAATTTACTAAATTTGAGGCTCTCGGAGGGGGCCATCTCCCCATGTAATCCTAATACAGAATAAAAAATGATATTGATAGTTTTTCCATACTCAGTAAGTTTACTGTTTTCTATTTCTAACAGCTACATTTAAAATATAGAACTTATGTTTCGCTAAGAAACTTCTACGGGTATATATGTGGATTGACAGTGACAAAAACACAGGTTCCCATAGATTTTATTTATGGGAATATATGAGATATTTTCACAGAGATAAGTACCAATTTGAACATATAGCTACTAGAACATTTTGTATATAAAAAAGGGAGAATAAAACAATAGTGCCCATAAGAATAATATAGAAACATAGATACCGGTTTACAGTTATTACTATACATATATAAATCTCTTATCTATGGTTATTACTACATTGATATTTTGTGTAATAAGTGTTGCCTAGAAGTCATTGTTAACATTGTATTGATAACTGCCTAATAATACATATATCGTTACAATTACCCCTCTTTATAAATTCCGAAGTCAATAATTATCATCCAATTATTAAATACAATATTTTTGCAAAAAGGTAGATCAACTTGTTTTTAATAAAATTTTTGCATATATCCAGAAGTTTAGGATCTCCTAATAGCATGGATTTCTTGTTGCCCGATCAACCATCACAAACCTCTCTGCATATATATCATGACTATTTGGTCTCTAATATTTATAAAGGAGCAGTTATTGATTCTATTTATACAGATCTAACCAGATTACATGCTTATGGCGTCATTCTGTAGTGGACGTCAGCAAGTTGTAACAATTAAATCCGCTATCAGTAACTATTCATGCCATACCAGGTGTTACTCAAGCTACATATGGACTCAACATTTGTCTCCTGATTTATCAATGATATACATCTTATAATAAGGTGTGCATATAAAACAGAGTTTTTACTTTTTGTTGATGATGCAAAGTTCTTAGAAGCAATTAGATCCCCTTGATTAGGTTCTATTACAGCAGGATATATTAGCTTTGAAACTTGGTGTGCTGAGAATGGATTGATTGCAGAGCAACACTAAAAAATATTTAACTATTTACTTTGGTAAATCTTATGTTCCTTTTAGGACATGTCTCCTATCCTCATTTTGACCATATAAAAGATTTAGGGATCATCTATGATTCCAATTTATCGTTTAATGATCATATTGAGCCCTTTATTTGAAAGCTAAGAAAGCTTCACTTTATTATGATGTGTTCTAATAAATTTTCGAATCCTATGACTTTTAGGCAATTATAATTTTCTTATATATACATACCCCAGGTTTCACATTTATTAGTTCTTATTAAAAGGCAAAACAGGTTTTAGAATTAAACAAGGACTTCATTTCGACCACATTTATATGCCTATATATCACTCCAAATTTGCAGGCAGCGACAGTTAGGGGCTGATTTATTGTTTGTATTTCAAATTCTAAATAACCACATTGATTGCACTGAGCTGCTATCTAGATTTGATTTTAATGTTACGAGTAGAATGCTTAGAAATAGAGTTATTCAAAATCCTGTTACAGCACAGTCAAAAACATACAACTTATTATATTATTGTTGGATTATAAGTTTGTAATGAAATTAACTGGTTGAATTTTCACATCTTACTATGAAAAAGATATCAAAGATTGTACTATGTTGTGAATAATTATTGATTAAATATAAGGTATTATTGTAAATTTATGTTATTGACTTAAAATGTATATGTTCTATATACTTGTATGAGGTTTCCCGTTGAAATAAATAAATATAGTATTTATTGTTTTATTGTTTACCTTAATTGTTCCATAAAGGAAGTTTTAACTAAATTTGCCTTCTAGATCTGCCCAATAATTGAGAAAAATACTTAAATAATTGTAATACTATGAAATTGACACAATTGCTAAATTATTTTTAAAATGAGTCATTGTTGTTTCTAATATAGCTTAAACAAGTAAGTAATAAATAGGTACCAAGATATAGTGAAAACATGAGTCAATATTAGCATAATTATTTGAACCTCTTTTAACTAAGGTATCAGTCAACTCTGATTTTACAAACAGCGTAGAAATTAGTTAAGAAACCTTAACGATGACCAATGAATGTTGATTATACCTATATATAGAACAAGATGTGATTTCTTAATTTTTGACCGAAGATAAAAAAATATGACAATTAAAATGTAAACATTTTTAGACTGCCAGTGCAAGAATTAAATAGAAGAATACTTAATACAGGCCACTACCTGCAAATAAAGATGCATTACACAGTACATACCCATGTTTGATACTTCCACTTCATCGGAGATTATAACATTTTTAATATGAGCTTTCAAATGCTTTTAATATGTATAATAAGTTTAATACAGTAAAAATTTAGTTTCTGTAGAATCTTGTAATCAAATTGTTCGGTTTAAAACTGACATTTTATTAATTGTGTTGTGTTTATGTAGGTAAGTTCAGGACACACATCTTTAAATAAGATTTTATTGTTATACATTCTTTATTTTGCAGACACTAAAACTCCCACTGCTAATTTTTATGCGATAAATGTCTGGACTTGTATTTTTTTTTGTTATCTGAATTGACTTTCAGAGCTTATAATTAATGAAATATAATACATATTAGTTCTGAGGAGCACAGATCATCTGATGAGTTTAAACTACTAGAATAATTACTTACCAAAATCAATTTCAAACAAATCTGATATATTTCATGTATACAAAGAAGGCTCTCATGAAATAAGATGAACCAATGATCCAGTAACAAGCCTTTGTTTTTTTAGAATATAATGATATTTACTGAATTAATTACATAAAATAAGAAATTACCTCACAGTTACATATTAATTATTCAGATCATATGTTTAAACTGTGCTAAGGACATGTTAAACAACTCTACTTTTTCTGGTAAACCATTGCGGCTAACACTTGCGGACCCAGGGGGTGGACTAAGGATCTGAGTGGTATACTTTTTTAGTGTTTATCGTGCTAAAATCAACCTTCATTGACGTCAAGCCCCCCAAACGAGATCACCCCCCTCCCCAATGATAATCCTGGATCCGCCCCTGGCGGCTAACGTACATAATCTTGATATTGTGTGATTTGTGTAAGTCCATATAATTTACACCTTCCAGTGGAATACCCAGTCTAAATGGTTATAAATAATGACACCAAACAGATACTTCTATATCTACAGAGGGCACAACAGCACAATAAATGTTTTTTATGACATTTAAATTAGAAAATCGTTTATACTTCTTAAAACAAAACCTAGTAATTTGCATAGCGTTATTTTTAATAGACACTTACACTCAAAAATAACCCACCAATCTCTCATTTTACAAACTCTATCTAAGGACTGACTATCAAGATTTATACAAATATCGCTGGCTGTTTAATCCCATGGAAAGTAAGAAATTTACATTCTTTATATTGAGTTACAAATCATTATTATCACACCATTTACAAAAACAGTTTAAATCTGACCTAAGTTCAATGCTGTCAGCAACCTCTCATACAACCTTGTACATCTTTACATCATAAACACAAGAACTAAAGTGTAATTTAAATGTTGCTGGAGGTCGTTTATAAAACAAATAAATAGAAGAGGTGAAATGTGACCTGCCTGTGGCACCCCAGATGTAAATTTATTTGATATATAATTCTTTATTTTGGATTATCTTGAAGATTGTTATTAATAATAACGATTTTCAAGATAATTCAGCAGCCATTTCAAAAACTCTTACTCCCAATTTCTCAAGCTATTTGATAAGAATGAATGAATTTATCCGTTCAAATGCCTGGGAGAATTCTGTGGAAACCATATCAAGTCGAAAACCCTACTCCACTTCATCTATTATATAATAGTATAAAGTATAAAAGATTGGTTACTTTATAAATCCATGTGGCTCCTGAGTTATAATATTTCTGAACAGAGGGAATAACCATAACTATGACTATTTGCTCGCAGAGTTTGGGAATAATAGACATTTTTGTTACTGCTCTCTAGTGACATTAGAATGATCTCCATATTAAAGATGGGTATAACTTTCATTTTTAAGATTTCTTTTTCATCAAGTGAAGACTGAAACAATCATCATGGGTGTAACAATCTGGAAAGGTACCTTGAGACAATGTTAAGTTAAAAATTTTACATACATCACATACGGCATTGTTTGTAATTTAAAAAAAGGCCACTGAGATTCCATCTGGCCCATGCCAAGGTTGCCTCTTAAAGTTCATCAATGATGTAAAAATCACTCATGTCAATTATGACTACACTAATGTCTATGGATAAATTAGTTTTAAAATGTAATTAGGAATTTTGTGAAATACCTACATATGAAGTTGAGAAATAATTCGAGAAAATTTCCACAATGTTTGCGAGAGATGATTTTTTGAGTGATTTAATCTTTGACTCTTAATACTACTTGCTATGGTAGCTTTTACTACAGATTCTTGCACCTACTTTCTTAGGCAATTAAAATCTTGATAGTCATTAGACTTTTTCTATGTTTTTAAGCTCATTGCTAAACTGCAGAGGAAATATCCAATATCTAGACGGAAACTTTGGTACAAAAATGTCAATAACATCAAATAAAATATAAAAGCTACTTACAATAACATTTACATCAGTGCAATTAAAAACAGTATCCTAGTCAACATAAGACTAGTATAAATTAATATCTCTATAATTATCAAGGTAAAAATTGTAATATAATAATTCAAGCTTAGTTGACTACTATCACATACAGGATTAAAATTAAATTTAAGAGGTGGTTATAAGTATAACATTTTACAATCATGACTGTCAGTAAGACACACTGATCAAGAGTTAGGCTGGTAAATATCTAATCTAAAAACCCATTATTTACATTTTCATTTAACCTGTTCTGAAATTCTATCTTCTGGAGTAGAATCCAGGGTATTCTCGATTAATTGTACCACGAAATAATACATCACCTTTATCTAGGGAGAGTCTATCACATTCAATAGAACCTCACAGTACATTTCATACATGTAAGAACAACATTTCATTTATGTTTGGGTTACATATATTCCTTACTGCAAAGCAGCTTTTAATAAGACACACCACACCACCACCAGATAAGTAGTATTAATTATATCACTACTTAAGATCTCAGTTAAAAGCACCATATTGTTATATACTCTGTGGGTTCAATTAATTATTTTGAAAAAAACTATTATTCACTGTCACTTTCTAGAAACTTTTTTTTATTTACACATAAAAGATCAAATATTTCCAACATTTGATTCTAACATTATTTACATCAAAATCATAACAAAATAAGCAGAACACACCAAAACTAACTCTACAGAAATTAATAAGGCTTTATATATAGCGTACAAAGAATTTTCTGGTAGTTCTACTTTTGTTGGCACAGCATCCAGATTCACATTTTTTTTCCATCGGAATCTTCTAGCTTTTCTTTTTTTCTATCCCAGTGATTGATGTTTAATTGGGATGAATAATGCTTTACATTGTTTTCGTCAGGGATGGACTAGAATAAATTTTATAGCAATATCATGATCCTCAGCAATGAGGGATTGGGAAAAACATTAGGTTTTGTTCTTGGCCCTCTTACATTTTGCTAATAGCATTCCAATAATCCAATTTTTTCTTTCTAGGTGACTGAAAATTTTTTCTATAGTGGTTACCTTTAGTACATGGGAAAATGAATGGTTTTAGAATTATATCGATTAGCCATAGGTTTGGATCTAAAATAGTTTGGTCATCTTGACACTTATCAAATGTTATTTTAAATGATGATACATGTTGCTGCTAGATTTTAATTTCTCATAGTGTGGTACAGGAATATAGTTATCTTTTAAATAATCCACTAATTGTCTTATCACCTTTAGCTGCATATAATTTTTTTCATGGATTATTTGTACCTTTAATTGTTTCTTGTGTTTTGCTGGGGTCAATGGAGCTTGCTGTCTTTGATCTGGCCGAATATTTGTATTTTGAATGTTGACCAGTTATATAGCATTCTGGATAGCTTACCCAGTGTAATAGGTAATAAAGGCGTTGGAATCACAAAGTGATTTTCTGTGAGTGGATTATAACAATTGGATTCCTTAATGGTTTTGTAATTGAACTTTTGCCTAACTGGGCCAAATCAGAGTTAAAAGAGATAATGTTGTTGACAACCTGGTCTAATTTAAATTTGGTTAACTGATTATGTAAATGGTGCTCAATATTCTTTGATCAGAAGACTGCTGGTCTACTTGAGTTTGGTTATTACCAATTTTATCTTTCAATAACTTGATTTCCCCTTTGAGGTCTTTAATGTTAGCAGCTACTGCTACCTTAAATTGCTTAAACATATTGCCCACTGACTCACACTTCATTAATCTACTCTTTTTCTGAGACAATCACATTTCAGATAATTTAGGCAGTTACGTTAAAGAGTGCTTAAAATCTAAAAGCATTCATGACATAATGCAACTAACTATTCTAACTAGGTATCACTCTAACTTCTTGAGCTTTGGTTTTATTACATTTTTTGCAATTAATTCTCTAGCACATATCACAAGCAAAGCCCGACAGTTTTCTTTTATCGTCTGTTAAGCTACATTCAGACTCACAAATTACTTTATACTACAAGACTTTACAAAAAATATAAATGCGAATTACGTTTTGGTTAAATTATTAGGTGACTCACAAATCATAAATGCGTCAGCCGGGTTTGGAGATTTGAACCCGACACTCGACAGGCAATAAAAGTAATATTAATAATATTGATATTGTTTACTTTTACTTTTGACATTCTATATTAGATGGGGTTGAGGTTAAGTCAATTTGAACTACATATATGCACAAATGTTATGGCAACGTTGCTCCCAAAATTTGCAGTTTTGTGCCATTTGGGACGTATGTCGTTTCAGGATACGCCAATTAGAGGATTACCACAAAATCTACATATAGAATCCACTTCTTTATACCAGAGCCATCTTTCGTTCGATTGCATAAGCTCAAATTCCACATAACAGATTACTCTGGCAGTATAAAAGGAGGCCTGATTTACTTGCGGAACTTCGCTTTGGTGGCGCGGCATAACATCTGACTATCAGTAAGTTTTAGAATAGTTGCCTTATTGTGTCTATTTTGAGAATATATTTGTTGGGTAAAGTCCAGAAAAACAAGAACGTGATAAGAGTGTGATAAATTACAGGTTTTTGGTAATTTTAAGGTTTAAAATGTACCGCTTCTCTGAAAATCACTCGTTAAAAGCTTTGGCACATTTTATTTCAACCAGAACAGAATTTTTAATAATTAACGGAGGAAAAGCCTAACAAAATAAAAAGCAAAATAATGAATATAATAACTAATTTGAGTAATATGTGTGCACAATGCACATACATATAGTAACTAAAAAAGGGAGACAACTATATTATCATTTCTATTTTTCAAAAGACTTCATTTATGATAGAGTTGGATTGCAGTGCTTCGAGAAGTAGTTATAAGAAGTTTTTCGTTAATTTTTTGCAATATATGTAGAGTGTACTATTAACGAAAATGTTAACAGATTTTATTTTAACGGTAACTAATACAGCCACTATATACCCATTAATTTAGCGGTTATCTTTTATGGGAACCACGAGCGGAGTTTACCAAAATCTACAATTAAAAAAAGCTTCATATTCCTATCAGTATATCCATAGGCGAATTTACGGTGGAGGGGACAGCGAAAGCTGTTTTCCCCAAAATTTATTTGAAATTAAGGGATAGAGGTGTGTATTTATGCAGGATTTTTTGTTAAATCGATCTATATTACAATCAGGGGGGAAAAGCCAAATTGGAAAAAACGCTTGGACACGTCGATCTGTATTTTTAAATGAGCATTTTTTCAATAAAAAAAATTATATAGGGTGTGTCATGTGACACTGGACAATACCAACTTTTTTATTTTAAATGCAAGCCCCTGTATATTATTTATTATTTGGATTCTCCAGAAAATTCTAGACATAATTCATGTACAATGTCCTACAACTGTTTCATTGAAAAAATATTAAGTGTTTTCAGATTTATTAAAAAAAATAACATTAAAAAAGAAAAATATTTTATTTCACAAATTCGCTACATTACACCAAAATAATAAATGATTATTTCTTAGTAAGATAAAAAAACACAAAAAACATTAATGTCAATGTAGGAAATGTTCAAAATGCTCGCCGCGAACCTCTTGGCATCAGGCGAATTTGGTATAGAAATGTCTTCCAAGGTTACTCAACAACTCACTCGTGACTGATCTAATAACAAGCGTGATTCGTCCCTTTAGGTCATCTAAGTTGAGTGGTTTAGTTTTGTGTACAGTACTTTTGACATATCATGGCAAAAAGTAGTTCAATGGCGTCAAATCAGTAGATTTGGCTGGCCATTCTGTCGATCCGCGTTTCCCAATCACCCGATTTGAAAAAAATTGGTTCAAGTACTGCCGAACATTGATTTCGTAATGGGGCGGTATTGGTAGGAACTTGTGAGTTTACTGGATCAGGATATAAGTTTGTCAAAGTTGGCACGATATTATTCTGGAGCAGTACTAACTATTTATCTCCATTCAAGTTGCTATCAATGAAAAAGGGACCTACGAAAGATTCCCAACAGTTCCAGCCCAAACATTAACTTTTTCAGTATATTGCGAATGTTTCTCTGTTATCCAGTAAGGATTCTCATTAGATCAATAGCGGCATTTTTGACGATTAACATAACCGTGAAGTGTAAATGTTCTCTTATCAGAAAACAAAACTACTTCTAATTGGATCACATTGTTATCGAACCTTACCATCATTTGTTCAGAGAAATACGTTATCCTACCGAAATCGTCTTCCATGCATTTTACTTTCCTTTATTACTCGAAAAATTGATGTGTGGCTAACGGTGAACAGTGGGGCTGCCTTTCGACCAGAATTGTGTGGGTTTTTTTGAAACTCAAGCATAATATGCAATTTTGTATGATCAGTTACAGCATTGGCAGCTACTTTTTTTATCTGTCTTACAATACCAAGCTCGCCAAACTGCTTTCCTATTTTGCTAATTGTTCCTTGGGATACAGGCGACAAATTTGGAAAATTTTGTGAAATAAGCGAGAAACTTCTATTTGTGTCCGTATGTTATCTCCATAACCAATCATTTATAGAATGATTATTTTGTGCATTTCTTTTAACTGAACCATTGTTCTGATATTATTACGTACAGTTAACGAAATTCAAACGACAATAGCACTGACACTGATCACTGTCATGCACGCAGACAACAAGATGCTACGGCTATGAGTATTGACGAACATCAGTAAAAAGGAAAGCAGGAATGGTTTTTGCTTACTATCTCAATATTAAGAGCGAAATGGCAATTAAGTATTGAGTGTAATGTAGCGAATTTGTGAAATAAAATAATTTTCTTTTTAGGGTTCCGTATATACAATATACGGATACCCTTATATCACCCCAGATTTCTGTCTCTGTCACATCACAGCAATTTTCTCCTAAACTACTGGACGAAAGAGGTTGAAATTTGTTATTACTGTATAGTTTGGTGACCCGATCAGGAGTACATATCATATATGACGAAATTTTGATTTTAGGGGTACTTCTGGACGGAAAAACTAAAAAATCGACCGTTCCCCCTGATCTCCGAAACTACTGAGCCTAAAATTTTGAAAAAAATAGGAATTATAGATCGTTGCGTGAACTTTCGAGAAAAATAAGGAAAAACCATTAATATTAATTTTGGGGAGCAAATTATAGAATTAAATGAAAATTTAATAATATATTTTTTTCAAACGCATCATGTAATATATCAAATAAAAGGTCCCATTCTAAGGAACACAAATATATTTTTTTCATATTAAAAAAAACTAGTTAAAAAGATATTAACAAAATATATCAAAATTTACCCATCCCCCCCCTTATCTCCGAAACTATAAAACGTAAAGGTAGGGTCTTACCTGAAGCTTACTGGAAAAATAAGGAGAAACCTCTACTTTTAATTTTGGGGAGCAAATTACAGAATTAAATGGAAAAAATAAAATTAAAATTGTTTCTAACGCATCATGTTATATATCAAATCAAGGGGCTCAATATGACGAATACTAATATATATTTTAATTTTTTTTTTAAATAAATATTTTAAACTATATTAAAAAAATATTTAAAAAATTACCCATTCCCCCTTTATTCCTCAACCTATAAGACCTATTTTTTTTTTGTTTACAGTAAAAATACGAAGAAATCCCTAATATTAATATTAGGGGCCAAATGATAGAATTAAACGGAAAATAAAAAAAAATTTAACGTATCATGCAATACATCAAATTAAATGTTTACACGATATTACCATAAAGAAATCAAAAATTTTTATTTCTCGGTTTATTCCCGAAACCATACTACCTAAAATTGTGAAAATTATTAGGGGTGCTGGTGCTCACTTGAAATTTGTAAGAAAACCCCATAGTAATTTTAGGGACAAATTATACAATTAAGTGGAAAATAAAAATTCTATTTTCAAACGCATCATATCAGATAAAAGGCTCATTATGTGAATTACAAATATATCATATTTTTAAATCATTTGTTTAAAAGATCTTAACAAAAATATTAAACATCAACTTAATTTCCACTTTAGAAACTACACTATTTTGAAAAATATATTTTATTTGTATTTTTAAATAATTTGAATAACAAATTTAATAATTTGTAATTTAAAACAACCTATTTTGCCCTATATCTTCCAATCTACAGAGCTTCAAAATTCAGACAGTAGATTATAAAAGGCTTCCCTGAAAATTTATTAGTAAAATAACACTCTAATGTTAATTTTTGGGTGCCAAATTAGAAAATTAAGTACATATGTATTCTTATAAAAATCAAGCGAATCCTGAAGCAGATAAAATAAAAAGTCTATTTGTGGAAAATGAGAGTGTATATTTTTATAAATTTAAAACGCTTCCTTTAAAAGATATTAGGGTAAATATAAGAAAATGCACTCATTCCCTGCTTGTCTGAAATTGGAATATTAGAATCTTGAAGGTGGTATGGAACCCTTAGTATGCGAGTCCAATTCGCACTTGACCAAATTATTTTTAATGTTAATTAATTTCCGAAACAGTTGAAGATAGGTGTAGGACATTGTACACGAATTATGTCTAGAGTTTTCTGGAGAATCTAAAGAACTAGCTTTATTTCTGCCGATTAACATAGTAAAAGCAGAAAATTGAATATAGCGGTTCGGTTTCTTGTGACAGGAAAACAACTCTTGCTCTAAAATGTCGTCCCCATATACTGAAAAATGTGATATACGATGCATTCCTTATTTCTAGGGAAAAAGGTACTAGGCCAATAGAAGAATACCATCGGAATTTGCCTGCTCGTAATTTGCTGGGCGGGAGGTATTTTTTTAGTTCTATATAGAAAATTGTGAAGCAACAGGGATGTTTATTAAGAAACCAACACTGAAAACCATTTGTGTTAAGCGAAAATGTTGGAATTAACTTCAGGGTACACAAAAGTACACAAAGAAAACTCGAAAGTATATTTAGCTAGAGATTGTTAGTATAGTGATAATATAGCAGATATTAACAAGCAAAAGTTTATTCCAACTAAATATTAACCACTCCAAATATTGTTGCTGATGATCATGAAAGAAGGCTCACTTTTTTCAATTTGTTGCGTAATATTCATGTGGAGCTATCTTGCAAATTTTTCAATTTAATTAGATGTATTTCACACTTACTTTTAAGACGAATTTAGTGTAAATCAAGTGATTGTTTGGTGTGATACTTTGATAGGAAGGAGATATGTTCACCTGATAATTTCTGGGCCGCTAGGAGAATATTTGGACGGTGTCAACTTGACTGCACGACGACTACTCTACTGCAAGTAAGATGCGGCCCCACCTCAATAATTTGGTAACATAAGAATATTTCTGCAGAGATAATGAATTGTCACAACTAGTTCAGTTCGTTGGCTACCTAGATCCCTAGACTCCATCGATTCTTTCTTTTGTGACTACGTGAAAGACAAACTTTAAAAGAAGAAATATGGAAATTTAGAAGAACTGAAAATTGAAATAAGAAGAATTATCGCGTCCGTTGATACACGACTATTTTAAAGGCGACATGTGCTGAAATGTACCCGAAAAATCATGGAATAAGATGGTGATGTATTTGCTCATTTAACGTGACTGTAAAATCGCAAAGCCACTCATCAATTGCTTTCGCTTTTGAGTATGTTTTCTAAATGTAATTGATACATCTCTAGTTAATATATTTATTATTTTTTGGTCAGCTTTATAGAGAGTAAAAAATCGTAATTTGTAAACATTATGTTACAAAATGTAGAGGGTTATATATATAATAGATTAATAACGGGTAATTTAATTTAAATAAATGGATTCATGTAAAAAATGCAATTTCTCAAATTCTCCCGAAACGAAATTTCTGCTCTCCTGTACGAGGTACGAGGATGCAATCAACCTCGTACAAATATGTACGAGATTTCGACATAGAAAAGGAAATTAATGTGTAACATGAATTTTTATTATAGGCAGCATTTTATAGCAGAAAATGATATTTACACTTTGGCCAGAATGGTTTGCTAAATGTAAAGTAGACGCACTAAGTCAGTGTAAGCCCCCATAAGTAGTATGAATTTGTCAATGCTATGTCAATTGTTAATTGACCATCATGTCGCTTACTGGTGAATTTTAGTTTCTGTGCGCTTTAAACCCGTATCACTGACAATCGCATACTAAAATTCTAATCTATCCCTAGCCGGGGAATCTCCGACAAAGAAACCACTTGGCTCATCGTATTTGTCGCCTTCAGGATATAGCGCACATATCTACTATTCTGTTTACGTGTAGTTTATTGCTTGTTTACTAATCTATGTATTAGCTATTTAGTTGTGCACTAGCTAATTAAAACGTTTGTAATAAAATAGATTTGATTGTGTAATACTCCTTTCTTTGCTTCATCGTGGTTTATTGGCTTGACAGTACTGACAGGAGTGTCATTATGAGTGATAGCGAGGAAAACTGTGACCTTTCACTTACGCGCCATGAAAAATAACCAAAATAGGTTGGTCACACCATCGCCCTCAAAAGTTTAGGCAGCAGTGGTTAAATGAACAGTTTTTAGGGACTGGCTTTTGCCAGACGCCTGTGATTTATCTAAAGCTAAATGTGCATTTTGCCCGGGAACATCAATGGTCGCTGAAATATCTAATTTAAAAAATGATGCTTCTACCAAAAAACATTTAAGTAACAAACCTGGATCTAGTGGGAAAATGCAAACACTAACGTCGCGTGGTTTCCAAAAAGGTGTAACCCAACAAAACAAAGAAAAAGCTCATGCAGAAATTAAACTTTTTTTGCAGACCATAACATTGCATTTTCACTTGCTGACCATTTGAAAGCTTTGTTAAAAGAAGTAGTAACGGATTCCAAATTAATTAAGGAAATTGACCTCAAAAGAACCAAAGTGACACCGGTGGTAAAGAACGTTATTGGAGAAAGTCCTAAAACACCCAGAAGGGGTCAAAAAGCCTGCAGATATTACACTATTCCTTTCATACAGCAAAGTTGCTGCCACCGAAATTAAAAACGGGACAACGTGGAGGGCCCTGTGTTGTCAAAACTACAAGTTCTCAAACCAGTATCAGCAGTCTCTCACAATTTCAGGAACGATTTCCCAACACTAAGGCCTCTTATTGAAGTAGTTCCACGTATAATCCCACTAGATGATCTTGCGAAAAAACAAACAATCGATGATCAGTGGAGACACCTGCCAAATGCACAAGTTCGAGATCTCGAAGGATTAAATGATATTAATGAGCCAGATAAGTTTTGGGCTCATTTACTGAAAACTGAAGACTTTTCTGAGCTAGCTCATTGTGCCCTATCCTCATTGTCGCTACCCCACGCAAATGCTGACTGTGAGCGGGTGTTCAATAAAATCAATTTGTTACAAACTGGCTCACTGTGGAAACTGTACGAGTAAACCGGACGCTTCTTGCTGCAGAGAGCGTAAAAGGTTCAACACCTACTGGAAACTCCGTCGATTTTGAACTTACAAAAGAAATGTATAGCTCTATGACTAAGCAAAACTTACAAAACAGAACGATGGCAGTGAGGACATTCCTGATATCATATTTGCGGATATGAACTAAGAGTATACTTATTACGTAACATTTTATAGTTAAGTATTAGATTCGTTCATAGATACCAATTGACAACAATTCCCACGGTTTGAAAACTTCACCGCGAATCTAGTGGTGGCACATTCAATTGTCGTGTTCAATGATTCGCGGAAAAATTTTCAAACCCTTGGAGTTATGGCAATTGGTGTCTACGAACAAACCTATAATATAAGCAAATTTAGTTTTTTTAATTATTTTATTTAAGTAATATTAAAGGTTATTATTAATACAAGTCATGTTTTATTTAGCAGAAAATGTGCAATGGTTAAGTTTACATGAAATTCCAAAATGGGGTAAAATGATGTTAATTTTCCACCCAGATGTATAAAATTTTAAAAGCTTGATGAGTGTACGAGGTGTGAAGGTCAGTGTTCGAGATTTTTAGCTGTGTCTGTACGAGGAAAAAGGTTCTACGGTTGGCAACCCTGATGTTGATTGCGTAACTGGGGAGCATACTATGACCACAAAATGTTAGAAGAAATGATATTTGCTACGACTGAAGAAATAACGACCACTGGAAGAGTTCAAGACATTATAGAAAAGAAAATTCCAGAAATGCTTCCAAGATGGGAAAACTCCTAGCACAAGTATGTTATGTCTAAGGGGATTACTTAGAAGGGAACAAAATAGGTATTGAAGAATGAATGAATGAAAATTTTTCACCAGTACGTAAGGAAACTTGTGCTATCTTTCTAGTAAATTTCTGGAGAGGTCTACCACTTTGCAGCAAAATCCTAATATTAATCTACATATTAAAGTTATATATCTTCAGTTTAGTAATAGAGGATATATAACTTATTATCTAGGTTAAAGTTAGGATGTCGCGTTGTTAGTTTCCATGGTATGTATAATTTTTTAAGGGAATGACAGACAGATTATCTTCGGCGAGATAAAATTTATCAGAGAAGCCAAGACATAGTTGTAATATTAGGTCCAATTATTCTTCATTTAAGTGTCGAAGTTGTTTGATATTTGTTCTTGTCATCTTAATATCAGTTTGTTTTTGTGAAACAGAATTTACACAGAAATGGGTATAAAGGTTCAAGTTTGATGTTAGTGAAAATTTTCGTTTTAGCATTTCAATTCAATATGGATGCCAGAAATTAGCCATTACTATCGATTTTCTCTAAAGCGTTACCATGAAGATATCTAAATGTGCAACTAAGTTTTCAAATTTCTTATGTACGATGTTCAGTAGAGATTTTGTTCATGGGATTACATGAAGATTTTGGGCTTGTCCCTATTGATTACATCGTCTGTTACTTTATATAATGGAAGTATTTTGGAGTTTATTACTATTTGGTTTTTATCAAAATCGACGATGCAAGTAGTCTGTTTTGAAGTAATAGTCTTGTTGACCAAGGTTACTGGTTACTTGTTGTTGGCTAAAATGTTGAGTAAATGGATTCGGACAAGATTTTTGAAAATTTTGTCCAAAACTTTGGTTGGAATTGCCTTGATCCGATAATACATTTATTAACTGATTGACTTATTCGTTTAGAGAAGGACGTTAGTTTCTGGGCAGAAATTGATTGATTTTTGAGGTCGCAATTAGAATATCTTTCTAGTCGTCCACTCGAATTAATTGTCCCATACTTGACGATATGCCTGTAAGCAGGCAATTTATTGGCATGGGTTCAATTAAGTCTATTTGGGCTTGCTTTTCTTTAGTTGTCAAATATTATTTAGCCAGCATTTTTGCTTGTAGGGCTGGACTCTTACTGAAAATTTTGAAGGGGATTATGGTTAATTATATCATTCGTTGGTGGTCCTGAATGTCAGTTATCTATGCAGTACTTCGCGAATTTCCGCTAGTTCCGCGGCCTAAAATTCTATTGTGAACCAAACCTATTGTTATAAAAATTGGGGATACAGTAGGCTCGAGTTCCGTGTTCTCGGTAACCAGTTATTGGTTCTGAATTGATTCTGAATCTATTCAAACTCTCTACAGATCATACAAATAACGTTGAATTATTTGTAAAAAACTCGGCTGTCCGACGTTTATTTAGTTCAACTTTTGTTTGCATTTGTAGTTAACAGTTGCTGATAAGCGGATTTAGACAAAATTTCTTGTGTATACTATTTTTAACGTAATGTAGAAGAAGTAAAATTGTTTAATTTCGGCTACTAATTCCAGTTAAAAGTTCAAATAAGTAGTATTTTTTACACAACGAATATTTTTAATTAAAACGTGCATTTACACAGATGTTGGACCAGTGTTTGCTTAGTAATGAACACTTTTGAGAAATTTGATATCTTACTTCGTAAATAATACATTGAATATAATTATAATCGTTTATAATGTACTACAAATTCAGCAATTTTAAACAAAGATGTAGTTTACTGTTTTAATATAAATAAAAGTACCTACTCTTTTTATAGTAATTATAGAATTATTTACTTTTTGAGCAAGTTGAGATAAGAAAAAGAATTTAGCGCTCAGAGTAAGAAAAAGTACAAATCGAATATTGACAAAAACCTTTTCATGGATCATCATATGTATTGATGTTGGTGAGTTTAGTAACTTGCAATCAAACTTAGTACTTATGTATCTTCAAATATTGTTTAAAGGCTCAAATTGCATGCGATAACAAAGAAATGAAAGATTTATGTGGGCTATCTTGGATCAACATTTACACCAAACTGTTTAGTCGGCCATCTCTCTTCCATTCTTTAGTCAACATTGGTCAACTATCAAGACGACAGCAGAACTATATATTCTTCATTCCAAAATCAGATATGTGATACAACTTTGCTTTGGAAGTTTGAAGCAGCAACTTGGGCAACTATATTATATTAAATTATCAGAAATTACACAATTTTTTCACTTCATATGGGCTTGTTGAATATTACCTAATTTGCCTAGAAATGATATATTTAAAATAGTTAATCAAACTGAAGACTATTCTAGATGATGGAGTATTGTCCAGAAGAATTGAAATGTATTAGTTGCCATTACAATTACAAGTGTTGGTTTCAATTGAAAAAATTATAGATATTAAAAACATATATTTCTCTAAAAGTATTGCCACAATTTCTATATAGCTATAATTATGGTCTAAAAGCCCATTTCTGGAGTCATAAGGGGTTTTCGCGGAAGCAGTTCTGAATCGGTTCAACGGTAATATTACCTTAATTTTCTGAAAACGCCGTTCGCGGAACAAAATTACTGAAAATGAACCGATATAGAACTAAGTGAACGAATCCCAAATGAAACAACGTCCTATAGACGATAACACCCGGTAACAATAGCAACCTAGTATTGTATTGTGAACCAAATCTATTGTTATAAAATTTGGTGATCTTGGTTACTGAATCGATTCAAATGGTTCTTGCCCTGAAGCAAGGATTTTTAGTTCGATCATACCTTAGAGCATATATAAGTAAAAGATCGAAGAATTATGCGTTTCGACCTGAATTCTAACCCACTCGGCTGTCCGAAGTCTGTCGAAGTATGTTTAATTCAGGTTTCGTTTGGATTTGAATTTAGCAGTTGGAGATAAGTGGAAATGCCAAAATTCCTTGTGTAAATTATTTTTAATTTAATATAGAAGAAATAAAATTGTTCCAATTTTATTACTAATTCCTGTTAGAACTTAAAATAGTATTTTTTTTATAAATAATATTTTTAATTAACAAAGATATTGGACTACAGTTTGTTTTGTGATGAGGACTGATGGATTTTCAGAAGTATATAATATAGGTACTAGAAGTGTCACAATAAATACAAAAATAATCAATTTTCAAATTAATTGGCAGAATTGATACCCAAAATTAAATCATTGAAATGTATTATAATCTTTTATGATTTGCTACAAGTTAAGTAACTTCAAATAAGTTGTTGACTGGTTTAACGTAAATAAAAAATATACTAGATAAGTAGGTAATTAATTTGTACAGAATGAGCACCATTTAATGTTTAAATTTTTTACTTTGTGTGTAGGTACCTAACAACATTGAATGTGTTATTTACTGTCTAGAATTATATTTCGTTATAATTATTTTCAACTTTTTAGTAATACTTGGAAGTCGGTTACATTTTTTAAAAAAAGTTTTATTCTAAAATACTTTAGCATGTTCTTTGGGTGAAAATATCCTTTGCTATAAATTTACATTTTTTTAATAATACAATTTAAAATTTTTTAAATAGTGAGGATTATAATTTTTAATAAAGACACATAGAAATTACCAGGTCCTAGCTTTGTTTATCAATACATTTTCAGAACTTTTTTAATTGGAAAAAACTATTTACAAACTAATTTAAATATGCACATATAATTATATACCAATGCACATAAAGATTAGAATAAAGAGGTTGGGGTAATTTTCAGTTGAAGTAAATATAATTTTAAGTCGAGATAAGTATTTTCCTTAACATCAGAAGGCAGACATATCAGAATAAAGCATATTTTTAAGTGAATGTGAAATTTGAAAAAGAAGCAATTTTTACTTTATGAAAATAAAGAGGTCCATTTAGTTTCGTTTTCAAAGTTGAATTTTACAGCCGATATACTAGCTTGCCAAATATTCAAAGATCGATATGTTAGAATTTGGCATAGATTATTTTACGTGTAATTTTGATATAAAAAACGTATACATGCACATTTAGCCTTTATGAAATTAAACAGGTGCATTTCGTTATATTTTCAAAATGTGAGGTTTGAAAGCCCATGCAGTTTGCTAAATATTGAATGTCGGATACCTGCAAATCTGAAATAGAATATTTTTTGGAATAAATGAAATAATTGCAATTTTAAAGATATGGTCATTTACATTTTATCAAAATACAGATGTGCATTTCAATACATTTGCAAAAAAAATCATTTTACAGCCCATATAGCTTGCTGAATATTGTATAACAAATACCGAAAAAAAATTGAACCTATAAATTTAACACCTAATATTATTGAAATAAATACAAAAATCAAAATTTTAAAGAAAGGATTATTTAGATTTTATCAAAATAAACATGCATGTACATTTCATTACATTTGCAAAAAGTTTAATTTTACAGCCCATGTAGCTTGCTAAATATTGTATAACAAAACCAAAATATTCTCAGGTTTTTTGTCGAATGTCGGCTACTTTCAGGGTAGTAATATTTATAGGGTCAGTAATTTTGAAAAGCATTTTTTAGCTATAATTATGGTCTATATGCCCTTATGTGGAGTCGTTAGTATTAAATTACTAGACAAATAAATATAAATTAAATATTCCGAATACTTTACAATAATGCTGACTGAAAATGAATTTCTATATAGTGATATTCATTCAATATTTGAAAATTTAAATTCAGGAGATATTTTCAATTCCAAAAAATTTACAGATTGTTCATGCGCACCGTTTAACCCATAGAAATTAACCACAAAATGATTTTTACAGATGACATGAAACAAAATACTATCTGAACTCCGGTGATCCGATTTAGGGACAAAACAAAACTAGAACTAAAAATAATGAACCGATTCTGAATCGATTCAGAAGTGCTCCGCGAAAACCCCTAATAATGTTAAATTTCTATACAAATAAATATGTCAGATATTCAGAATATTTCACAATAATATTGACTCAAAATGAATTTCTCTAAAATGATTATTCATTCAAAATTTAATTTTTTTTTCAAATTCCGAAAATTTTACAGGTTGCTCATGCGTACCGATGATATTCTGACATGATTCTCATATTAATAAATAACACTAAATAGATTTTAACCACAAAACGAATTTTACAGATGACATGAAATTTAAAAAAAATAGTTCAATTGTTGCGGACTCCAGTGATCTGATTTAGGGACAGAACAAGAAAAAGAACTAAAAATAATTGTATCAAAACTTGCCAATACTAACATTCTTTGTCATCCTGACATAAATTTAATTGCATTTTACTACATTATATAAGCTAGTAAGAGATAACGAAATGCTCTTGTCACGATTGCAAACAGTTAAAAGCAATATGAAAGAAAAAAACAAGAAATAACAATAATTGTTGAAATGTAGAACTACACTGGACGAACCAAAATTAGCTACTGTTGTGGTAACAAACCATTCAGATCTTCTTGCGTCTTCAGCTGACATTTTACTCTCACAAACACATAATCTTCTTGAGACGCATTCCATACTTGTACTTAGCTTCTCTACATAATTAAATAATTTAAACGTGGACGGGATCAAAAAAGAAATTTTGATTTTTTTTGATTATTTTTCTTTGAGAATATCCTTTACTCTTTCAGAAATAAATGTATCATAATAGTTCTGGGTTTGTTTCTGTTTGCTTTCAAAGGACCTATGTGATAGCAATTCAACCAATACGATGTTCTGGTTGCAATCCATTTTCATGTCACACAAAATATCCTAGATTACTTCATTCAGGTCTTCGTACTTTCGATCCTTAACTCCGTGTTATCGCAGGTTACTTGGATTTTTGCTCTAAAGCAAAGTAAAATACTAATTGAGATTCAAAAGTAACTAATTTTATTTAGCTTAGATTCTTCTTTTTGTCACTTTATGATCGTTTCTACTTGTTATAAGTTTTTCAAAATTATGCCCGTGTTGGTGTGATTCAAAACCGTGGACATCAATATTAAATTTTCATCTGAGATTGCTTGGAGTGATATCTGCATGTCCTTGGTATTTTTCACTAAACCCTCATTTTTTGGTCTACTTTATTATAAACTAAATCAGCCAACTTATCAGCGATCTTTAACATAATGCCTGATCGGATATACTTTCAATGAAAATACGTTTGGCAAGAGTTTTGAATATTTTCATCTTGTTTCTTTGAGTAACTCATACTTATGTCATTGATTAGAATAACATTGATATCGTCATTAATGAGGGGAACCACAGATACGACTATATTCAGGCGGTGCTTATGCTTATCTCAATAGATATAGAGAGAGAGAGAGAGAGAGAGAGAGAGAGAGAGAGAGAGAGAGAGAGTTGTATATTGGCTTAAGTTTGTCAGCGTGGATCGGAATTATGTAAGTTTTCATTGAACTGAATATATATATATATATATATATATATATATATATATATATATATATTAGGTGTTTTCCGAGAATTCATCCGCGTAGTTGATAACTGATCCCTGTCGGGATCGATGGTAAAATGACGACGTTTCGACAGAGTCACATCTGCCCTCTTCAGGTCGGTTCGCATAATTCTCGTAGCCTTCTGCTTTCGCTTCTAGTTACTCGAATACTAAGATGAGTAGTAGTAGTGCTGAACTGCCAGTCGATATTGACAAGTTTTCGTGATAAAATGGAATATTCTAACGAAGAAAAACTGAATATGGTGGAATGTTATATCATATGCCATAAAAATTCAGTTCGTGCAGCTGAGGAATACTTTCATAGATATTTTAATCGTCGTCAACCTGCTCTATGTACATTTAAGAGGCTTTACGATAGTTTACGCAGATCTGGATCTTTTACTAAACCACCAAAGGAACGTAATCAAATTAACGAAGCAACACAAATAAATGTTTTGTATATGGTTTAGAGACATGTGTCTTCACAATTCACAGTTTCCACTGAAGGTGTTATGGTCAGAAGAAACTAGATTTACTAACTGCGGTATGTTCAATAGACACAATGAGCATATCTGGGCTAAAGAAAACCCTTTCCATGTAGAACAAAGACGACCCCAGATAAAATTTGCTTTTAATGTTTGGTGTAGTATCATAGGGTCTACTATTCTGGGGCCTCTTATCGATGATGAAATGCACTCTTTAAACCTTTCTGTACCTTTTGATGCACTTTAGCACTTTTTGAAATGATTTTATTTAGTTCTGGACTCTAAATAGATTCTGATCTTTGATACCTTTCTTTATTTTCCCAAAATGTTTAGTTTATTGAACTGTTTTTGACCTATTCTTATTAACATTATACTATTTGAATCTATGCAAGTTTTTTTAACTAGTTTCCTTTCTCTCTGCTGTTATATTGTTACAATTTGTCAATACCTGATAACCATTTTACTCTATGATTTACTCTTGTCTGTTCCACCCCCTTAATCAT
The DNA here is from genome assembly GCA_034190945.1 of Octodonta nipae. Classification (NCBI taxonomy): domain Eukaryota; kingdom Metazoa; phylum Arthropoda; class Insecta; order Coleoptera; family Chrysomelidae; genus Octodonta; species Octodonta nipae. The sequence continues at coordinate 168,339,642 of CM067216.1, read as the reverse complement.
TATCAATTGAATTATAACTCTATTTATCTATTCAAATTGTTGTCTATTTCAAGAATTTTATATATTTTTCCCCATTTATGTGTTTCATTTTCTGTTTTGACCTTTAACTTTTTATACATGGTACCTGACTTTCAAATATATATATATTTTAATCCTGTCTCCCAAAATTTAGCTTTAATTCTTGTTTAAATTTGATTCTAATATGCTTTTGTATTTTTAGCTACTATGACTGCGATAAGAAGATGTGTTTGAATTGTACAAATTGAAGATTTTTACTGATTTACTTGATGTTAATGAATGTTGGAACTTATGGTCATCGTTTTGGACAGTAGCACTCAGTTGTAAGTATACCTTTATTTTTCCTGTTAAATCTATGATATTTAGGGTTTTTACAATATTTCTATTCATATGCAACATCACAATGATATGTTTTCCTTGTGAATAAACCTGCTCGCTTTGCTATTACAAATACCCTAAATTTCATGTCTAGTTATATAGTATTAGTAGTTAAATTTTGATTCTTGGAACCTATATCAGTACTCTCTCTCTATATATATTTCATTACAATATATATATATATATATATATATATATATATATATATATATATACATGAAATTTGTATAATTTTTTGATAATACGGGAACATTCGTTTAGGGCTTATTGTTAATTTTAGCATATTCGAGACTGTTTTAATGTCGGTTAAATAAACCTGGATTACCATTATTAATAATTTCTGAATTTTGATAATGCGTTACTAATTCTCGTTTTTCCCACCAATTAACCAATTAAACAGCTTTGTAGATTGTCTTTAAGTGTAGCAAAGGTCACATTGCCGTCGGTAATTAGCAATAGTAATGTAATCTAACTAGGAACTGAATTTTGCCTGCACACATGCCGTTATTTCCAAAATAAATTACTTTAAGTGTATTTCTTTATCACAAGGTGTTACGAAATTATTACCAAACTATTAATAAAGGAAAAACCCGAAGTTTTAGAAAGTGATAATTAATAATACAGAACGTATTGAAACATGCAAAGGATTATGAATTGTTTTTACATTTGTCATTATTGTCAAGTAGAGGGTATTTGCAGTACAATGATATTTACCCTTCTACTAATGATGCAATGATACAGCAGATTTAAGGATCTTCGTCATCTCACGACAAAATCGATAGATTAATTTATAACAGTTTCAAGACGAGGAATGTACATTCCGAGCTTATAATAACGACCCTCACTTCACGGTTCACACCTGTAAAAGAGCCGACAAAGGAATGTGTCAAAGGGCATCTTCGTGTGAGTTCTAACGTAGCAAATGGAGCATTTGGGGTTCTTCCTGAATGAACCCTTCGTAATGCAAATGAAAACATTCGAATGTAAATCAACATTGATTTTTGCAATTATTGATCCTTAGTTGTATTAGATAGGTCGATTTTCCTTATTTATTTATATGATCTAAACACTATAATCGAGATTTTGAGAGAAAAACTCGCATTAATTAATAACTTCTGGGAAAATATAAAGATTCTACTTTCACATTTCATCTGTATTAATTCAAATACGTTTACTAAATCTATATCTATATTCTAAACTAATATATAAAGAGGTAAAATATGTTTGCTTATTTGTAGGGGATAATCTCTGGAAGTAGAGAACCGATTTCAAAAATGCTTTCACTAGTAGAAAGTTACTCTATCTGCGAGCGACATAGGCATAGGCAATAGGGTGTCTACTGTTTTTACTTAAAATTAATATGTTGGAAACAGAAAATCATACAGGCATGAAAATTGATGTATACACTCTTCTCCCCTAATTAATAAAATAATTATTTTGCAAAAAGTCAAGTATCTCATGGGAGACAGGTGCGGAAAAGTTTTTTGAAAATTTTATTATTATTGGGAACCTAAAATAATAGAGCCATGAGAACTAATTAACAGGTTGATTCGTTTTTTTTAAGTGAACTACTACCTGATTTTGGGAAAATTGAAATATTAAATGGGGAAAATGGGGGTCACTATTGTTTTAAGAGACTTCAGTATCTTCGAAATAGTAAGTAATAGGGGCTAAACTCTTGATATATATATATATATATATATATATATATATATATATATATATATATTATATGTATGTATTAGATGGTTTCCGGGAATTCATCCGCGTAGTCCCGGAAACCATTTAATACATTTAGTACCCGCGAAAACTTAAAAACAAACAAATATATATATATATATATATATATATATATATATATATATATATATATATATATATATATATATATATATATATATAATAAACCAAACGGCTTGTTCTTGCTGACTAATATAGACCAAACTTATAAGTTTTATTTTGGGAAAGCAGCAGTGAAAAACGTATTCTTCTTTATCTTTATTTACTCGAGCTTTCGATACTAATTTATATCTTCATCGGGAGCACTACAAAATATGGCCTGTTATACATTAATGTCCGACAAAAAATACACTACTTACAAAGATGTGAGATATTCCTGTCAGATGTTCTAATATGGTGCATGGTGAATAATAATTGTATAATGGCAAAATCCCGGGGAGATGTTAAGAATTGTAAAGCAGAAACACATTCAATATTATCATAAACTTATTAAAAACTAGTACAAAATTACGCTATTGTTCAAAACTTTTTATAAAAATTACTAGAAAGGAAATGTATCCTATCAGTCTACAAACTATGGTGAGCGATTAAGACAAAAATTTAGGTTATACCGCCAAACAGAAAAACGTCACTGTCAATCAGCTTGACAATGTCAAGTTCTATGAAACACGTCAGTGTCTCGTGTGACAGGTATCACTGTACAACGAAAATTACAAAACTGCAACAAATTTAAAACCACAACCCTTTAGCTGTTGTGTGGAAATTAAAATGAATTTAAATCACTATTAGACATTTTCACTTCTACTGTTCTGTAAACTCATTTTTTGGGTCTTTTTTGTTATTTATTATTATTTACCTTTTTTCTAATAGGTAGGCATAAATGGCACTGAGCTTGTCAATGTCTTTTTTGGAGTTCAATGTGCTACCCTCTTGAAAAATGTGAACCATTTCCAAAAACTTCCTTTTCCTATTTGAATTCTCCACTTCCAGAACCTCCACTCGTTCATAATCCATCTGGTGTCCTGTATTATTTTCATGTGTTGCCAAAGCACAAGATTGGATGTTCCGTCTTGAATCACTTTTGTGTGAGGTTAATCTCTTGCTAAGGGTACGGCTGGTCTCCCCGATGTATACTGATTGGCAGTTTGTGCATGGGATACTGTACACCACATTGCTAAGTTTGAGTTTGGGTGTCTTGTCTTTGGTCTTTGTGTAAACTTCCCTGGCCACTTTTATGTTTTTGGTGGCAACTCTGACTTCAGTTGATCAATCAGTGACTTAGTCTGTTAGTGAGGGTTTCTTGATAAGGTAGAACTATCGTCTTTTTGGGGTTGATATTGTCCTGTTGTATGTCTGGATCATTATCTGCCTGGTAGGGTTTTCCTCTTGTGAATCTCTCCTTATGGGTGTGTTGAAGATAAGTTTCTTGAGTAACCTCCTCGGGTAACCATTCTCCATCATCAGTTCAAACAAAATTTGTAGGTTCTTATGTATGAGCGTGTGATGTGTAACTCTTGTGATTCTCGTTTTCATGTTTGTGACAACATTCAACTTCATTTTCAATGGGTGGTACGATTTGAAGTTAATGTATCTACCTGCACATGTTGGTTTTCTATACCATTCTGTTTTGATAGAGTTATCTTCTCTTATGACTTTCATGTCCAAAAAGGGGACAGCACTGTCTGTTTCTTCCTCCACTGTAAATTGTAGCCGTGGATGAAAGCTATTAAAATATCCAATACAATATTACTGGAGCCTATTGGTATTGCAAGGATTAGGTCATCTACATATTTTTTGCAGAGTGGAACTGGAAAGGGTAGCTTTGGGATACTAATATGTAATAGCTTATCCATCACCAACTGAGCTAATATGGGAGATAAAATTGAACCCATTGGGGTACCTCTGAGTTGTTTGTAGAAAACTCCATTGGCACTGAAATAAGTGGATGAAAATGTTAACTCAATCAGTTTCTTCATTTCACTTTTAGGCATTGTACAATGTTCTTGGATTCTTGTCCATTGGTCCTCTATCACATCCAGCACCATCTCTGCCTCTATATTGGTGAACAAAGACACAACATCCAGGCTGATTAATTTATAGTTAGATGGCAGTTGGAGGTCCTGTATGAATTGCGCAAACTCAAAGGAATCTCTGATGTAAAAATCGTTGTTGGAATTGTATGCTTGTTTCAATATTCCATCTAGATGTTTGCACAATCGTGTAGTGGGACTACTGGTGGAAGCAACTATTGGGCGTAAGGCCAAGTTTGGTTTGTGGACTTTTGGTAACCCATAGTATTTAGGGCACACACTATCATAAGTCATCAGGGATTTGGTTGTAGTTAATGTGAGGTAACCTTTTTTTCCCATTTCACTGATTGTTTTGTTCACTTTTTGTTCTATTGTACTGGTGGGGTCTCTTGGGATGATTTTGTAGACTTCATCATCTTGTAACAATTGGTTAGTTAACATATTATAATCCATCAACACTGATGTTCCACCTTTGTCAGCTATAGTGAGAATTAGATCTGGATTGTCTTTCATGTACCTTTTTGTTAAATTATGATGTTTTCTGAAAATGTTATTGTTATTATGTTTGGAGTCTTGTGTATTGGTAATAATGTTTGTGGCCTTGGCTCTGTGAATGTTCTTTGGGTTTTCATCCATGTTGCTGTTAATCGACTCCATTTCTGCAATAATCCTTGGTATTGACAACTCTTTAGTTGTAGGTTGTAGGCTGAATTTTTTTCTAGTAATTTTTATAAAAAGTTTTGAACAATAGCGTAATTTTGTACTAGTTTTTAATAAGTTTATGATAATATTGAATGTGTTTCTGCTTTACAATTCTTAACATCTCCCCGGGATTTTGCCATTATACAATTATTATTCACCATGCACCATATTAGAACATCTGACAGGAATATCTCACATCTTTGTAAGTAGTGTATTTTTTGTCGGACATTAATGTATAACAGGCCATATTTTGTAGTGCTCCCGATGAAGATATAAATTAGTATCGAAAGCTCGAGTAAATAAAGATAAAGAAGAATACGTTTTTCACTGCTGCTTTCCCAAAATAAAACTTATAAGTTTGGTCTATATATATATATATATATATATATATATATATATATATATATATATATATATATGGGTATTTCTCTACTAATTGGATAGTTGCCCATGTAATACTGTCCCAAGCATATTTTTAATAAATATTAAGAACATATGGAAATTCAGTGGGAGGCATTATTAAATGAAGTCAATATTTATAAAAAGTTCACACATTATCACCTTAATTTGTGAGTTTAATGTGTAATTTCTGTAAAAATCAGGACAGGGGACTGTTATATAGTCCAGGGGAATGTTCATATAAAAAAAGATCACATTTTCATTGAACATAAGCAGTCAATGTCTTTGTTTTTTATTTATTATAACTTTAAATACAAATCAACAATTTCTAAATGAATAAAATATATCATAACGAGTTTTCGGTTGTTTCTTTTTGGGTGGTATTTTGCAGAATTATCTACAAGTAAGACAAAATTTTGAGCGACAATGGTTAATGCTGCGTAAGGCATGTGACGTTACGTAAAAGAAACAGTCCTCTGTGTTATAAAATGACAGGGGACTGTGCTCAGGGAACTGATTTTTTTACATAGAAAATTTCCTAATATAAAAGCATTTCGAATCTAATTAAATTGAATAGGCAGACGCGATAACATTCTAGCTAAGTAATTATTTAAAAAATATATTATATTTTTTTTATTTCAAATATTTGAAAAAATGCTTACCAGTGGACTGTTACAAGAAGTGGCCCAGACACGTTGATCATTTATAAACTCAGGTGCGACATTGTTCAAAATGCCGTCAGTCGTTCAGCTCTGCAACCGAACGAACTTCTCACCGATTGGGATTCATGATATAAAGTGTGATTTTAGCTGCAAAGTGTGATTTTAGCGGGATTTTCAAATTGTTTTAGGGACTGTTCAAAAAAATTGGGGACAAGATTTGTTTACTGTTATTTTAATTAAATTGTTATTTTAAAAATATGATTGGTTTTTAGAAAGATCCTTACTATATTCAAGTTTAATTCATATTTATTTTCCAAAGGTAATAATGATACGGAAAATGAATATTTGTGATTAAACTTGTAATTTTAAGAATGGGACACGACAGAGGACTCTTTCAATTGAGGTGTTTGAAATGCATTTAATGGAATAATACAAGATCCTATTACTAAATTAAGCTATGGCGTGCCAAGAAGAGCTAATTTGTTGTCCTTAATCATAGGTACACCTCAGTAATAAAAAGACCTAATATATAAAATTTGCCTGGGACAGCAATTAGTAGAGAAATGCCCATATATATATATATATATATATATATATATATATATATATATATATATATATGTATTAGATGGTTTCCGGGAATTCATCTAATACATTTAGTGCCCGCGAAAACTTAAAAACAAATACTAAAAACTAAATTATATATATCGTTCCCAGCTGACTCAGCGAACACGTGCAGTGTCACGTTACAATCCCGCCAAGCATCCGTGGGAATCCCCGTGTCGACAGTGCCGATTCAGCATTCATTATCTTATAAATTGTAGAATTTCACTTAGTCTTTATTCATTATTACTCTGTCTGTAGTTAGATTATATTGTTATTTTTCATTTTTATTTCAATCGTTATATTTTTTGTACAAGTTAAATAAATCTTTTTAAAAACTTAATTTTGAGAAGTGGATATAACAAATTGGCGCAGTCAGTAGGATCCGTAAACTTTACTAGAACACGAGCTTACTTCTAACTGGTAGCGGCGGATTCCTATCCCTCAACGGAGCAAAGAACCTGGAAGAAGTCCCAACTACGATAACAAGGAGAACACGGATCTTCCAATGTTTCTGTTGATGTGGTCATAGTGTTTAGTCTAACGTTTAAGTTTATTAAAGTTAAATCAACTCTAGTACCCCTGCGTCTTATCTCGAAATAAAACAACTTCTAACTCTCGATTTTGGGGATTCTTGTGATCTTTCTTCATTAATACACGTTCAACGGTTAAAACAACTATCCAATGAGTCTCCCTTAACATTCTATAATAGGCTTCAAGTATTGAGTGCGAAAATACTTACCGGTTTAGAACCTCGATTAGGCCAAATTATCCGTGCCAATAATCCGAAGGATCTTCTTGAGGCACATTCTCGTATATTTTGAGGAACAAAAAGTAAATAAATCGGTTCCTCCCGAGCCATCTTTTTAGGCTAGAAAACCAACTCCACCTCCTAAATGTTTAAATTGTTGGCGATTAGGCCACATTGCTGCGGACTGTCGGTTAAGATTTCAAAATAACCCTCAGCCTTTTAACCAAATTTCATTGGGCCGAATCAATCATCGAGGCCAAATCCTATCAACAATAACACAAAGCATGAAGGTCAACAATTTAGACCAAATAACTTTCAAAGACCTCCTTTCAAGCCGAACAACTTTCGACCGTCTGTAATACAGACAAACCCAAATTTCCGTTCTGAAAGGACCCACCATTTTAATCACCATCAAAATGGCAACTATCACAAATATTATGCAGACGAGTATGATTATTATACTGATAATAATCAGCAGCATTTCGATGACAACACCCAAAACTATGAAAGCTATGAGTTTGAACAAACGGTAGACAATACCCCTGTCGTACCTTTCAGCCCTAATTAATACCAAGATTTTCTAGCTCTTCCGAGCCTAGATCAACCCCCAGATACGACAACTACCCTTTCAGAAGTCCAAACTCAAATACAGAACTTGAATTTGGAAGACTTCAATCCCGATCAGAACTTCCCAGAACAAACATTTCTTTAAGTCCCCTTCTGACAGTAAATTCCAAGAACCTTTATTATATCAACGACGCTTCTGGAAAATTTAAACTCTTAATTGATACCGGAGCTGTTATCTCCATTTTCAAAGAAAACACTGTCAAAAACTTCTCACAAAGATCTCCCGAAAGAGTAACAATTCAAGGCATTACTCATGAGAAAATCCCGATCTCACAATCCACCCTCATTCCTTTCGCTCTAGGCGATCCACACAAGGTCTTTATCTACGATCTAGATATTGAGTTCGATGGAATATTAGGTCTTGATTTTCTTGAACATTATGAATGTATTGTCGACTTAAAATCCAAACAAATAATTACTAACTTTAAAACTATCCCGTATGGGTCGTCCCCAAGAAAGTCGATGCTTCTGGTAAGCAAAAGTGGCGAGTTGTTATCGACTATAGGAAGTTAAACGAACTAACTGTAGACGGTAAATATCATCTGCCCAACATTTCCGATCTCCTCGACCAACTTGGTAAGTATCAATACTTTTCGACACTGGATCTCGCTTCCGGGTTCCACCAGTTGGAAATCCTTGAGAAAGCCATTCCCAAGACCGGTTTCTCTGTTGACAATGGTCATTACGAATTCGTTCGTATGCCATTTGGTTTGAAAAATGCACCTTCTACCTTTCAGAGGGTCATGGACAACATTCTTTTGGGTATCCAAAATGAACGTTGCCTTGTGTACATGGATGACATCATAGTCTATTCACCAACCATCCATGAGCATATGTCCCGTTTGACAGAAGTCTTTAAAGCGTCTTAGACAGTCAAACTTAAAAATTCAACCTGACAAGTGTGAGTTTCTCCGTAAGGAAGTGGCTTACCTTGGTCATCTCATTATCCAAGAAGGAGTAAAACCAAACCCTTCAAAGGTTGAATGCATCCAGAATTTTCCTCAGCCCCAAATTCCGAAGGACGTTAAATCTTTCCTAGATCTCGCCGGATATTACCGACGTTTTATCCCCACTTTTGCTAAAATCTCAAAGCCTCTCACGAAACTCTTGCAAAAAGACGTCAAATTCATCTTCGACGCAGATTGCAAGTCTTCCTTCAACGAACTGAAGCAAGCTCTTGTATCTGACCCTATCTTGATATACCCAAATTTCGAAAAACCATTCCTGCTCACTACTGATGCTAGTGCTTTCGCAATTGGAGCGGTTCTCTCACAAGGCCCCATAGGAAAAGATCTTCCTATAGCATATGCTTCCAGTACCCTCTGCGCTGCAGAAACTCGATATTCCACTATCGAACGGGAACTGCTAGCCATTGTTTGGGCGGTCAAGCACTACAGACCTTATATGTTTGGGACAAAGTTTACACTTCTGTGTGACCACCGTCCGCTTACTTGGATCTTTTCGATCAAAGACCCTGGCAGTCGTCTAGCCAGATGGCGCCTCAAACTAGAGGAGTATAACTATAAAATCGAATACAAGCCCGGCAAGGTAAACTTGAACGCAGACGCTCTTTCCCGTATCAAAATTAATTACGTCAAACAATGCATCGACTTTATTTCTAAAATCAACATCTTTGCAAATAACGAAACCGACTCAGAACAACCAGACTCCGACAATGATCAAAAACCCGATGAACATGACGAAAGAATGATAACAGAATTTAATCGATTTGTTCAACTATATAAAACCGAGTCGATAATCGATTCATCCAAAATAGAAATTTCTAACGCCCAACTCCTAGACAAATCTCACAAACGAATAGTCACTTTCTTCTGGCAAAATAAACTTAATGACTGGCATGACAAAATCATCGAAGACATTTTCAAAGAAGATCCAAACTTCACTACTGACACTTTAAACGTTCTAGCCAATAAAACTGTAAGGCATAGAAAATATTTAATTGTCCCTTTACCCTTTGATCCTGGAACAGTTGTCTCACATCTTTTCAACATCCTCTTTAACAACCAAGACCAGTTCGACGATTTTCCGAAACGTTCTGTATTGAAAACAACGTCCAACTACCTATTCTCGAAACATTATCTTTCATACTCGCAGACAAAGACATAAAACTAAAGATTTGTCAAAACCCCTTCTCAAGACGAAATTCCCATTATACTGCAACAGTACCACTGCGGCAAAAATAACCTACACCGTGGAATTAATGAGACAATTCGACGTATTAGGGAAAAGTAAAACTGGACTGGACTAATCAAAAGTGTAGAGCAATTTATCAAGTCTTGCGAAACTTGCCAAAAGGTAAAGTTTTGTAGGAAAAACTTAAGTGCTCCTTTTGTCATAACCGAAACACCAAAAACACCCTTCGAACGTATCAACATTGATATTTTCGAATATCCAACGAAAAACTACGCACTGACTATTAGGGATGAACTAACCAAATTTACTCAAGCTTACCCTATTGGTGACAAAACAGCTAAAACAGTCGTAAACACCCTCTTAGTATTTTTCCAACATTACGGTACACCTCTTCGCATCGCACTGTGGGATACTGTACTTGTTTATGTTGCTTGTATCCAAACACAGTCTAATCTCTCCATTCTTTTTCTTTACCACCACCATAGGATTAATATAACTAGAATTCGATTTTTCGATTATCCCAGCCTTTAACATTTGATCAATTTCTACATTTACTTGATCACGGTATCGAAATGGTATTGGATAAGTTTTAACTTTAAAATTCTTTATATCTTTCACCTGGATTTTATGCAGATACTCTTTTGCAACTCGATTTTCTTCATTACATAATTTCTTATATTTTTCCTATTACTTCAGTTCTTGATTCACTAGGACACTTTAACAATTCATCAATCTTAATTTGACTATTTAGTCTTAAATTATTATTTTCATATACATAATCTCTACTTTGTCCTTCAAAACAATTATTTTTCCTTCAATATTAAAATCCGCATCGAATTTTCTTAGTATGTCTATGCCTATTATTGCCTGGTATGAAAGATTTTTCACTATTAAAAATCCAAACGATACTTCTTCTTTACCAAATCTAACCTTCATGTTGACCATTTTATTTACTTCAAATATCCTTTTGTTGTTTGCCGCTACTATATTAATCCGTTTTCTTCAATTTTCAATTTTCTTAACATCATCTATAAAACTTCCTTCAGATCCTGTATCTATTATTTTTTATATTATTTTCATTCTTGATTATATTCTTATTGTTCTTCTCTTTATTCGAAACTGTTACATCATTATTCAGTGGAATTTTGGGATTTTGTTTATCTTGATTTAAATTATTTACTTCATTATACACAGGAATTTTGGGGTTTTGTTTATCTTGATTTAAATTAGTTACTTCATTACAAACAGAAATTTTGGGATTTTGTTTATCTTCATTTACTTTTCTTTCAATGCTATTTATGTCTTCACTTTTTACATATTCTTGTTTATTAGGTACTTTATTACGCACTGGAATTTTGGGATTTTGTTCTTCAACTTTACCACAAAAAATATAAACTAATTCAAAATTTTCATTATCTTCTTCTTCTGGTTCCTCAACTTCAATTATATCTTTCAAATGTTGATAAATACATACATTATTTGGTGAAAAGTAGTTTTTGTTTAAAATTTGATTTGCGTTAGTCTTGTTGCTTGCTTTAAAAATTCTGTTCTATTTGTCATCCTTGTTGTTGTGCACTGGTAAACTTCTTCGTTGTGCTTCACAACTTCTGCTCCTTCTAACATATTCTCTATTGGCTTCAATTGTACCAGTTCTCTCGTTCCTTGGTATAGCTTCTTCATGGCTGGTCTTTCATATCTTCTTTGATTATTCAAATTTGCATTCCTCCCATTTCCATTACATCTTGAAAAATAATTTTGATCTTGGAATTCATTACTGTTCCTAATATTGCTCCTTTCACTGTATTGGTTATTATTTTCCAAGTAGGTCACCAAATCACCCTGTATTGAACAAAGCTGTCATAATTGTGAGAGTCTCATTCTTTCTCGGCAATACGGCTTTTCACGAGCAATGGATTTGTAGATGCCAAAACCCCAAAATGGAATTTCGACAACATGATAAAATAAACAAACATTATATGTATTATGTTATTAGATAAATAAGTAAAAATATATTTGCAGCATATTTATATCGTTAAAAGAACATAAAACAATTTTTGACTGACTGCTATTTTAGATGACATCTTAAAATTTATTTAACTTGGTCAGGATCAGAAATAAAATTTATCAATTAGCTTTAGAATCTCTAAATAGTTATTGTACTTACGTAAAACTTACCATTTCAGGGGTACTTTATGGTCACCAGATATTATACGGCATTCACATTTTTTTGAAAAGAACCATTAATAATACGCATTAATCGTTATGCTGTCTAACTGAAGTGAAGCGGTGTGGTTTGTATACTTTTTGACGTAATATATATTTAAAACATTGATATAATTTGTTTAATCGTTTAAATAAAAAGTGCTACAATTTTATAGAAAATGTACGTTTAATGACCTTTACAAAATTGAATACATTAAGTTTCTATATGAAATTATTATTCATTACCTGAATGAGCCACTGAGTCGTCTTCGAAATCAACGTCGTTATCGACGTCAGAATTGTCTTCTCCATCATTTTCTGAAACCTGAATATGTGTTCATAATCTAAGTCTTACGTACAAATTAAAAAAAAAACAAGCATAAATTTGCTTACCTGTAACAGTCTCCGCTTTTACGCCTGATTCCTCATCGGCTTCTGTAATATGACAGACTTTTTTAGGGCATTCCTCCCGTCAAAACAGTGGAAATCATATCGACCGTCATTCAAAATCCATCCGTAGCTTAATTGTTGCAAAGTAGACGGAATTTTGGTGTACGCATTACATCAAATTGGCGCTATATACGTCGTTCTCTTCATGTGTTCCTGTAACTCCCGGACACAATTTTATAGCTGAGTCCCTGGAAGCTTCGTTGGTACTATTCGGCATAGATATCCTATCGAATATTATGGATCTTGCTTCGTTGACTGTTTTCCTCGCTTTTACATTATATAAAACGCATACATATTCTTGCAGAACATTGAAAGTTTGCTCCATGAGATATGGATCTGCAACGGACGTTTCTAACCCTATTGCAATGAATGCGTCTTGGAACTTCGCACATCCAATACTTCCAAGGGTCTATTTTTATCCTTTCTGGAATGGAATGGAATGCTGCCAACGAAGAGCAAAGCATCACGCCAAGTTGCATCCATATTTTACGATCTACATTTAAGTGATCTTTGCCTACATTCACTAGAATTTGTTTCAGATTTGTCAGCACTTGATCAAAATGTTAGTATTTGTCCCTACAGCGTAAACGTGATACACTATTTTGGTATCAGCTTCTTCGTGAGTGCTGCATGTGTACTTCTCTGATACTTCTCTTAGAACAGATTTTGCCGATTTTCTGTAAGAATGACAGTGCAGATAGTTGAGAAACACTTTCTGTGTAGGTTTGATTAACAAAGCTTTGTTCTGAGTAGACCAATAATTGACGAGGAACTGAACAAATGCTTGCTTCAATTTTATGTTGTTTATTTAGGCGATTAAATTTGCCGGACATTTTGTTTCATCACTGCGCATGTTTTCTCTTTCAAAATGTATGTAATCTTTTATACTTGGCTCCGGGTAAGTATCAAAGATCACGTGATTTGTGAGATAGAGCAGGTAGTAGGAATATCTCGAAGTGTATAGAGATAAAAAAAACATCAATAATCACGACATTCAATTCTTTAGGAATACTTTCAACATTTTTGTCTCTATCTATCGAAGGTTTTACTAGTTTTGATGTATCTGTTTTATTGATGGTTCCGTCCATAAGACAACGATAAAGTAACAAGTGTTAGAGCGTATTCTAGAACTTTCTCGATCTCTACATTTTGTTTTACCTAGTAATTTGCCAAATAAATGTCTGTGTAGTTTAACCTCTTCCACCATTACGTTTGACTATTTTCTTGACTTTGAAAGTATGAATAACATTTCTCTGGATAGGTTGTTCAAAACGATGTGGATTTGATGAAATTGATTGTTCTAAAAATATTTTACTCTGCCCTTCACCAATTCTCTCTCCATTAGAAATTCTTGGACTTCATGACTCGCAGACAACAAATATTGTATAAAAAGTTATCTTTTACCAAAGATCAAAATGAATTCAATCGATTGTTAATACTGTCTTGAAGTTGCCTTTTTTTCAATTTTGTTTTTCCTCAAATAATTAGTAAATTCTCGTTTTTTCATAAGCGAGTATGTAAGAGATAATTTCCGTTCGTAAAGCATGGCTTTTGCTCCACTTTTGATGAGCAGATACTGAGTTTTTCATACACGCAATGCCAGTTGATCGTTTTGCAGCATCAGCGTTGATCGTACTTTCAATAGTAAAGTCTACTTCTCGCTTGGAAAAAGGCTTATTAGTTCTTGTTATCCCCACTACAACATTCAATCCATAATTTTGATGATTAAAGACCAAAAACAGATTGCCAATGTCGGTCGAAAAAAAAGTAGTTGTTAATCATTTCAACATAAGTAAGATAGAACTTAGGTGTACATCCATGATCGCCATTCAACGTTTTTTTACGGAAATCTACACATTATCTACTGTAGGATATGTAACTAATTTTCCATTAATGTCTTCATTTTTCCTATTTTGAAAAACTTTCAAGAAGTCTAAACATTCATCGCTTACTGATACATTTTCCTTCTCTATGAAAAATTTGAAATGCATTATTTCAATAGAAACAGACATAAGAGGATGTAAACGTTTTCATCTGTTAAAGTGCTTCCCGGTAAGTATGATTTGCATTTTTTGTCTGGTCGTGTGCCATAAAATTAATATATAAACAGAACATCTTACCAAACAATAAAGTTCCTTTTTATCAATGCGTCATTTTTTGGGGGATTTTCTTATAATATTTTTAACTAGATGGTTCTTTTTGCAATGATTCAATCATTTTTCTTTTAATGTCTACAGAAACATTTATGTCGAAAAAGTGGTTTCTAAATTTCTTGATTTTCATATCAACTGATTTATACTTATATAACATTTGAGCCACGACTTAAGTTTATCGAATAAGTATAATAAATTTACACTACTATCTACATCGAGCTTTTTTCTTTTTTATAATAAAATATTTTGTTCATTCTACCGCGGGCGAAATAAGAAGAAGGCAAAAAACAATTTTCTCGACTCGTTACTGGCATATAATTTTTCCGGCTCATATCTGCCAGAGAACCGCAATATTTCTGTTTGTAAAGATACGTTCTACATAAATATAAACTGGTGCAATTTTTACACGGTACAACAAAACACGATACTGTTATTGTACTTCCAATGTTGGAACACTAATATAATCTTTTATGCCCTACTAATTATTATAGCTAAACGATCGGTACTTTTTCATGTGAGACTATCTGGAATCAGATATCTGTCCCAGTAAACAATCAAATATTGCAATGACGATTCTTGAAATAATTCTTTAAATTTGAGACCTCCTTGTGTTTGCTTACTGCTAGTGTTTAATAACGTTTTGTTGACCATTAAATTTTTAAAATCATCATTTAATGCATTAATAATAGTTCCGACTAAATAAATTAACTCCCTATAACTAATTTGACATTCGACTATAGCAGCTACTAAGTAGTACTAAATGAAGTAATCTGTTAACAAGCAGATGTAGTAGTAGTATGTTACGCACATATTTTTTTAAGGTAATTTTGGCCACCATCAGGTATGCCATAGATTAACTGAGAGCTTTGTGGGGTAGTTGAGTTGTCACTTAACTGGGACAGATTTTCTAGTTCGTTGATTGCATTGTGATCTTGTGAACACATAATAACCTGGAAAAAATATTTTCAGTAATTAAATAAACTGCAAAAAATCATAAAAGGTAATTTTTATGATCTTTATTTAATCTTCATTAACTAAACCCCATGAATAAATATCAAAAATCAAGCTTGCACTTTGTTTAATAAACAAATATTTTATGAGGTAACTTTTTCTTTACAAAAAAAAATATCGTTTGTAGCTAGAATAAAACTTTTTCAAGGTATTTGCTCATTGAAACACATTGTGTGTTGTTGTGATATTTTATTATAGACATTTAACAACAATTTTAAATGGAATAACTTATAAATCATATTTTCACTATTGTTGTATCTTTTTTGGAACCAGAGTTTCTACAAAACAGACATCATTGCTACTTCTTGTTTTACAACATTTTATATAAGAAGTATAGCTCAGTATAGTAGTGTTCAATTACGTCTGTTATTTGGCATTTTCATATTCGAGTTCTTTCTTTATTTTCTAATGACCCAAGTCAGTCATTTCCTTGATTTTTTCGATATTATATCGAATAGGCTGTCTTACTTTCTTTCTCATATTATTATTTAATTACTAGCTGACCCAGCAGACGTTGTTCTACCTTTCAATTATTTTTAGTGAACATTTTTGTTGTTAAATAAAAAATAAAGAATGTACTGAAAGTGTATGGGAATGGGATCTTTGACAGAAAGAGGAATGGCTGTAAAAGGTGATCGCAGAAAAAAAGAAAAAAAAACACAAACCTTTCATTTTCTCAATTCAATATATTTAATTATCGTAATAGACATATTCGTGTTTGATCTCTGAAAAGTTAACTGTAAAGCGAAAAAGAGTAATATATTTTTGATCTTAAACTAGGAAAATGAAATAAAGAAAAACAATATTAATTTCGAAAAACAACTGAGTGTACAATACTTTTTGTAAGTCCTTCTTTAGCCAACACAACTAAGCTTGATTGTTTTCCTACGCGAGAACATGTCATGTATAACTGTTCGTGTGAGAAACATAGTGTGGTCAAATCTAAGTCGCAAACAGATATTGTTTGGCCTTGCGACTAATTGATTGTCATTGCGAATGCCAATCTAATAGGAAACTGAACACGTTTGAATTCAATTGGCACGTCTGAGGCAATCAGTGGAATTCGGAATTCGTGGCAGCAAGCAAATTGTTTTCGCCTCTGATTTTGCCATTCAAAATGGTGGCTTCGATAATGTTTTTCATAATTTTTTTAGTAACCAACCCCGTGCCATTGCACAACCGTGTTGGGTTCAACTTCCTAAGTCATCATCGCAGATCCAACCTTCAGTCGCAGAAGATGTGGTGGCATGCCTGGCAAATCCAATGATTTCAAGAATTCTGTTGGATAATTTACAGCTTTGTTGGGATCGCAAACTGTATCCATCGATTTGTATGATATCAAGTCGCCTGGCAACGACTGCTGTATCTTGAAGTTTAAATCGTCCAGGTCGATTTTGCTTCCAAAATGGCTCTTTTTGTCAGCCACCCAATGAGAGCATTTTGCGAATCAACGATTATGCAGAAATTAGTGGGCAATTTTATGCATCCAGTATTTTCCTAGACAGCAACTTTTTCATCACCGATATCTAATAGTTGGTTCGAGAATGGGTCACCGGATGGATCTTGAAGCATCTGGACACGCATATTTATTTTTAGTTGGAGTTTCTCAACATAACGCCACAGTGGCGATGATTTTAAGTAAGCTTTGATCTCATCAGCGTATGATGAACGTGGAATGACGGGAAGTGTTTGTCTGAAATCACCTGAAAGTAGTAACAGCATGCCGCCGAATAGTTTGTCGTTGTTTCTTAAATTTTGACTGTTCTGTTAAATGCCTCAAGAAATGCTTGTGTGCCATTGGCGATCCAAGATGGGGGGGGGGGGCGATCGCCCCCTTCGAGATCCTCAAAGTTAGTAAATTTAATATTAAAACGAGGTAATCTTAACTCCAAGCGTCTAGGAAAAGGTAACTTCTATGGGTTTAAACCTCACAAATGCTATTTTTAATAAAGTAGGCCAAAAAATCTGGGTATAAAATTATATTTAGGTGACTTTAGTACAGGATTGCCCCCGCCCCCGAAGCATGAAATCCTCCCCGGAAGAATGTGTCTGGATCCGCCCCTGTTGTGTGCCATAGTGCATTCATCCCAGATGATAAGTTTGGATTGTTTCAGACTGTAGCCCTAGACCATTGTTTTTTTATGTTGCAAACTGCGTTTGGGTTATTTTGAGTAATAAAGTTGCTGCAATGCCAAATGATGCAACGGCCAATGCGATGCCATTATTTGATCGTATTTCGGCGAGAATTAGCGAAATAAGAAATGTTTTGCCTGTTACACCTGGTGCATCGAAAAAAAAAAGAATTCACCTTGTCCAGCCGAAACTACTAGCATAATTCGGTCTTAAATTATTTTTTGGTCATGATAGTGAGACGTAGCGAGTAACAATCGCTGCCATTTTTGCAGTATCGTAATGCAGTTCACGCAATATATGCTTCATTGTACATGACGTCGCTGAATGTCCCGGGAAACATCTAGCCAACACCATATCAAATAGTAGACGAATTTGTGTTGCTGTACAGCCCAATGATGCTTCAGCAAGAATAACGTCCCAGTGATTGTCCTCTTCGAGTAAGCCGAGTGCAAGACATGCGTCTTTATATGTTGGATAGTGTTGTCCATTCACTTTGCGTATATCTTGAAATGACAATGGGCCGGTGACATTAACCAACAACAGTCGCAGATATAAGCACTCAATCTGCCTTGGATTGACTGTATATACACGGCCCAAAGTGTTGGATTTGAACAGGCTGGGGTACGCATCAATTGGGGTGCCTTGCTTGCGGGGCATCCATTTTTTGTTGGATTCCATGTGAAATAGCGTGGTACTTCGAATTAGAGCAGGGTTCGTGCAAAGGCACCGAAAGTATCCGCATGATTATACAATTCGAAAAATTCGGTTCTGGGTGGATTTATGGACGTTGCATTGCTGTCTCGTTGTTGCAAAATACGCGCTGGCTGTTTTCAAGATGGACGACTAAATGCTGGGTCCCGTTCATGAATTGGGAAACCAAAGATACACCAGGCAGCTTCATTCGAGCTGTAGTACAGGCAATTTAGTAGCTCATATTTCCTCTGCATTTAATCGAGGAGCATTCAATCGATATTTTGATTTGAAAGTCAGCATTTACTCACATACTTGCAAATGTATTTGATGCTATTCACCGAACTGCAGAATTCAACATTAATATGAGCACCCAACGATCGCCAGTGTCAATGTCTTCGTTGTTAATATTTAGCGTAAATGATTCTCCGCCATTGTCAGTATTTCGTCGACGATATACTGAACATCCATCGATATTTGAGCTCGTGTCTCGTGAATTCTTTACATTTTCAATTTGCCATGCAGGGCGATAAAGGATTCATATTACCACATGGGCCATGAATCATGTTGGTCAACCTTAGTTGATCAGTAGATGGATCTGGAATTTCGGCGGAAATTACACTATCGATTTCTTTAGGGCGTATTTTGTCGACTAACCAAATCAAAATGCGTGCATGAGGTAATCCTCGCTTTTGCCTTTCAATCGAATACGTACGATGATGGTAGATTGATAGAGTTACCCATTTCGGCAGTGTCGGCGTCGCTCATGATAGCGAATAGACTTTAGGAACAGGTTTGAATTTGGATCCGTGCACTGAGTTAGCCGTTCAATGGTTCTGATGGTGTCTCAATTTCCTGTAGTTTGACTTTTGCTGATGTGCAACTCATCCATGCTGACTCAGGTTTGAATTTGAGCGCATGACAATCAGGACATTCTTTGTCCATAGCACCAATCAGCACTTTTGAATAAGCGGAATATTGAAAATCTCGCTGTAGTAAGGAACGAAGGGGATGTAAATGCTTGTTGTCCTTGTTGGCGTTGTCGGTCATTTGTTCTTCGTCTGTTTAACTAAGAACTGGCGCGCTTGTCTTCCTTCTAATTGTCGCTGTTGATTTCGTTCAGCTCTTGCTGAGGTGCTGAGATTGAGATGCACGCAATTGCAACATGCTCCTGGGAGCATACTCGTTATCTTGTTAAATTTCTTGGTCTGTTCTTTGTGTTTTACTACTCGCATGATTGTGGCGTGATTTGTTCGACGGCCCGAAGTCGCCCCCTTGCCTCTTACAGGCATTGTTTACTGTACTGGACACACTCACACAGACAAATAAACACAATTGTTCTACTTACTGATGTAAAACAGTATACCGACATTGTTTAGTATATCAACAACCTTTTTACAATCAGAATGAAATGTCAAAGTGACGCGACGCTTCTCGTGAATGATGTTCATACAAAAATACTAAAACCGCGATTAAAAAAAGAGAAGGTAGACGTAATAGTTTGAAAATTTGGAGTTATATACTCTCCAATCACGTAGCGGTATGAAATATACTTTACGACCTATTCTCATCCTTGTAAAATGTACATACAAAATTTCATAAATATTGGTCAAGCTGTTTCGGACAAATTCGATCGCTAACACCTTGACACGAGATTTTTATATATTAGATTTGTATTTTTGAGATCCTCTGAGTCAATTAGTCCTTTCCTTTAGTGTTTTTTTTTGTTTCACTTTTCAGTCTAGTCTTAGGGTTTCATCCAGGGTTGGGTATCTCCACGGTTTTAGCAATTTCTATGGTCTCTGATAAGTCTATTGACAACTGAAACATCAGTTATAATTGGTTTATTGTTGGATATCACAAACCCTATTTTGGTCAATTGGTTTCTTGAAGAATGTATCCACGCAATATAATTGTTCTTCTTGCATGTAGTTAATCAGTCTTTATCCCTCTCGATTGCATTTGCCAGATCAAATCTTCCTCTGTGGGGTTGCTGTTAACATTGTTGTTCCCACATTGGTGTTCAAATCGCCTATGTCATTTCTCTGAATTTGCTGGCGGTTGCATATACTTGAATAACTTTAATTTGTACCTCTTGGGTATTTGTATTACGATGTATACTACTGTGGTTGAAATTCCGACAAATATTTCATTCTTTTATATACAAGTATACCTACGCCTCCATTTTATGGATTTATGTTTTTATTGTTCTGAAAGAACATCTACTCCCCCTGCAAAATTGCTACTTTTCCTCTGGCAGTCTTGTTTCGCTCAAGCCTAGAATATACCATTTTATTTGTGATAACTTTTCTTCTAGTTTGTCTAGGTGTTCTGGTGATCTCAGAATTCGAACGTTTGGATACTTTTCTGTTTCTAATTAAATTTAAATGAGTTTTTGATTTCCCTAGATTCCACGAGGCAGAACTTCTTTTAGGGGTGAGATTGGGTAGTATAAAAAAATATATTTTTTCATGAAACAAATTTATTAATTTATTAAAATTTTACCTTTAACTATTTTTAATGTTGATGGTTTTTGGAAAATTCGTTGCTAAGGAAGCAGGAAGTAACAGGTTGTTATCCCTTTAACCAATGCTGAACCATTAGATGATGTAATACCGTCACTTAATTCTTCTAAAGTGATGAGGATCAGTTTAAAAAGCTCTTTAAATTTTAGCAGAACATTATGCATTCAACCCATCTTTTTTAATCATTGAGGTTAATGTGCTAATTAGGCATTTCAACACAGGACTTCTTTTGGGATAACTTTTCATAAAGTTTATCACCATTTTAACTGAGCCAGTTTCGGCTGTACATTGCATGAGGGACATAATGTTAATTTAAAAGATAAGAATTTTCTTATACATGCTTGGAAACCTATAAATAACTCTTGCATTGCGGAATTTACCTCATATACTATTGCCTATTCATCTCCTTACACTCGAGTCCCACTTCACCCAATAAATAGAATTTATTGTAGATTCCCCCAATGCCTGTAAACGAAACAACCGTAAAAATCCTTTTTTTGGGTATAACAGGTTTAACTTCTGTTTATATAACGAGCACATCGACATTTGATAAGATATGTCAGCAATTTCGGTTATAAGTGTAGACAAATCTTCTGCACCAATAATACTGCTAATGAATTTTTTAATAACTGACCCACACACGTCTACAATATTGTTTTGAATAGGCAATTAAACTCATATTTCCTGTGTGCTTGAAAAGCTTTTCTACTCCACACTGCATTCGCAGTCTTAAAATAGTTCTGAAATTCCCATCGTTAATAACTGGATCTAAATTATCCGCAGCTAAAGGGCCTGGATTATTGGTTCTTCTTAAAGCAAATTATTGGCTCAATTATCGAATACGATTAGTCGCGGTTTTCTTAAATTTGCTTTAACCTTGACTAATTTAGTTGGACTTTTCATGATGCGCATGACATCCCGGCTGACTCATGTTTGAATTTGAGCACATGACAAAGATGACATTCTTTCTCAGTACGTCATGACACGGATTGAAAGAAGTATGTATGAGCATTGAAAATCTCTAGTACATCATTCCATTTTTTGAGTTTCTCTACTAACGACGAAGTGTATGTTTGTATTATTTCAGAATGTCTGGAAAAGCAAAATTGGCAAATGTTTAGGAAATAGAGGCACTTTTAGTAAATAAATTTGTCAAAGTTGATTGGACACAAGGACGTTTAGCCATACCAGATTTTGCTGTAAGAAAATTTATGAAAGCTCGACAAAAGCAACAATTATCAGTAAAAATAAGCATAAAAGTGAAAACGCTGGCCATTTTTTTCTTATTAATAACTGCTAATTTTACTCATGATACATTAATTTTATTTTATTCAAGTTCGTGTAAACAGCACTTGACTTTGGGTTTATTAAAATAAATGTGTTGATTGTTTAAATAAATTAATTTCTAGTAATATTTTAAATTCATTTAAATCTTCTAATAATGCTGAAAAATAAATATATGATTTTTATTATATTATACTTATAGGTGTGCATATCACAACTGCATTAAAATATTAACGTTAAATCAAAAGTATGCATAAAGCAATATATGTAGTTACAGCTAAAGGTGTATTACTTTAAAATAATGAAAACATTAAGTTATTGGAATTCAGATTTAGAATCAGAATTTAGACACTTGTGGTTAATAGTGATTAGTTATTTCAGTCTTTATAATCTTGAGTTGAGTACAACACAGGGGCAATAATTATTACCTTCATAAGACGGACTCGAAAAATTTACTTTCAAGACCAGGTAGGGTACACGTTTTTTCTTTCTTTCAGATTCGATTAAATAGACATGTATTTTATTGATTTACTTTGCAAATATACTATTATTGAAAAATGTAATTACTGAAATTTAACACAACTTCTTAATGCTCTTTGCAGACACTCTTATTGCATTTTAATCACCGATTCTGCCTCTTTTTGTCACACAAATGACATCTACCTATTTGAGAGAAGGCAGACTTATGATTTTGGGATTCTTGTGTAACTTCATCCGGGAGCTTCATGTTGTTTTCTATGGTCCATTGCACATTTATATTGGGGGTATGCCTGCAGATTATGTTATTCTTTACCAACTGTAATAAAAAAATTATATTGTCTTATCGTGTTTGCTTTTTTCCAGTCTGGGTATTTGGTCATCCAGAGATACCACCAGTATCGGTTTGTTTTTCATTGGTTAGTATATTTCTTCGCCAATATATCGCTTGTTTCAACAGCACCTTTAGTTTTATTATATGTAAAATAATATATAGTTTACAATTTTCATTTTTTCCTCCAGTGTCCTTGTGCTCAGTAGGTAACAAAATAACAATATGTTTAGGACCATACGAAACCATAATTTTATCTTTCATAAATGCAAACAGGAAGCAACTCCCTGGGAATAAATGTTTTGTTTTTCCTCAAAGTACCACATAATGAAAGATTATTCTCTAAAAGTTTATTCCAAGAATGTGCAGAAATTATTTGTAGTTAATTCGTGGCCTTTAGGCAAATATTTCTGTAAGTCCAGGACAACCTTTTGAGCCTGACCTTTTTCTGCCTTGTTACCTTCCCTAGAAAATTTACACGAATATTCTTTAGAGTGCAAATTAGAAGAAAAATTACCTAAAGATACCTACATGTTGATGCTTTACAACAATTGGCCAAACCTCAAAGGACCCCGCACAAAGTATTCTTATGGAAAATGGCTTTTGGGCTATTAATTTTTTTGAAACTATACCATTTGATAGTTCTAAACTTGTGGACCAGAAGTCTTTATGGGCTTCAACTGTAAAAGTCTTTTGTTTGCGAGATACAGCCCCCAAAGGTGGTTTTTTACCCCTTATGAGGTATAGCGAGAAAATGGCTTTCGACTATTTATTTGAAACTTTGCCATTTGATTTTCTGAACTTATGGATCAAAACTCTAATTTTTTTTTTTTTTCGGTATAGAGTCTCTCCAAGTTAATTTGTTACCCCTTGCAGCAACGACACATTTTTGTATTGCATATATGGAAAAAATACACTCAAATAAATATACTAAAAAAATCTGTGTTTATGTCTGTTCTCTAAATGTGCTAACACCTCTGCTTCTTAGTCATTTATTATCACCACTCCGAGATTTTGAACCTCTAAATTTGCAGCATCTATTGTAGTCTAATAATAAGACATCAAGGAATCTGATATTCAGTTGCAAGTATCATATTATCATTTGAAATGTACATTAGTATCCTAGGATAAGATATGATTTCCTTCATAATTCAATATGTATTATTTGATTTCTGATGTCAGAATATTGTCAAATATTTTAATTTACATGTTAGAGTTGTGCCTTTTTTATCCAACTTTCTTAACCATTGACAACGGGGTCTGACCTAGATCCCGAAACGTTTGGAATATACAGCAATTTTCTTAATTATGGTGTTATTTCCCAAGAAGTATTTAGATTGTGTTCATTGATCCAATAGCAACGATTTGCTGTGAACAGTAATCGATTTCTAGGTAATAATTATATACAGCTCGATTCGATTGGAACACAATATTTTTATGACGTTGATTTCGATTACATCGACACCATTCTACTTCATTTTTGGTTTCGCGCTGTTCGTTAATTTGACTTGCTCTTGTATATCTTTGAATTATACCAGTGCGGGTTCTGCCAGTTAAGTTTGAAAACACAAATTCTACTGAAAATAAAAGAAAATTGTATTCTTCTTTGTAACCATGTATATATATCTTGTCAATGAAAACAGTCTCAAAACCAATCTCCTAATTAAGTTGAACTTTTAATATTAATTAATTAATTATTATTACTTTGATGAACAAACAATTCTAAAAAACTCACTGCATTATTGAATCAGCTGAGTTTGCACTAAGAAATGACAGATTAATTCTTCTATGTATGAATATAAATCGAACCGCCGCTGCCAGTTATCTCAAGCAACTTACAATTATGTCAAATGCCTTTAGAAAAGTTAATGTGAACGTTAAGTATTCTTAAATTTTCTAATGTTCCGTGCAACTTTCTTAAGTTTTTCTAGCGTAGGAACCTTCTGACAAACACAACAAAAGAAGAATTAGCGATACCGGTCCAGCCGATCACGAGTGATGTCAACCAAGGAAAATAGTGATTTATTTTTATATATAACAAACAAGGCATTTTATTTCACAGGCAACAAAGATAGAACTGTTATACATGGTTGAAAAGCTCTTTTTATGTGCCATTCAATGAGGTATATGTCCAATATGGCGGCCATAAGAAATAACATAACTGGCTATGGATGCAAAAATTCAAATAGTAAATATTCGAAAGTCAGATGTTCACTTTTTCACTTGGATAGTGTAAAATGTTTTATATTTTTTAACTTTAATCTTTTTTTTTTCGTATGTATACATTATATAAATTCTAATAATAATGAAGTGAATGGTATATGATACTATTTACTTATTGACTCTCACGTTGTGTCAATTCAAAACTATACACTAACCTTCCATTGTCTCGCCATATGTCACAGCTTCTCATCTTAGTTTAGCGGATTCCATCAAAAAGGCAAAACAAATGGTCGGAGATTATGGTTCCGCCGTAGCATATGACATTTATGAGACGTAACGCTCTGCGCCGTGATGCATGTCGTCGCTTAGCTATCTACCTGGATCATCTGGACTGTTAATGATCGTCTAAATGGAACGCGTCTTATCGAGAGTATCATAGAGTGGAATTATATCTTCATAGATCTGCTTGCCAAATTAGCACCCTCAGCCAATTAAGTTGACGCTTGGAGCGCTTTTAATTTATAGTGACTTATTTCCGTTGCACGATAACTTCTTATTTGATGAGTAATTTCTATTAAAACTGTCGACGTCGTTGAAATTATTTTAAATTACAAACATTTATCACAAGACGAATTTTATACCATTTTTTAAGTTAAGAATTTATTAAAAATATATAATACGTTATATAAACCTTCGACAGGATATAGGAATACGATAGTTACCTTATAATCCAATAAAAAATGTAGCAATCTTAATGGCATTGATTCCATAAAAATATAAGTTGCTTTGGTGATTCTTTTCCTCAGAACACAAGTTAATTCTGATTGTTGTTCTCATAAAAGGCAGATGATTTCATTCTGATTTTGGTTTTGATATAAATGTAATTTTTATTTAACAAGCTACGATCAACCCGTGTTCAAATTTTTCTAAACATTATTGAACCCCTTTTCAATAGAAATTCAGCAAAATTTGAAATCAATTTTCTATTAATGTAAAGAATTTATATTATAATTGTCATATCTATATTATTTTCAATCCCCGAGACAGTGATTTTTTCTAAACAAATTGCCCACTTGCCCTTATCGGATACCGAATTTTCGCAAAATGATAAAATCCTCTTGTATTTATAATCTGTGGACATTCCTAATATATGTATTTTGTGCGAAAATAACAATAATTGGCCAAGACTTACAGTAGCTAAACGATAACACACCAGCTAAGTTATTGTTATAAAAATGTATCCAGTCCGGCCCTGGTTTCATTCCAATACCTCAATCGCTGAGGGGACAAAAAAAATCTCGAAATAACTCGACAACTGTAAAATTGACACTGCATTGAACGAGAGAATTCGTTGCTGATTTTAAAAGGAGCGGCCCAACATTGCAGGGGTTAGTTAGGCGGCGAAAAGCTTATGTGGTGTTATTATTTAGATATTCGAATCAGCTGTTGTGAATTTTTGATGTAAATAAAAGTTTCTAGAAAGAGAGCGTGAATATTAGTTTTACAATTTTAATTGAACCCACAGAGTATATAACAAAGTTAGTGTCGAAGTGCAGGATTCAGTGAAGTTAAAATCGCAATTTGATTTATGGAAACCCGAAGTATGGAAAAAAATGGACGAGATTACCAAAAAAATATTCAAACAGATTACGGATGGACTAGATGAAAAAATTATCCAGATCCTGGAAAAACGAGACAAAGAAGAGAAACAACATCAGGAAGAAATTCAACAAAGGTTAGTGAAATCTTTTGATGAAATACGTAAAATAGAATTAGAAAATCTTGTTTCTACGATAAAAGCGAACAACAAAATCTTGTCACCATGGAAGAAAAACAACAAAATTATTCTCGAAATTTGCAGAAAAATAAGAACAAGTTGAATTATCCAGAAAAAAAGAGTCTCAAATATTAGAAGAAAAAAAGACACCTGCAATTTAAACAATTAATGCAAATAGTATCGCAAGTTAAAGAAAGAATGCAAGTAGTAAAATCAGACATAAAAGAAATAAACGACGATATAAAGATCCTAAAAAGTAATGTGGAGACTCTTGAAATCAAATTAGATGACATCGATTCCATCCAGAGCCAGGTGAAATTTGCAATCAGTTCCATTAAAAACATGGGACAAAGTGAAGTAAGTGAAGTACAAGATAAAATCAGTACCTTCCAAAACAAGGTAGAAACAGAAATAAATAAAAAAATGCCACAGGACTTACAGCGAGGAAAATACCAGAACATCATGAGTACCAAAGGTTTCGTTAGCAAACCACCCAAATTTAATGGCAGCTCATCTTGGCCCATGTATAAATGGCAAGTAGCCGTGGCTACAGCTAATGGATGGGATAACCAAGAAAAATCTACTTCTCTGGTAATTTGGTAATTTCGTTAAGAGGTCCGGCCTTCGAACTCCTCCAAAGCATTCCAGTCGATGAACAAGGCAATTTCGACGAAATAATCGCCATTCTGGACAGGAGATACGACAATCAATTCTTGAGCCAGGTATACCAAGTAAAACTCAGTGCAAAAACGCAAAAATCCGGAGAGAGCCTTCAAGAATTCGAAGCAGAGACTAGACGGTTAGTATACTTGTCCTACCCAGACCTGTCAGAGGAAACGCAAGACCAGTTGGCCATACAGAGTTTTATTAACGGTATCAGAAATGTGGAAGTTCAAAGAAATCTAAGACTTAGTGGAATCAAGAAAAGTAATGAAGCTCTACTTCGGGCTCTGGAATTAGAGGCCGTCATGAACATGTTCAAGCCGAGGGTCCGAGCAGTTTCCTTCAACCAGGAAGAGCCAGAGTCACCATTTCGAGCACTGTTGGCTGGTTTGAACAAACTATTAGAACAGAGAACTGATTCCAGAAGGGCATGTTACCGTTGTGGACGGGCAGGGCACTTTCAACGTGATTGTCAAGTGAGGCTACCTGAACGATCACCGACCAGGGGTAACCAAAAGAACAGTCACATGTTTGGGACCTTCAGCTAGTTAGCATAAGGGGGCGAATGCTGACTGATCCTCACCATCCCCAAAACAATATCCATCCGGGGATTTTGCCGAGATAGCAGCAGCCTAGTCATCACCATCAATGGCCGAGCAATTGTCATCACCATCGACACCGGCGCCGCTGTGTCCTTCGCCAAGTCCAGGGTCTTGAGGGCTTCGGAAATCCGGTCAGCTAACAACAACATCCATCTCAGAATAGTCAACGGCGAGTCCATGTCAATACAATGTGAGGCAGATGTCGTGCTACAGATAGGGGACAACATGATCCGGCATAGGGTCCTGGTAGCGAATATTGAGGACGATTTTATACTGGGTATGGACCTAATTAGCCAGCATGGATTTATGTTCGACCCGAGTTTCTAAATGAGGAATTTGTATTGACATGGCCCGTTAACAGCTCATCGACTTCCATTAAAGCCAGAATTCCCGGTCGAAGGGAACAGATTATTCATGGGCAGCTAGAAAGCAATCCTGGGAGCTGCGTTGGAATGGTGGAGCCCGTACACTGAGCTCATGACTACTTAGTTGGACGGGCTATAGTTAAAACCGGACGAGAAATACCAATTAGAGTCCTGAATTTGTCCAACAACGATATCAGAATTCCCAAAGGTCAAGAGATAGCTTGTTTCGAGCCAGTCGAGACCATCAACAATTACGAAGAAGGGTACCAGACATCGGTGAAGGAGACAGGGCCCAGTAAAAAGTTCCTACAGCAGTTTGCTGACAATTTGACACACCTAACACTAGAGGAACAGAGTATAGGGTGTTTGTAATCGTTTTTATTTAGATTCGTTTGAAATAAAAAAAATCCGTTAGTTTATTGAAACGAAAATTTGTTTTGTCGGCGGACTTTTCTATAGGATATACCGTTGTGGTGTGTGCGTGCGTGCATGTGAAATTAGGTGGTACAGAAATAATTGTATTCATAGGATGGTTGAAATATAAGTTGGAATTGAATTAGTAATACAGGGTGGTTCTAAAAATATTGTATTGGGTGGCACATAAATAGTTGCGTATATTATGTGGTTGAAATAAGAGTGGAGCAAAACTACAGTTATTCAGAGAGGACGATTGAGTTATAGGATGGAGAATAATTACATTTATACAAAAGGCTTGTCATTGTCAGAAGCAGTTGAACATACAGAATGGTTGAAATATAAGGTGGAGTAGAATTACAGTTAACAGGGCGTTTTAGAAAAGTTACATAGTTTGGAACATAATAATAGCTTATACAAGGTGTTCGAAGTAAGGGCGGCGTAAAAATATTGTTATTCAGGGTGTATCAACCATTTGTTAAATAAGCATAAGCCTTTAGGATATTTGAATTATAGGACGCAGGACGAGGTATAATTATAAAAATGGGTTCAAACAATTTTAGGAGCAGTTGCATATACCCGGTGATTGAAATAAATGGTTCAAAAAGGTGAATATTGTTATATAGGGTAGACCATGCATAAATAGAATACTAAAATATTAAACAATAGAAAAATACAAAGAGTCAATTATCTGGAGAGGATTTATACTTATAGAGGGTGGTTTTAAAGATATCAGGACCGTTGTAATATTGTGTTGAGTTAAATTATAGTTGTACAGGGTGATTCAGAAAATGATAGACCAATAAGTTTTATAGAGGTAACCAATATACAGAAGCATATACAGTGTGGATGCAATATAGAAAGTGATCCAAATAATAAAACAAATAAAACAGTTAAAATATATTTGGAAAATATAGACCAAGAATAAAAATTAGAGAGGGACAAACAGAGAGGGAAAAAATGAAAGAGAGAGATAAGAATACGCTAAAATTTCCAATTGAATTGTACCTAAAATCAGATAAAAATGAAGATATGTCTGAAAATAGTGATTGAATGCACACGGTTTCTAAACGGTTTTTATTTTTAAGTCAGTTGAAGTCGGTCCTTTTTCAAATATAAATTATTTTACACTATATTTAACTGAAGTGCAGAAAAAATGTATATTATATGATAAAATATATTGATTATTATAGATCTGCCAGAAAATTTTATTTTGCTCTATCTACTGTATAGGGTATATGTAACATAATGCAGTGCAGATGATAGAACAGATTTGTATTAATAAAAAGTCATATCACTTGTGTCAAATAGTTTACGACAAAAAATTATGTGTGCTTTTAACCATTTATTTGCAAATCTGCAACAACTTTATCAACTGGACAGTACACTAAACATAATCCGCTACACTTCATATCCAATGAAAAAATGTTAAGGGCAAAAATAATTTATATTTTCAAAAAAGTTAATGAAGCAGAAAATTTGGGAACAATGGATTACATTTATTATATACTAGCCGTTACTCGCGGTTTCACCGGCGGACAGAATGTCCACCAATTCGGAATATATTTCACCCTACCTGCAAGTACCCTATATAACTGTTTTATACAACATTTTTTGAATAACTGTAAGTCTACTTCAGCCTATATTGCAACCATCCTGTGTATGCCGCATATTGGTCACCCAATATAACTTATGGTCTACGCTGTATAACAATTATTTCAGATATTTTTGAAACCACCTTTTTAAGTACAATTTTTCTTTACCCTATATTTTAATCACCCTTTATATGCAACTTTTTTTAACATTGTGTTAAACACACTCTGAAACTATAATCTTGCTTCTCCCCATATTTCAGATATTCCATATTGTAGAATGCAACTGTTCATGGTCTACCCTATATAACAATTTTTTTGATCCACCCTAATGGAAAACCTGTGGAACCCTTAGTGTGTCACAAACGTAAAAACAGTTTTGCACCCTAACACCAAACTTTTATTTAAACACTCACCCAAACTGCAACTGCTTATTTACCCCCCTATATAACAATTTTATTCAACTTTTTTTTTAACTGCTTTGTATAACTAACTCTACTTCCAACTACATTAAAACCACCTGTATACACCGCAGCCAATTTGTCAAACATTATAACTTATTTTTGAACCATCCTGTATAATCATAAGTTTAATCAACAAAATATTTCAATCACCCTGTATGTGCATCTGCTTAGGGCCCACCAAATATAACATTTTTTAAACTCTTAACTATAACTCTGGACTACTCACTATCTTATTCACTGCTTATGGACTAGGCTACATATCTATTTTTTAACCACCCATCAAAGTATAATCTGTCTCCACCTTATATTTCAACCACCCTTATATGCAGCTTTTTCTAACATTCTTTTAATCATACTGTATGAACTATAATTTTACTTCGATCCATGTTTCAGATATTGCATATATGCAACAGCTTATGTTCTATCTTACAAAAAAAGTATCCAACTTGTTTAACTATATTTCTACTCCACCGGCTATTTCAACCACCTTGTATATGCAACTACTTTTCGGCCACCCAGTATAACATTTTTTGTACCACCCTGTATAGCTATAAATCCACCACTGCCCAATATATTTCACCAAAACAGCAACAGCTTATTGGACACCCTATATAACAGTTTTGTTCAACATGTTTTTGAATCACCTTGTATGTATTTCAACTACCCCGTATACGCACTGCTTATTGCTCAACATTTTTTAAATAATTAACCATAAAAAGTCTCCACCCTTTATTTCAACTATCCTATTTCTGCAACTTATTATGAACTACGCTGTTTCACAATTTTTCCTCATATTTTTTTCAACAACTTTATAACGTATAATTTCTCTCCACGCTTCATTTAAACCATCCTTCATTTGCAACTATTTCTAACCTTGTTTGAATCTCACTGTATAACTATAACTTTACCTCGCCCCATATTTCAGGTACTCCCTATATGCAACTGCTATATAAAAAAAATGTTCTAACATTTACCCACCCTGTATAATTATAACTCTACACCACCCTATATTTCCATAACCTTTTATATGCAACTACATATTTGCCCCACAATAGAACATTTTTGTACCACCCTGTATTCTTAGAATCCTACTCCGCCCTATATTTCAACCATCCGGTAGATAGTAACAATTCTTTATAATATGTTTTAAACCTACCTATATAGCTGTAATTATACTCCGATATATATTTCAGACATCCTATATATGCAAATACTTGTGGTTATAAAACAAGTTTTTAACCACACCATAAACTATATTCGACTCTATCTTATATTTAAACAACCCTCTATAAACAACTGCTTCTAACATTTCTTCAATTCCATTTCATAACAATAATATCTTCTGAACCTAATTCAAAGATCCTAACTTCTTACATAAGACATCTTTTTTGTCTAAAATTTCTACCCTTTTTCAACCACTTGGTATATGCAACTATTTATGGCCCACTCAATATAACTTTTTTGGACCACCCCGTTTAACTAATTCCACTCCCCTTTATTTTAACCACATTATATATATGCCGTTGCTTATAGGACACCCAATATAACAGTTTTTTAGATTTTTTAAATCCATGTAATTCTACTCCGCACTAAGTTTTCTATATACAGAACACCCTGTATAATTACATTTACGCTTGTTATGTCAGCTGAGTTTTAGGGTTCCGTATATACAATATACGGATACCCTAATAATATCACTCCGGAGTTCTGCCTCTGTCACATTACATCAATTTTCTCCTAAACTACTGGACGGAAGAGGTTGAAATTTGGTATCAATGTATAGTTTGGTGACCCGATCAGGAGTACATATCCCCTGATCACCGAAACTACTGAGCCTAAAATTTTGAAAAATAAAATATATAGAACGTTGCCCGAATTTTACAGAAAAAATAAGGAGAAATTATTAATTTTGGGGAGCAAATTATAGAAATAAATGAAAATTTATAAAACGCATCATGTAATACATCAAATTAAAGGTCTCATTCTGAGGAATACAAATATATTTTTTTCATATTAAAAAAAATTCAAAAGATATTAACGAAATATATCAAAATTTACCCATTCCTCCCGCCCCCTTATCTCCAAAACGTAAAGTTTTGAAAAAATTTAGAGGTATAGTCTGACCTGAAGTTTACTGGAAAATTAGAGATTTTTCCTTATTTTTGAGAAATCTCTAATTTTAATTTTGGGGGGCAAATTACAGAATTAAATGGAAAATATAAAATTAAAATTGTTTCTAACGCATCATGTTATATATCAAATGAAAGGGATCATTATGACGAAAACAAATATATTTTTTTCATATTTTTAAAATAAATAAATTAAAAGATATTAACAAAAATATTTAAAAAAATACCCATTCCCCCCCCTTATCTCCGAAACTATAAGCTGTAAAATTTGGAAAAAAATAGAGGTATAGCGCATCACCTGAAAAATTAGGAGAAACCCCCAATATTCATTTTGAGGGGCAAATGATAGAATTAGATGGAAAATAAAAAATTATACTTGTTTCTAACGGATCATGTAATATATCAAATCACAAGGCTCATTATGACCAATACAAATATATACTTTTTTTATTTTTTTAAAATGAATATTTTAAAATATATTTTAAAAAAATAAAAAAAATACCCTTTCGCACTTTATTCTCCAAACTATAAGTCCTAATTTTTTTTGTTCACAGAGAAAATACGAAGAAATCCCTCAAATTAATATTGGGGGTCAAATTATAGAATTAAAAGGTAAATAAAAAATATTTTTTTAACGCATCATGCAATATATCAAATGAAGGGGCTCATTATGAGGAATACAACTATATATTTTTCAGATTTTTAAAATTAATTGTTTACAAGATATTAACATAAAGATACTACCTAAAACTTTGAAAATAATTAGGGATACTGGGGCTCACATGAAATTTATAAGAAAAAGTATTAGAAAACCTCCATAGTAATTTTAGAGACAAATTATACAATTAAATGGAAAATAAAAATTCAATTTTCAAACGCATCATGTAATATATCAAATAAAAGGCTCGTTATGTGAATTACAAATATATCATATTTTTAAATCATTTGTTTAAAAGATATTAGCAACAATATTAAACATCGACTTAATTCCCATTTTAGAAACTGCACTATCTAAATTTTGAAAAATATATTTTATATGTATTTTTAAATAATTTGAATACCAGATTTAATAATTTTAATTTAAATCTTGATCTATTTTGCTCTTTATCTTCCAATCTATAGAGCCTCAAAATTCAGACAGTAGTTATACAAGGCTTCCCTGAAAGTTTATTAGTAAAACAAAACTCTAATGTTAATTTTTGGGGGCCAAATTAGAAAACTAAATGCATATGTATTCTTATCAAAATCAAGCGAATCTTGTTTATTTATATTTTAAGAATATCACAAGTATTTGTAACTAATAACATATTGTTGGTTTGAGTCGTATAAAGTTCGAAACGTTCGTTGTTTTACAAATCATAAACTGCGACTGACCCCATTATTATTAAAAACTTTTTTCAGTGAATTAATAGTTGCAATGATCTACAACTGTTGCTTCGATTCCAATATTAGGTTAACTTCAACTGTCAAGAGATATTGAATACTCTCTTCGAGGTGTCATTGTTTCTAGTTAGGGAACTTTTATCAGTTGCTCTTCCCACAATTGAATGTCCTCTCGAACACTTCTGTATGTATTTGATACAATTTGTTAAATTTGAAGACGCGAGATGTACATCTCTATATTGTCTTAAAAAAAATAAAGAATAATAATTCCCCAAACTTAATAATGTAAATTTTAATTATTTAATTGATCGTCAAACAGTGTATAAATTCTTCTTCTACGCACTGATGACAATAATAAATGCTATCTTTTCTCGTTTTGGTAATAGGCCATCAGTATTTGCAGCGCCTTGTTTTTGTTTGATCTTTTGGATAATTTTGTGGTAAATGTTACTACTATGTTTTTTCACAGACTTGGTTGTATAAGACTTTCAATAGCCGAAAGTCGAAAATATTTTTGTTTGCAAGATAATATTAGAAAGAAGCATTCATTAAAAATTATTTGAAAGATGTGCATCCCTATTTTTTTATACCAACGCAGGTAATTGTGTTCACAGCAGTAGGAGCTAAACATTTGGTCACTCAAATTTACATTATTCTATTAGTCCGAGGTCCGGTTGCGAACTTACTATGCTCATCTAGTGTTTGCTGAAAACAAAATTTTTACATACACTTATGACTAGAAGAACATATATCTACCAGGGTGCCTAGCAAAATGTGGCCGCTAGTAGACAAGACAAAACGATTAGGTACCATTTTTTGCTCTGTCTCTCAACCGATTTTCTTCATTTTTGTTTTGTTAAGTAGCTACTGACGACCTTCAGTGCAGAATGCTAATATTAATTTATAATATTGGTTCATTCATTAAATTAAATATAATAAAAATTCATTATTTACGTCCATACTGCCAACGCCACACAACTGAGAGTGCTGCCGCCTCCAGACGGTCAAAACTCAAAACCTTGAGTAATTATATATGGAGGGAGCGATCGTTAGATGCTGTTATATTCTTAGACCATGTACTTCTAGAAGTGGCATAAAAGCGTTGTTAGTCTTTAGTGGTAAAATAGTCAGTAATAAAATAGATCAGTATTGATTTTTCTGGCGCGTTGCAGTAACTTTCATATTAAATATTCTGTTTTAAGGTGAATTTAATTATTTGATTAATATATTATTATCACAACCTTCCCAAAGGTGTGAACAAGTGTCAGACAGCCGACAATAGAGAATGTATTAAATATTTAAGTTCTCCTAGGGTTGTTGGTCGTCTCTTTTCTTTAATATTCCTGAACTTGATTGAAACCGCAAATGACGAAAACTTTTAGGTTGCAAAGAACAATCTTCCAATTATTATATCGAATATTTTGCCAGGAGCGGTTCCATCCAAAAATTTAAAGGGTCATTCATTTGTCAAAAAAATTTTCGAATACCGATATTTGATTACATTTTTATTTTTTTTATTGCAGTAGATTTATCAATATGAGTGAACAGCGATATATGTAAAGACCTCCAAAAATCACGGTTGCCCTTGCGCACTTGGTCACATCTCTTTGCAGCCCGGTATAAACAGCTATGACTTTGTTACATTTATACGTTCATGATGTACATTTATTATTTATATATCAAATAGAGGGGGCTAGTTTTTTTCTGTGTATGATGCTATAAGGTTACTTAAGCAAATCTGTCAGCAAATAAGGGTTACTGGCCGTTAAAGATGCTAAATATTAATGGTCTTCAGACGATGATAGTGAGTCTAATTTGGTAGGCATTAATAACCTTTACGACGTTTTAGAGCCAATGAGTATGCCTCAAAAGCGGGTGTTCTCAACCACCGGCACAATCAGTAGTATAGTAGGAACTACTTAATCAATACTTAGAAAGAAATTAGAATTACAAAATATAATTTATTTTTATTAAATATTACAATTAAGAATTAATATTTATGATAAAAAAACCTCGGTTACTTATGTAAAAGAAAATTTTATTATACAACTCTTACAAAATGATTTTATTTAAGTATCCAATCGTGTAATAGAAATTAAAACAACATTCCAGCTGTTTAATAATTAATATATAAATAATATATATTGTTATGGTTACTTTTTTATTATGGATTCCTTAAATTAATTATTTTTTGGCTAGCTTTTATTTAATTTGGTTTTAATTTAAAAAAATCTTATAACTTGTTTATTTAATTATTAACTGTATGCAAATTTAGGCATAATAACTCTCTATCTCAGGTTGAGTTCTAGGCATTAGAAATAGATAAACATTTATATCTTCACTTACCTTTTTCTATTTTATTTTTCTTATTAATCACTGTATTTTGATATCAAATTTTAAATTTTATCAATTTTTATTTTGTTTAGTATGATCTATTTGGGACAATTAACATTAAATCTTTTAGTTGATTATAACATCCTTATAAAATTACCTACTTTTATGATTATTCTGTTTTTCTGTGTGGAGTCAGGTTCTTTACTCAATTCATAAGTAAATAATATTCATAATACTAATTCTAACAAAATAATACACACGCTCTTTTATTATTTTTAAACAAATCAAATTCTTTATGTTTATAAATACCTTTTAACTCCACTCCTTCTGTAATCACCGCTCCATTATTATTGCTGGTTTCAACTGCTGTTGGTCTTTTCTACTGGATAGTCTATTACAATTAGCTCTCTGACCACTCAATATACGAAACTTTATAATTTCTGTGTTTTGTACCTTGGCACTTAATAGTTTTGTAGTATTAACCGTTGCAATTTTACGAAATTGTCTTATTTCTTGATTTTTGGAGTTTGAATTGAAGATATCTGAACTGAGTTTGTTTCCCACGACAAAGTTTGTTGAAAACAAAATTCACACAGACTTGATATTTTAAAACACGCACAAGGAAGCTCTTCAC
The DNA here is from genome assembly GCA_034190945.1 of Octodonta nipae. Lineage (NCBI taxonomy): Eukaryota > Metazoa > Arthropoda > Insecta > Coleoptera > Chrysomelidae > Octodonta > Octodonta nipae. The sequence goes on along the minus strand of CM067216.1, from coordinate 168,301,802 downwards.
CCTTTGACGGTTAAAATTCAACAGGCTTTTTTTGACAGGTTTGGAATTATTTTTATAAACTGAGCAAAACAAATGAATGTGACACTTATTATTTACATAATTTTTTTTAAACAATTTTAAGACATACAAATTTGTTACCACTAATTCCATAAATTTACTTCTATTAAACATTTCTATCTACTTGGTTTGTCTTTTTATGCAGTATTAACATTAGAATTACACTTCAAAGTTTCTTGTGTCACAGTAACCTCTACTTTTTAACTGTTTTTCAAAATCTGTTATTTTTAGCCTTTCTATCTAATAAATCATGTTTATTGATTCATTTTCTTTGTATTGAGGTATTATTATTATTGTTATGAAACTGGATATCTCAATATTTTTTTATCACTTAACTCTTCCAATGCTACATGAGTTAATCTATATACTTTCCCTTTACTGATTTCTATCTATTTTCTACTCCTCATTTAATTTATAGTAATATGTAACTCTTACTGAAATTTAGTGTCTGCAAATGTGATTTCTTTCTTTAAATAATAAACCCTACTTCTTAACATATTTCCTTGTTGTTCCTTTTCTACCCTTTGTCCTACCTACACAATATTTACCCTGCTTACTCTCTGTTAAGTTAATTTTATATAACTACTATCTTTTCCTTTTTGGTGAATGATTTTTATCTAAATTCTGGCTACTTGGTTTGGACGAGACTTGGATCTTAATTCAAATGAGTTTTAAATTATAAAAGGATTATTTTATTATTAATATCGGATTCCATTAGTAGTCCAATTACTAACAAGGTATGTCTCTTTTTATTATATTTTACATTATAGATTACTTATTCTCACAAAATATCAAATTTCTGACTTTAATTTGCTTATTTGTCTTTTTTTATAGTATATTTATACATTATAATTTTATGTTTCAACTTAATATTATTCATCTTGTTTTGAAAATTATTTTTTACATTAGTCCTTTCTGATAGGCTTTGCTAGGATAATTTCACACACAATAAATATTAAGACTTTTTACCCATTTTCAGCTTTCTTGGTGTCCCTGGGCCCGAGTAAGCGCCCTTAGAAGGGCCAAAATAGGCTATTTGTACCTTTTTTTTAATTGTATAACTCGAATTTTCTGTCCGCTTTTAATTCTGAAAGCGCTCTTTTATTTGTTATAAAGCTCTAGTATTTACCAAACAACATTCAGAACCGTTAGTGTTTAGGCATGTTTTCGAGGACTAATTAAGTACGAAGGAAATTTAGAAAATTTTGCTATTTTCTGATAGCCGTCAAAATTGCATGCTTAGATTTTTTAATGGTGCGGGTTTGAACGGCTTTTCGTTCAAAATGTAAATTATAAAATATAATTCTATTTAGTAGGTTCAGAGATACAGTCATTTTGAATATTGTCAGTTTCATAAATCGCGTTTATTATTTACATTTTCGAACTAATGGTAGTCATTTCTCGTTAAATCGAATAAGATAAAAATTTAGCTCTTTGCAAATATAAGATCCTGCTTATAGAGATTTTCTTGGCCCGAGCCTTTATATACCCTATATGCCCCTCTGAAAATCGAGTATTTTGCCCTAGTTTGCCAAGTCACCTTGTCATGGGTCCCGTCCCTTTCATCATTTTTAGACCACTAATGTATTTGGCGTATTAGAAACGAAGAAGTAGATAGAAAAACTTTCAATATGTGTGGTAATAAAGGAATTTAGGTAGCATAGAACCAAAGTTATGGAAATTTCAAAGCTTTTTTAAATTTCAGCTATCAAATATGTGAACGATACGTTCGCCGTCTTTAATATTCAAAGCGTAATATCTTTTATTCTAGAGAGTAAAAGAAGTTGTTTAAAACATCAAACTAAAGGTCTTTACTTTAATAATTTTTGATGAACCAGAAATAAATACATTACTTAGAATAACATTATCAAAATTCTTCAAAATGGATTAAATGGATTCTATGACTTCCAGGATCACCTGCATGATGCACTGAGTTGGTTTTAAAGAAGCAAAAAAAGAAAACTTAGGTAACTTTTCATTCCCAGAATATTCCTCAATGAATTTTAAATAAAGGTCATGTACAGTATATAGCAATATCTTTTGAATGAAAATTTTTCTTCCGTCACTATCACGAGTTGGCACATAATCTTTTTTTCCTGGGAAAGTATATACGTGTTCGTCAAGCAGGTAATAATTACTGATACTTTCTTTCATTGCATTAGACATTTTTGTGAAACTTCTTTTACTGTGCAATTTTATATTTTGTGGAAAATCTGAAAATTATATTATTCGTTAATATTTCGAAATCCGGTACTTAATACCGCAAATGTTTTGAATATTGTCTCAGTTATACTTATGCTTAAAGCAAATAAATACAAAAGTAATGTATCCGCTTAATTAGGTGTTTCGTAAATATATTTTTTTCATGTTTGTAGAATATTCTCAATTATGTATAGCATACCCAGTATTTTTTTAATGTTTGTAATTTCTTTATTATTTCTTGTTTTAAAATATGAAGTACATGTAACATGTTTTAATTGACTGTTTTGATATGTATTTGAAAGCGTCATTGTTTGCAAATGAAAAAAATCTATGATAAAGAAATAATTATCATAAATAAGCAAATTAATCTCGGCTACAATACAGAATGAATTTGTTTTTAATAATTATATATAAAGTTTATAAAAATCAAATTAAATGATTAGATATGTTTATTAATTAATATTTACTTTTAGTAAGTGTTATTAAAATTTACCATCCATGTCTCTAAATTTATGCAGTATGTTAAACATATAATACTACATCTGAAATACTGTGAATTTTTTTTCCAATTCCAATCTTTTGGTAATAATGCCAGATACCTATTCTATTTTTTTAGAACACTTTTCTCATTTTCATATTGTCTTTGCAAATTCGCAACAAGTTGTTTTAGTGTAAAACAATTTCCTATGATGTTTTGAGATGCAGGCAGAGCAATACGAGGAGTGCCTTTTATATTTCGGGATTGGACAACCCTAGTGTTGCAATCTGACAACTGACAGCTCTATCGTAAAGTTTGACATTTTTGAGGTTATACGTACTCAGAACGTTTTGACATACGAGCGCTATGTGTTGTTTACAGTAAGTTAAAGGATTCATCTCGGCCAAAAAATGGAATTAAATCGTGAACATTTTCGTGCGATTATTTGTTACAACTTTCGACGTGGATTAACTCAGCAAGAGTGCATGGATGAACTTAATTTAATTTTTGGCGATGAAACTCCATCAAGGACCACTGTTTATCGATAGTATGGTGAATTCAATCGAGGTTGTAGTTCACTCCAAGACGTTTTTGATACCGTATCATACAGTAAACCTGCAGCGAAAGAATTTTTCAAGTACTCTCAGATCAAGGATAGTTTGAAAGCATCGAATCGCCCCAACCACCAAGTACCACTAAGACCTTGAATCTTCTTACATATGCGATTGTTGTTCATATATTGGTATACTTTTTTATATTCTTTCCAACGCTTGGGGCTGTTTGAAAAAAATTATGTTTTCTTTCACGAAATGATCAACACGACTGGGTAATTTGACTTCTGCATTCTCAGCATACAAATGATGAGAATGACATATATATCTCATTACAATTAAATCAGTCAATTCTTTGTTAAAGAGAGCAGTTACTGATTTATGTTTGCCAACCATAACACTGGCCCCATCGACACCAATTCCCACCATATTATCAATATTTATATGATCCTTTTCTAATTGAAATTTTATTGTTTGATGTATGGATTTTGCATCACAGTCAATTATTTTAATTAATCGATAAAACGTTGTAACAACTTTTTTTTCACAGAGAAATCTTAACATAATGCATAAAGTTTTTGGAGTCGAAGCATCCGTACTTTCGTCAACTATTATTGAATATGGAGAATATCCTAGTTCCTTGATAAGCTCATCAAGCATACAAGGCCCCGGTACGTTTAGCCAGTGTATCAGATGCAGGGTCAAGTTGGGGTAAAAGGCTGACTAGATGGTCGACCGTTTTTAGTGAACAATGCTCTGGTATGAATGCGGGAATTTTGAGCTCAGCGATTTTCACGGTATCAGTTATAAAAAATGTTTTTAAAAAATATAACCGACTTCCACCTATAGCTAAAAAGCTAAAAATAATTATAACAAAATACAACTCTAGCAAATAAATAACACATTCAATGTTGTTAGGTACCTACCCAGGAAGTAAAAATTGTAAATATTAAAAGGTGCTCATTCTGTACAAATTAATTACCTACCAATCTAGTATATTTTTGAAGTCGGTGCCAAGCAAATCTAAAATCCTTCATTGTGTACTTCTCTACCACTTCATCAAACTTGATTGTTGCTTGAAAAGTATATGAGATCACCTAAGGATCTTCCTTAATAGATTAAACGTTAAAAAACTATACACATCCATAAGGAGTTTTCAAAAGATCGACCAATATATTAGGGATATTGGTCGATTTCCCTGCACGCATGTGTTCATTCACAAATTTCATCACTTTACCAATAGAATTCTTTTCCCAAATTTGAATTTTCACCAATCCGGATATATACTCTATTAAACAAGACCATATTCATACAAAACGGTTCACCACAGGAGAAGAAATCAGGTAACATACATACAAAAAAAAATACGCGACGAATTGATAACCTCCTCCTTTTTGGAAGTCGGTTAAAAACAGATTTGAATGTAGAATCTAATTTTTAGATTCTTGTGCTGATTTATCTTCGACAACTTTTTCTTTATGTTTAGTGGTATCTGAATGATCCAGCAATCTTTTTTTATGCGCTACGAATGTTGATCGACAATATTTACAATAAGCCTTGTTTATATTTCCAGTGGGGTCTGTAAACACCAATGACAATATTAGATAAAATGTACACAAATTTTGTTGAAATTAGGTAGTTATGAAACATATATTACTGTTATAACATAAATTACTTACATTTTTAAAAATTAGAAAATAAAGAAATTCGATTTGACAATAGATTTGAAAAAAACGCAATAAACAGAATACAAACCTTTCAGCTCGCTTTCTTTTTCCCTTTTTTAATATTTCTGGGTGGGTACCTATAGTTTTTTAAACTTTTTGTTTTTTTGAAAATGATAATGATAGGTAATTATTATTATTCAGAGATGGAGAGTTTAAAAATAAAAAAATAATGAATAAATATGCAAAAATATTTCTCATACGAAAGTTGTTTACTTTAATTTTGACATACTACAAACAATACCAACGAGTTAATCAAATTAAGTTTGACTGTAAAGAACAAATTTAGTTTTCGTTAAAAAATATAAAAAAAATTCCCTAAAAAATACTCTAAAAAATTTTTCCCCGAAAAAATCCCCTCTATTGAATTCTTCCCCCTAAATTTAGGGGAAAAAACCCCAAGTTGGCATCACTACTCGCAAGCGTACCTAACCCTCGAAATGTGACCCACCACTGGAATCGTTTCGGGATTGGTTGCCCGGTTGCCCCTTTGTTCCTCTCAACTACCCTGCATAGTTTCGATAATATGCCAATCGTTGCAGTCTACAGTGCTTACATATTATGAGCTTTCATAACATATTTTGCATATCTCTATCGAATGACCGTGGTTAATACGATCTGCAAATAATTGCTAAAAAGTATTTAAATTGCAATTGTGCAAATTCTGCTTAAATAACAATGTAGATCTTGAGCCCAATTAATCTCAATGTTATAGGCTATTGATAGGTGAAGATTAAGGTTCCAGCTTTTACTACAACCCAGTTATGATTTTTTTAAAGACAATCATTGTATATTGGGTTTCCGGTTTTTCTCTATGAAAAGTACTGTAATCAAGCCTCATAAAACTCTTATCTGCAACTTTATTATTAACGGCATTATGAACGCGTCTTCATAATGCAAGCAAAAAAAACGAAGAAACAATACATACTTTCGGTTTTTTTAATGATCAATTGATTTACTTGTATGAGTTATTACGTTCTGCGGCTCAAACCGTTTGCTGTTGAATTTTATGTCACGTAAAAATCTCTATTGAAAGGTTTAATAAGTATTGGAAATTATAAATGGGGAGCAAAGAGTTGTAAGCTAATATTGAAAAATCGCTTATATTACTTTTTCTCTGTGTATAAACTGTCCCTCGTAGATATTCTAAGACAAAGTATTCCTATATATAACTTACCTTTAATGCCAAGTCAATCAAGATAGGTCTTGTACTGTTGATCATAATTCGAGATTTTTTGTCATTTTTTCCAAAGCTTAATATGTGTCCTCTAAATGTATTGAATTTTATAATAATATATCCGATAACAGAAAATATGTCTAAAATTAAATTTGGTTAACCATTCAAGGTCTCTTCTTAACTGTAAGTATGACATATTTCGAAATTAACACTTAAAATAAATCCTATTAAATTAGGTATTACAAAATTTCTATTATTAAATAAATTTAATAAAGTTTAGTTAGTAACAACAACCTTTCAAATAGAGTTCTTGGAGTCAGGACTTATTTTTTGTTATGGCGTTCAACGTATTTATAAAGTTACATGGCTTAAATGAAAGCTCATAAAACGTTGCACAACTCGTATTGGGAAAAAACTATTAAAAATAATTTTGAACGCATTGAATTAAGCAACCAATTGTAAACAATGCTTCTTTTAGACTACTATAGTTCTAAAAAACTATTGATTGAAACATTAGTTTCATACGAATAATAGTTACAGAAATTTTAAACAAACATTTGAAATTTACATTAATAATTTTAATATTTATATGTTAAATATTATACTTGATAATTATCCATATTTTGTTTTTTATTATTTGTCCTTCATGTGTCTGCAGAGTGAATGAACAACCTGCATTAGTTAATATAAAAATGAGACAGACTATAGATCTCCCGAAGTTGATTATACATATATACAAACCAATCCGAACTTATTGGGCGGCCTCAAGTCAGATTAGCCACATCTTATTGGTCTCGCGGTTTTTGAGAGAACATAACTGTACTCAGCTGGTTCTCTCTGTGTTCGACGAGATGAACAGAGAGAAAAGACATCTTAAGTCATAACTTAGTCCACCCTCGCATTATACGAAAACATTCAGATATGTTCTCAAAGCACTCTTTGATCTGTATCGTAGTAGGTGTCAGACCGTGATCTCAGATAGATAGTCTATTGTTTGTTGAATATATTCATTGTTGACTTTGAATAATTTTTAAATGATGTTGTCTGCCAGTTCTATATCCCAGTCGGTTCCTTTAAACATCGAGGCGTCGCAGAAAGCTGCATCGAGCGCGGTAAGAATTGTTCAAGATGAGGAAGGTTCGAGTCAAACATCTAAAAGTGTAGATTCAACGAAATTGCATCAATTAGATAAAAGTGAAATTAATGATGCGGTCACGAAGGTTCTGCAGGGTTACGATTGGACTTTGGTTCCCATTGCTTCCAAGTAAGTAATACATTTATCTAATAAATTTAGCAAGCGACTGAACTTTTTAGACGTCTACTTCAATGCTGTTAATCTATTAACTGTTTTCGTGCTAATATTTCTTATTGACATATTTGTAAGTTCCAATATAACAGTAAAGGAAAATAAATATTTTAAGTTATTAAGTAGTCTGTAATATATGAACTTGTCTCAATTCAAATAATTTATATTAATTGGTAGATAGCACTGGCATTAAAATATGCATATTATTTTATATAAAAATCAATAAACATTCAAAAATTTACAAAATAAATTGATAGAAATATTAAATTACAAAATTCAAATAAAATTTTGTTTCTCTTTACCAAATCAAAATGAACTTTGATGATACTAGCTAGAACTATTTTCATGTTGTTAACGTAAGTATTTCACTGACTCATTTGTTCAAACCAATTACTTATCTTTCATCTCCACTCTACTATTAAATAACTTGTAGCTATTATGACTCAGTGTTACACTAGATAAAATCATAACTCACTTAGGTATTCCACACGTTTGCTTTCCGGGACCATTGAAGTAAAAACATGCAGTATATTGATATGAATTAGTACATTTTTCGTTACTTTGGGTTGCTCTAATTAACGGATTTTTTCAAACCAATTGTGCAGACTATCTTTATTAGATCTATCATCGCAACATAACTTTAGATTTCAGAGCTGCTTAGGTATGTATACAAAATTATGAACAGTAAATGTATTTATTAGAAAGTGTATTTGTTTAAAATATGCTATATACAATGCATTGTTAATGTCTCCTATACTCAAAATATCTTGAATGCGTATCAAAAGTTCCATTTAGAGACCTCACACATTGATTAGAGTTTGTTGGATGTGACATTGTTGAATAGGTTCTCCATAAAATTTCTTGGTCTCAAGATTCTCTTTGGGGTAAGAGACACTTTTCAACTTCACTATTTTCTATGTTATCAGAATCTCTATTACATAATGTGTTTGTTCCCTAATCGTTAGATTTTCAAGTTCAAAGGATTTGTAAATCTCGAAAATTAATCTTGCGAAAATTAATTAATTTTGATGTGTGTGGAAGAGTGGTTTCTTTAATTGTTTTCTTATATGTAAAAACAATAGCAACTTGTAAACTGCAGGTGCATGTTTCGCTTCCAGTGCCATTTCCATATTTTATTAACAATGCTTTAAAATAATTGAAGGGTTTAGTTAACTTAATTAACTCAAGTAAATATATTGCAATTATTACTCCTAATCAGATTCTTGTAATGCCTAGTGTAATCGGAATTATTGTTTGGTTTAGAAAGTTTCATGCATAAGCTAATTTCTAACTGAGATGGTGGGTTAAATTTTTGTAACGCAAAAACATTATTGTGTTATGTGGGGGAGCGGAGGGTAATGGGAGCCCACTAAGGGAAAACTTTAATAAAAGTCACATATATTAACTTTCTTAGAATTTTTAATTAGGATCTTTTAGAATAATCCTCTAGGCATGTTTTAATCACATTTAGCAGGAATTACAGTCATAATATTAAGGTACAATAACAGTTTTTCAAAAGAAGTCAATCGCTCCCATTACCCGACACGTGCGGGTGATGGAGCCTATTCCACCATAATATTCAGTCTTTCCCAAAAATCAAACTAAATTATATTAAATGTGATCTTAGTTAATTACATTGTAACATTAATTGTAACACAAATAAAAAAACATAGATTCCACTTCTGAGTATTCTGACTCCTCATCGCAAATTTTAGGTTCGTCAACTTGATCAGCAGATGATTCTTCATCATCACTGTTAAACAAATTTTTTTTGCCTTTTTGGCCTTTTGGTTTTTAGTTGTGGTCTTCTTTATTTTTTTTTTAGTCTTAGACTCTTTTTCAGTCCTTTTTCTCTTCTTTTCTTTAAATACTGCTTTCATTGGCGTGCTTGTCAATAATTAAGAGTATTGTTTGTTCCTCAACCTACTTTCTTTATAAGAGATATGAGTTTTAGTGGCAGTGGACTCACAATGTTTACAATATCAAAGAAGTCAGTTACTGTTTCATCGTCATTAGTATCGGTCTCATTAAAAGATGATTTAGACAGAGATGCGATCTGACGATATGTTGCTCCCGAGTAGCAGTGTTGCACATCAGGTGTTTGGAATCGGAGCTGAATTTACAGCAGCTTCCTCCTTGAACTGCTTCTGGTTGAATATCTGCGTCACAAAGAATTGATGGACTCGTAGGGCTACCAAGCGGTTGCTCATTAACTGTTTGCTTTGACGTAGATGGCATAGGAGATATGTTAGTTTGCTACTGTCTTGCGTCATCTATAGGCACCGACTGGCTTCTTCATCAATGAAGTCATCATCTCAAAATATTTCAGGATTCATAGGATATATTCCCGTTGCTTGAAAACTCCTTTGTCTATAGAAAGCTACTCCAGTGTAGGCTTTATTAAACAGTCCTGCTATGTCGTAATGTGTAATTTTTATCAAATTTATTGATTTGATATACAAGTTGCATTCTTTATTGTAAGCTCTTTTAAGCTGGGAATAAAATCAACGTCAAGAGGTTGCAGCATTGTAACATGGTTCTCTTTTGCCAAATCCCAAATTATGATTATCCAATATTAGCAAAACAAGCGTATCAGCAGAAGGTTTGGTGTGTTTAATAAAATGACGAAGCCATAAAATAAATGTATTTTCGTTCGTCCGAGCCATTATGAGTACCTACATGTGTAAACAGGTCCATGAGGTCCATCGTTTTCCAGATGTGGTGAGTGACGTTTTCTTAGAAATATGAAAAGCGGAGGAATGAAAGACCCATTTTTGCCCTTTGGGAGATATAATTTTTTCAGTCTCAGCTTCAGCCTTTCTAATACCCAACTCAGGATGGCGCTGAAAAAATCCAGACAGCCAATCTTTACCCGCAGTTTGACTGACTTGGTTCAACCTTTGTTCAATACCCATCCTTTTAGCTACACCGTAACAGACTTTTCGAAATTGTTTGTTTGTGAACTGATTTTAAATAAATATGGCTTGTATAAAAGATAATTGATACTCCGTCTACCTTTAAAAATAAGATTCTGAAAGCTTTAATATTTCTAAATACAACGGGTGCTCGCGCTTAAGAATCTGTGAAAAATTAACTGCCCTATTACACTAAAAAGGTACGTATATTTTAATATCCTGATGACAATTTTTGCTTTTGCTATTTCGAATTATTGACAGCTGCGCCAATGGTGCAAGCTAATGACGACAAATTTTTTATTGAAACCATAATTTTGAGAGGATATAGGGTGAATCAAATCCTGCTACAATTTCATACCGGGTGATGTAAAGAAATACTGAAACAATTTTTCGAGTTTAGCCTGATTCCTTGCTCAATAAAAATCAAATTAACTTTAAAATTTCTTGATAGTTTCTCAGACACCATTAAATAGTTAGTGAACTTATCCCTTTCTGTAAAGAAACGGTTTATGGTGTTTTTTTTTTGTTGAAGGATATATACTACCGTTTTGTTCTGTTGTTAAGGAATTTATTATAAAATATTTGTCGTCAGTAAACCGTTGCTTGTGGATATCTCTCCTACTTCATAACTTTTTAAAAATATTTTGGCGACTTAATAGTCTCCTAGCTTTAACTTCAGGACCAAGTTTAAATTTGACAATTTGTGGAACGCTCAGACTAGCTCTAAACATTTTGTCGATGCTGAATTCGAAACACGAAATACGTAAACCTGATTTGCGCGTTGCTGTCGGTGCGTTGCGATAAGTGACAGCCACAAACTGAAACCGGAAGCGAAAACAAACCAACTGAGCGATCAGACAATATAAAATTCCTACAAACACACAAATTAATTTCCATTAAGGACACAATGATTGCGTTGTTTACTTGGGACACAGCCTAAACATAAAACCCCATCAGTTAGATAAATCGACATAATAGCACCATAACTATCGTTCTTGCGTCCTTACACTCCTTGGGCACCTGCCTCCTTTGCATCTGGCAATTGTATTAGGTAAAATTCTTGAGAAAATTATACTTTTTTATTATATCGCGTAGCAACAAATTGTTGCATAATTCGCCATGTATCTCTCTCAAATTTAAAGTATTGATACAAATTTTATCGTCATTAGCTAGTACCATTTTCGCAGCTGTCAAGTCTAATTAGCAGCGATACCCAACAAGTTTGTCATTACGCCTAGTTAATTTTGCAAAATAAGAGAAATGTTTTGACCAGTTCTCATGCCTCAATCTTATTTTACTCAGAAATATACAAGCTTGCAGAATCTTAGTTTTAAAGCTACACAAAGTTTAGACTCGTCCGTCGCTTTGCTTTTAAAACTGACACCATTAATTGCCTCCTAAACAAGCCAACTTTAATTTAAATGGGTCCATAAATAAAATAAGTTACAATATAATAAAAGTTTTTTTTTGACAACCCTATATAATTTTAGTTTTTATTTGGCTCATAAACTTAATTGACCACTTTTTCTGTTCTAATTAAAAATAAATACATATAAGCTTCTTATAACTTCTCATAAACCAAAATATTATACATATATCAATCAAACTTTTTTAGTTCACTCCAATATGATGAGCTTAATTGTTGAAACAGAGTGCAAGAGTTTGGTATTAGTATACAAAATTATGTGTTTATACATCAACAAAGATTCCACAGGTATTTCAGTTTATGTATTAAAAATAGAACTGCTTTATATAATAATTACGAAGCACAATTTAGGGTATAATTTTTGATTAAACCAAAATAAATTAATTTCATTATTTCTGTTTTATAATATGAACGGTCTTAAATGGGCGATCAAAATGTGTGTTTGTAATTGCTTACTTTTGACAGCATATTTAAAAATCTGATATTCACATTCGCATTCGTATTCGCGGATATGGAAAGAGAAATTTCCCATTCGTATTCGCGTATTTCAAAAATAAAGAATGAAACCATATAAATAATTTCATTCATAATGAATTTTAATGAAGGGTTGGCTCATTATTCGTCACCAAAAAAGTGGCGGCCGACGGTAAACAATAATTTGAAATTAAGCTTATTTTACCACCTTTTGGAGATTTTACATTCCATTGAACGCTAGTTTTCTTTGACACTCTTAGATACCCATATTCATTTTACGTTTATACGTTAAGGTTATTTGACACTATGCCAATTTATTTGTTGGCTTTAGAGGGTTTATAAATAAAAATTATATTTAATGATGTACAATAAATATTGTTTCATACAGAACATCTTGTTAATACTTAGAAACCACTCCTTATGACGAAAAAAAAATTCCGATTGCCAAAATTAACATTAGACAAAAATCTTAACTAGAATGAAAAGAAGTCAAGACTTAATCAAACCACTATTCAGCTTTTTGTAAAACGTCAAATTGTTAGTCAACAATAATTTATAAATTGTCTTTTGGTATTAGTATTACAAAATTTTGCACTGATCTAAATCAAAATTTATATTATGTAATAAAGAAAACGTTTCAAAAAACGTTATCCTCATTTTCAGACTATCATTTTCTTAAAATTGCTTCTATCATTGTTTGTGTTTTTCTACTTTTTATATAAAACCGCATTTTATTTGTTTAATTAGTTCTATTATTTTTTTTGCATTTCAAAATGATTACGTTCGTAAAAAGTTTTAGTCCCAAATCTGGTTTTGCTTTTGACTTCGGGTACTTTTCTGGTTGATGCAAGCCACGATAAGCAACGTCCGAAAGCACATACACTGAATATGTCAAGAGAAAACCTGTCACAGCTATAGATGTTGTTTTTGTAGGCAAAAAATATATAGTTTCAGCCTCGGTAAAAATTTTTCATTCCTGTAAGCAGAAATTAATTAATAATAATAATTAATTAATACTAGTGGTCGAAATTTGACCCAATTTCATAAAATTGTAAAACGATATTTTTATAAGAAACAGAGTTTTCGAGAAATCGGAGAAGTAGATGTAATGACCAAAACTGTTCACTCATAAAAAAATAAAAATATAATCAAATATCGGTATTCGAAATATTTTTGACAAACTGAATGACCCCCAAACTTTTAGTTGGAACCGCTCCTGGCAAAATAATCTATATAATAATTGGAAGATTGTTCTTTGCAACCTAAAATTTTTCGTCATTTCCGGTATCAATCAAGTTCAGGAATATTAAAGAAAAGAGAGGACCAACAACCCTAGGAGAATTAAATATTTAATATATTCTCTATTGTCCGCTGTCGGACAATTTTTTTCACAACACCTTCAAATAATTAAATTCATATTAATAACAGAATATTTAATATGAAAGTTACTGCAACTTGTCCGAAAAATCAATACATTGACTATTTTACCAGTAAAAACTAACAACGCTTGTATGCCACTTCCAGAAGATCATGCTCTAAGAATATAACAGCATCTAGCGATCGCTCCCTCCATATATAACTACTCAGTGTTTTGAGTTTTGACCGTCTGGCGACGACGGCACTGTCAGTAGTTTGTCGTTGACAGTATGGACGTAAATAATGAATTTTTATTATATTTTATTTAATGAATGAACCAATATTATAAATTATTATTAGTATTCTGCACTGAAGGTCGTCAGTAGCTACTTAACAAAACAAAAATGAAGAAAATCGGTTAAGAGACAGAGGAGAAAATGGTACCTAATCGTTTTGTTTTGCCTATTTATATATAGATTCTTCTTGATGACTGCTGACCAATTCTTAGTGAACTTCAACAGGTTTGAAGGCCATTCTTGCTTTTGCAACGTCATTAGATTAAATTCCACTCTTTTATCCCGTTCAGATAGGTTGTTTTTTGAAGTCATTGTGAAATGGGCTGAAACAAGACTTGCGGATCGCGTTAGGTCAGTGCAAAAAGTTAACAATCCGGATTGATTTTTTTATTATTACCTGACTTCAAAAAGCGTTTTAGGTTTAACCCTTATGTTTTATTGCGCGGGATGTTCTCATAAACTATTCTTCAGCCAATATGCTTATCTGTTAAAAGTTAAGTACATTTGTATAAAAGAATGTATCACACATTATCGTGACAAAAATGCTAAAAGTATTCAACAATTGCGCTAACATAGAGTGTACATTGACAGTTGAGGGCAAAAAAACTGTTCCCAAATACCAAGCAAAATTCTATTAAAACATTCGCAAGAACATGAGGTTCTTATAATGATTATGTTTATTTTGAATAGTATCAACTAAATCAAATATGTTAACGAGTTGTCACATAAATTTCTTCATAAATATTCAAATTAGAATGACACTACATAGCAGCGCTCCATTTTTGACATTAGACATTTCTAGAACGATATTCAAAGCTTCTAAGAGGAAACTACAAAATAATTAAAATCAATTCTGAAACATTTCGCTTTACTTGATTTTGTTTTCTGCTAATATCTGAGGACAAACATATTAATAAACACCATTAATAACATGTTTGTGTATTTATCCAAAGGCATCCAAACTACCAGGAATGAAAATATGGTCTACAATTTTTAAAGTTTAAGCAAGATAATGTGAACTGGGTTTACACTTTTTAAAAACAGCGATGTAGCTATAGTCATGAGCCCCCTGGCAACAGTAGAATTTTACCCCCTATAGACTTATTTTCTAAAAAAAACATATCATAGCTTTGTAAGTGTAATGTAGGTTATACTAACATTTAAGCTAAAACTAGTTTCGAAACGCAAGTAGGAGCGCCACCGCTCAAAATCATTTTGCATATATATTTTGGATTATTTTATTACAGGCAAAATAATCAAAGAACTCTTACCGAAATTACTTTCCTATTTTAGATTTAATTTCCGTATTTTTTATTTTAAAAGATTTGTCAATGCAACTTGTACGATAGGAGAAGGGTTGGTCCATGATCCCAATGACCCACCTGGACCACCATTGAACGTAACAATACAATAAGTGTTCGTTGATTAAGGCATCATTAAGTCTCTATAAAAAAATATTTGGTGTTCATAGCTTTCTATCTCTAAACACAACTCTGTAGAATTTAAATCGTCTACATATTTTAATACGAAATCGGTGCGGATTTCATTACTATTGAATGGAAATTTTACGTAATGAACTTATTGTTAAACTTTGAACCCTCCATCTCATTTGCTGAATAAGTGTGTCTAGTGAATAGTAAACCTGAATTTTAAACTTCTGAAGTAATGGCATTATGACCGCCTCATCCAAACAATTTCCGGATCTACTAATAATTGTTAAGCTACAGTTTTAGCTGAATTAACACACAAATCTATTTGATTTGATCAGAAATCATTCAAAAACTCCACAAGGCCTTAAAAGTATTTGGTGCAACCACAATGGAAACTATTTTTCCTGTTAAATGCGATTAACAGTTTCAATACTTTTGGAGATGATCTCATAAGACCAGTAAACAAATAAATTCAAAACTAATAAATAGTTTTTAAAATGATTTTAGCCTCCCATATTTGCACAATGGACATACGACTGACTGTCCTCAGAGTCTGATAGTATTAGGCCAACTTGGCTTAATTTATGTAAAGTTTCGTTCGTAAGTCCACTGTTAGTGTTTTCATCACTTTCTATAAAAGCTAAAAAAAATTCTTGAATGAATATTTTGATGGCAGGATTTGTGCCACACTGATCCTAATGCAGAAGTTATTTAGTTTTGAATAATCAGCGATAAGTCCGAAAGGCTTCATTTTTAATACAGAGTATACGTTCTTTTATTTGTGGTTTAGGTTTAGACACAATTTTTTACATTTTTAATATGTCTTCAGAAAAAGTATTTGGAATAACACCACAAATACTGAAGAGCATGTATACAAACTAGAGATACCACAACAATCATTCAGAAAACAGGGAGTTCTATAATACTCAAAAATATACCAAATTTACGATGTCAATTTGATAGACTCCTCCTCTCAGTGCCAGGTTGTTGTCTAAGGTTTTACCTTGTATCAGTTGGGGTTCCTATTTTTTCAATTTTACGCCAAAAAAAGCTTGACCGATTTATTTTCCCTATTTGTTGTTGCAAAAATCGGAAAAACCCAAAAGAAAAAATTCCAATGGGTAATTTGTAATTTTCTATGACAAAATGGAAAACTTCATATTTTTGTATATTGAATCTAGCCCGGGCGACGGGGGCACTGGCAGCAAATTAGAATATATATAGAAAAAAATAAACTCACATCCCAAAAAACCTATATAACTATTACAGATCGTGTTAATAGTATACCATAATATTTTTCATCTGAAGCTATTTCTTCGTCAGTGTCACTATCAAAGGCTTTATGTCTATATAGTAGGGTATCGACATGTTCTGTAGAAGAAGCAGTGATGACAGTTTATAACTGTGATATACTAATCACTCGACTTTTTGAACATGTTTTATATTCACATTAATCCAGTTCTTATATTCATAAAATTTGTTAAATTTTAGAGTCATGAAACGCAAAACATTTTTCAAAGATAGAGAATTACATATTGTCATTCCACATTAAATAATTGAACTGAAAGTAAGTATTAAAGAAATAAAGGTAGAGAAAATTAGCACGAGTGCTGAAGATTTAAAGATGTTATATTAACATTATATTTCTGGTTCGGTATAAATGTCGTGTGTTAAATTAGGGGCGCCATTCCTTAGTTGTGGGTTTGACTATCGTAATCAAATCTATGTTTTTTATATCATTTAGCATTATATTTTAATGTTGTGTACGTGAAACCCACCAGCTCATATGATGTGGGTGGGCAAGATGTGCTTTTTGAAAATATGAATCTTCTAATAAATACGGATACCAGCTAAATTTTGTAATTTGGTAATGACTGCACACCAGAATTTACTTTAAAATAAGATATTTTATAACTCTATAAAGCAATAATATATAGGTTGAGTTTTTTTTTGATGATCAGTATGGGGATCTCGGAAACTAGCGGAGATAGCGCAATGGTTAATTTGGGAAAGATTTGCAGTTTTACTGGCCCAAATTAATGACACCTTCGGATTTTTTTTGGTAAAAAGTCTTGGCTTCCTAGATATTTTGAAAAAACGAAATTCTGTCGATTTAGTCAAATCCCTTTAGCTCCTTTGTTTTTGATTTTATAAAAAAAGTGTAAATACCAAAATTGAAGGGGATTGTATCCCGAATATGATTGTCATGTCCTCGTTTGCGTGACAGCTCTCGTTTTCGAGATATGACATAAACTTATATTTTTTTGAATGGGAACCATTGTTGGCTATGACCTCAAAAAATCGGACATTTTTAGAGCTTTTTAACGATATAATACTCGAATACTGTATTCGAGTAACTAGAAGCGAAAGCAGAAGGCTACGAGGATTATGCGAACCGGCCTGAAGAGGGCAGATGTGACTCTGCCGAAACGTCGTCATTTTACCATCGATCCCCGCAGGGATCAGTTATCAACTACGCGGATGAATTCCCGGAAACCACCTAAAACATATATACATATATATATATATATATATATATATATATATATATATATATATATATATATATATTGTATAAGTTTAATAGTCCTGCTATTATAATATATTACTATTTAGGTTAAGGGATATTATAATTATTGTTTTTTATGTGTATCTCTTTATTCACATTAATCTAGCTTTCGGAAATTATTGTTTCCTTCGTCAGGGTTATGTAATTGATGAGGTGCTATAAATTGTTGTTGTAAATACTGAATGAAATAAAACTTAAGAGTTATGTGGAATGTCACTGTCAGCATAAAACAATGAAAACCATCAACACAAACACAAACAATGGAACATCTAATTCACTGGTCTGTTGGCCCATCATAGAAATCCCTCAGAGGATCAGACAACAAATAAGCGTATATGTCGCTAAGTTGTTTTGTATCCGCTTTTTTGTTAATTGGTTGCCTTTGCTTTCCGATATGGGTCATTTCCAAAATGAGCCTTTTATTATATCTGTTACTTCTGTCTAGGATGTTGACCTCTTCTAGATTGATTGTGTGTTCATATTCTTGGGCATGGGCTGTCAACGCACATTTTTGTTTGTTGCTTCTAATGTCGCTCGTGGATAGCCATTCTACTCTTCAACCACTGTGACGTCTGTCCCACATATGTAGATTCACAATCCTGGCACTCGATTTTATAGATTACATTGGACTGAAGAAATTTGGGTGTTGGATCTTTCAGTGGTGTGAACAGTGTTTTTATAGTATTGCTATTCTTACCCTTTCTATTTTAAAGATATTTATTAATTTAGGTGTTAAATTCCGAATAAAGGATAAACTCCCAAATGGCAACCCTGGGTCTGTTAAATCCTTCGTAATATGTTGTAGTTGTATTTGACTAGGAACGATATCTGTTGCACTTGTCTGACGTAACAATTTGTTAATTAGACGTTTGGGGTAGTCGTTTTCCTTAAGGATCTTTTTTAGTTGGTCGATATTTTTTTTAAGAAATTCCTTATGACAAATTTTCGTTATTCTAAGCTTCATTTGTTTTATGATGTTAAGCTTGGTTGATATAGGATGATCGGATCTGTAGGGAATGATCTTATCTGAGTTAGTATTTTTTCTATACCGGTCAAGCTTTATTACATTGTTAGAACGACATACCTTAGTATCCAGAAACGGGACTGTTTTATTGTGGTCCTCTTTTTGTATTGTGAACTGTATCTTCCCATCAAAGTCATTCAATAGAATTACCAGTTCATCTATGTTTACGTCAGCTAATGCCACTATCATATAATCAACATATTTTTTAATGAGCTCCACTTTACATGACAGTTTGGGGAGGCATGTGTCCAATAGATGATCCATCACAAATGTTGCTAATATGGGACTTAAACTTGAGCCCATTGCACAACCTGTTTTTTGTATGTAGAACTTTTGTTGGAAGCAGAAGTAGTTGTTATTAAGAGTGAATTTCAACATTTCCATAAATAGATTATGAGAAACATTGCAATTTCGTTCAATTATGGGCCATTTTACTTTCATGATCAGTTGTTCATGCAGACTTCCAAATAAGTTTGTAACATCCAATGATGCTAATACTACTTTTTATTGAGATTGAATTTAGAATTAACTGTACATCACAAATTGAACATTTGAAAGGTTATCCAGTAAAAGATTACATTTGAAATGTATAGGAAAATGACCATGTCAAATTGAAATTTGCAGATAAGTTGATTACTATAGAAATTATTGAGAAAGAAAACTGCAAATTGTTTAACAAAAAAATGTTTAATACCAAGTTAATGAAAATGAATTAACCAAGATTAGAATTAGAGTGATTAGATTTTGCAATTTTGTTATCGATTTCAAGCAAATTGCAATATATAACGTTAAGGTTTAACAGATCTGTTTTTTTATTATATAATCATCAAAGCTATTAATATATACCATCTCCAATGAATTTCGTTCTATTGCAAGGATGCTGGCTTTGTCAAAGTTTGCTGTATGGCAAGTATCAATACAATGACTAGTTAAAGCCGAAGAATCATTGTTCAATCTTATATCGCTCTTGTGAGAAGTTATTCGATCTTGACTGATGAAGAAATAAACAATTTCGAAAGATTGCTGCTTCCCGATAGCATTCTAGAATTATATATATATATATATATATATATATATATATAAATTATAAATGTACCAGATGTGTATGAGAGTCAAGTAAAAAGTATAACGTGCAGCATTTTTTTGTCGCTTATAGTTGTTCAGACACTTTGGGATAAAACGCACCGCCGGTTAAGACTAATTAACGACACTACCTTAATTAACACACTTTGAAAACTTTTTTGTTAAGAGCGGACCTTTCAAACACTTTTAAATATAGAAAATTGCGTTTACAAACAACTGTGTAACTGCGTTCTATTTACGTAAGGTGCTAATATTACGGAATTGTTTCTTTTCTAATTACTTCTATGTTCCTGCCATTCAAAACAATTTGAGCCGTTTAATAACACGTTTCAAAATTGTACTACGTTGCACTAATTTAAGTATGTTTTGAAATATTATACATTCTTACATAATGCAGATACAAGATCCTCCAAAATATTACATTTGTCATATTATGTATCTAATAGAATATGCGAAATGTTAGAATTGTTTAATATCTTCGTGGATGATGAATCTATTTATCATTATTTATTTATTTAATTACCTGGTAGAATTTACAAATATGTAGACCTACAGAAACTTTTACTCATTTATTTGTACATCAAGTACAACTACTTAGAATTAAAAATTAATCCCAAGATAAAACTTGAAACTATATTGTAGAGAAATAAATTTACATTAAATTTATGAAAATTACAAATTCTAATATTCTGGTAATACTCATAGGATTTTACGAAAAAAAGTTTGGTACTAAAGGTTTTAAATTACAAGTGACCCACTCATTATTCTTCAGAATCTTTTAAATGTTTTAAACATTTGAATAAGTGTGAATCTTATTCTACCTCCAGATTCTAATAATTCATGTCTCACAATGGTAGATAAAGTAAAATTTTGTAACTTCAGTGAACTGTTGTTAATAATAATATATAATTTATTTATAAAATATACAAATCGGATACATTGATATGTTTGTTGTTATGTTTGTGATTTATTTTATTTGTATATTTCATTTTATATTTTCATCCCAGATAATACACAGGTATTTACATACATCAACACTTTTTATATTTTGCCCTTCATTTTTACATTGAAAAGAGGTACACTTATAAAATACATGTAAAATAACATACAAGTAGGCTTCTCTATATTCAAAGATATGTTAATGCTGGAACGTTAACTGTTTTATCTCGATAATTATAATTTTTATCAATTCTCATTTGGATTTTAGACAAGTATTATCAGTGGATTGAAGAGTCTTTATCATGACAGAACTCTTTTCAAACCACAAATAAAAGGTCATTTACGTATAAAATAAAAAGCAGAGGCCCCAGGTCTGTCCCTTAAAATTGCAGATCACCAAAAATACCTTAAATCTATCTATATATAAATAGGCTAAGACAAAACGATTAGGTACCATTTTCTCCTCTGTTTGTCAACCGGTTTTCTTCATTTTTGTTTTGTTTAGTAGCTACTGACGACCTTCAGTGCAGAATGTTAATCTTAATTTATAATATTGGTTCATTCATTAAATAAAATATAATAAAAATTCATTATTTACGTCAATAATGTCAATGCCAAACAAATGAATGTGCCGCCGCCGTCAGACTCAAACCATTGAGTAATTATATATAGACAGACCAATGCTGTTATATACTTAGAGCATGTACTTCTGGAAGTGGCATGCAAGCGTTGTTATTGTTTAGTGGGTAAAGTAATCGTTCAATATTATAATTATACAGGGCGATTCCAGATATGTTAGAAATCATTTTTTTCGTGGGTGGCACATAAGCAGTTGCTTATATAGGGTGTTTAAAATATAGAGTAGACTGCAATTATAACTAATAAAATAATTATATATGGAAGCCCATTAGCGGTTGAATTTACAGGGTTCTTGGAATAGAAGGTGCAGTAAGATTACAGTTATACAGGGTGGTGCAAAAAATGTTATACATAGATGCATATACAGGGTGGCGGAAATGGAAATGCAACATTTCGTAACCCATAAGCAGTTGTATATATAGTTAAGATGAAATATAGGGTAAGAGGAATTATAGATATACAGGATGGTGATAAAAAATGTTAGAAAAGGAAATGATTTATAGAGTAGACCACGAAGAGTTCCATATATATAATGATTGAAATATAGGTCGGAGTAGAATTATAGTTACAGATAATTAAAAATTTCATAAACAAAAAGAGTAAATATGGTGGGTCATAGGCAGTGGCATATACAGAATGCTTTACCCGGTGGTTGAAAAATGTTAAAAATATTATGCGTAGCCCATAAGCAGTTGCATATACAGGGTGGTGGAAATATATGATGAAATGGAATTATTATAATGAGGATTTTAATGAATGTTAGAGAATTGAGTGCAATTATAGCTATACAGGGGGGTTAGAAAAAATAAATATATAGGGTAGCCCATTAGCAGTTGAATTGTTGTCATATTAAATTAAGAATTACGAATTTGAACACAAATAAAGTCCTATGAATTATTTCTGAAAAAAACTTGAATTTCGTTATTTATTTGTAGAAGCGAGATGTAAGACCGACATCTAGGATTTTCGAGGAAACTATCACACAGAGGTTCCGAATCTAGTTCCGTTCCGTGTAATTGCTGTTCTCCCTAAAGTCCTAGGAAAGAATGTCACGATAAAACTTTCAGGTTACTTAACCTGCCAGAGATATTGACACAATTGGTCGAATTTCGACCACTGGGCGACAGCTAGTATATATAAATAGACAAAGACAATACTGTTAGGTACCATTTTCTCCTCTGTCACTCAACGGATTTGCTTTATTTTTGTTTTGTTTAGTAGCTACAGACGACCTTTAGTGCAGAATGCTAAAATTAATTTATAATATTGGTTCAATAATTAAATAATAAAATAATAAAAAAATCATTATTTACATGCATGTTATGGCTGACCCAATGAAAGAACGCATTGTTAAGGGATACTACGCAGTTATTAAGATATTTTATTACATTGTACTTCATTTAACCTTATTTACTTGTCTAGCTGAACACCTGCAAAACTGCAACTAAGCGCTGCGTAGCGTCTCATATCAAAAGATTATAAATAGGAGATATTCATTAGCTCATTGCTCATTTTGTTTGTAAGCTCATTATTGTTCATAAGTTCATTTAGATTGTGTTTGTTAGTCTTAACAATCGTTCTCAGCTCAAGCTTTGAAATTGTAAAACTAGTACTTAAGTGTTTCCATTCAAATCAGTGTCTTTTCCAGCTAATAAATAAATAGTTTTTTTAAAAAAGGAGTTAATGAAAATAACCCCTAACACTGGCGCAGTCAGCACGGATGTAGTAAACTAATTTGGAAATTGACCAGCAAACGAAAATCCAGAGACCTGAAATCAAACGAAAATTGATCAGTCCAGATTTCGAGCAGTCGACAACAAATTAGGTGACTTCTAAGCCTTTAACTACAAAAAGAGCCAAGACGACAAACAAATCTATTCCCCAGGGATAATAATCGAGGTGAGTCAAAGATTTCATTTTGCATGCATTGCTATATACATACACACATATTCCGTATCCTTACAATACATGAAAATTTGTATTTTTCTGTGTAAAACATTCCTTGAACATTTTCACTAAAAGAGATTGATATTGCCGAACGAAAATCGTCATTATTAAATCCGCGAGTTCTACTTCAAACGCAAATTGTTAGAGGACTTGAACAAATTAATTGAAGGTTTTTAATTGATTTGGAGTGAAAATAAAAATGATTTTTAACTTTAAAAAAAAATCACTGTAACAGCACAAATATGAGCCAAGAAAATATCTATGAACCAGAGTATAGACTAAGCGAGTTATGCCAAATTATCCCCGAATACGACGGTGACTCAATATTACTTAATACGTTCTTAAGTTCGTGCGATGCAGCATTCGACGTTGCAAACGACCAGCAAGCGTATTTATTGACAATACATTTGAAAAATAAGCTTAAGGGAAGAGCATCACAATTAATAAATTCACGTGACCTCAAAACATGGGACAGTATAAAAACTATTCTTAAAACACATTTTGGAGATTCCCGCGATTTAACAAGTTTAATTTACGACCTTCAGCAAATTAAACAAAGCTCAAACGAAAACCCTCAAAATTACGTACATCGAATAAATGCACACCATTCGAAATTATATGCCGCGATAAACCAGCAGTTAACTCTCACCCGAGAACAAAAGGACGCCCAGCAAGCACTTGTTGACAAAGTAGCGTTGCAAACACTCTTAGTAGAGCTTGACCCGAAGATAGGTGCTATTGTACGAGCATCACGTCCCGCAAACCTTGCCGAGGCAGCAAATATAGTTAAGTCCGAATATCAGCTGAGCTACCTTGAACAACGAAAACCGAGTGTTAATTCCCCCAACATTAATAAAAATAAAAAATACTGTAACTATTGTAAAAAGTTAGGACATTTAATAAACGAATGCCGACAAAAACAAAATAACGAAAGATATAGAAATACCGGAATTTCTAATAATCAAAATCAATCTTATCAACGTAACTTTAATAATTTCCAAAGAAATGATAATACAGCTTATCATTCTCAACAAAGGTATGAAAATAATTACCACAGACGTGATAATACTGCTTATCACAGTCCGAGATTCGAAAATTCAAATCGCCCTCCGAGTAACCAAAATCGAAATTTTCAAAACGGATCACAAAGAAGCTACCATTTAAACCAGACGAGAGCGGAAACAGAGGCTGGCTCTTCTGCTCTAAAGGCTTCAACCAGCCAAGCGCAAAGTCAAAAACGAGAAGAGAACCACAACGAAATGTAAAAATATCGCAAAATACGTTAAACGAAAACAATTTATTTTACACGAAATCGCGAAACGGAAAATTAAAATATCTTATAGATTCAGGAGCCGGGATATCGATCCTAAAACCACACTTATTTCCCCAAGATAAAATAAAATCAATTAACCCAATCAACGTACATGGTGTAACAAATGAACACTTTGAGATAACTCAATCAGTAAAAAATAATTTTTTCCCAAATGATGAGAACGGAGAAATGGAAGTTTATCTTTATGATTTACAAATGAATTTTGATGGTATATTAGGAATAGATTTCTTACAAAAATATGAGTGTGTTATTGATATTAAAAATCGTCAATTAATAACGAGAACAAAAACGGTACCATTATACAAAGAAAATGAAATTACGAATGAAATCATAATAGAGCCGCGAGTTGAGCAAATTTTTAAATTAAAGTGCGATCAAGTAAATCAAGAATTAATTTTAAATTCACAAGAAAAAGACGGTGTTGTAATCTCAAATTGCTTAATAAAAACCAATGAAAAAGGTGAATTCTACACTTCAATCTTAAACAAAACGGAAGAAACAAAAAAAGTAATTTTTGAAAATTTAATTCTGGAACCCTTCATCGAAGACAAGAATGAAAACCAAAGACAAACTTCAGTGTTCAATATTAAAAAACAAAATCTCTTCACAAGACAACAACGAGTGGAAAAAGCACTACGAACTGAACATTTAAACGAAGAAGAAAAGGATGCCATAATCTCTTTATGCAGACGTTTCTCTGACATCTTTTATTTAGAAGGAGATGAACTATCTTTCACAAATAAAGTAAAACACAAGATCGACACAGAAGGAGCAAAGCCAATCTACACGAAGTCGTATAGATATCCATACATACACAAACAGGAAGTAAAAACGCAAATCAACAAAATGTTAGAACAAAATATTATACAACCTTCTTCATCGCCATGGTCTTCACCAGTATGGGTGGTACCAAAGAAAATGGATGCTAGCGGTAAACAAAAATGGAGACTAGTAATCGACTATCGGAAATTGAACGAAGTAACTATTGATGACAAATACCCGTTACCAAATATTAATGATCTTCTTGACAAATTAGGCAGATGTAACTACTTCACTACATTAGACTTAGCATCAGGTTTTCACCAGATAGAAATAAACCCTGCAGACGTTGAAAAAACAGCCTTTACTGTCGAAAACGGACACTATGAGTTCAAAAGAATGCCGTTTGGATTAAAGAACGCACCTGCAACTTTCCAACGCGTAATGGATAACGTATTAACAGGTATTCAAAATGAGAGAGCATTAATTTATATGGATGACATCATATCATTCGCATCATCATTACAAGAGCATGTTCAAAGATTAACAGAATTATTCCAAAGACTACGAGATGCAAACTTAAAACTACAACCAGATAAATGCGAATTTTTGAAAAAGGAAGTATCTTACTTAGGACATATTGTCACAGAAAATGGAGTTAAACCAAATCCAGAAAAAATAAGAGCAGTTAAAGAATTTCCAACCCCAAAGAATCCCAAAGATGTTAAAAGCTTTCTAGGATTAGCAGGATATTATAGACGCTTTATCAAAGATTTTGCAAAAATAGTTAAACCACTGACACAACTGCTGAAGAAAGACGTGAAATTTGAATTCGATAACAATTGTATAGAAGCATTCGAAAAGCTAAAAGAAACATTAACGAACTATCCGATATTGCAGTACCCTGATTTCGAAAAGGAATTTATCATCACTACCGATGCAAGTAACTACGCAATTGGAGCAGTCTTATCACAAGGATCAATTGGAAAAGATTTACCAAGCGCTTACGCATCAAGAACGCTAAACCAACATGAACAAAATTACTCTACTATTGAAAAGGAATTACTAGCAATAGTATGGGGAGTTCAACAATACAGGAATTACGTCTATGGACGAAGCTTCAAACTACTGACCGATCATCGCCCGATAACATGGCTTTTTAACGCTAAAGACCCAGGTTCAAGATTAGTCAGATGGAGACTGAAACTTGAAGAATACAACTATCAGATAATTTACAAACCAGGAAAACAAAATTCAAATGCAGACGCTTTATCACGAATAAGGATTAACCATATCAAAAATTTCCCAAAAATACTCTACGGTAGTATAAAAGAAGAAGAAGAAGAAAACGAAGAAATAGCATCAGATACAGAAACGGAAATCGCATTCGAAACGATACAACATGAATGGAACATATTCAAAAATTTACAAGAAAATAAATCTCTAATTGATTACTCAAAATGTACATCTTCAAACGAAAAATTCTTAGACAAAACCCAAAAGCATATCCTTTCATTTATAAAACCAGGTGAATTGACAGAATCCCAATTTAAAATAGTTGATGACATAATTGATACAAATACTTTATACGAAGAGCATAAGATAAATGTAGTCGCTTCAAAAGCACATGCTAAACGAAAATACTTTCTTATCACAATTCCGCAATTAAATCCAACACAAGCAATTTTTGAAATTATTTATTATAACAAAGAGACATTATTAAGAAATACGAAATATTATATGGAAGAAACGAATAACTTACCAATTTTAGAAATCTTATCATTTATATTTTCTGATCAAGAAATCGAATTTATAACTTGTAACCCTAACATAATTACGCCTGACGAGGATCAAAGACAGATAATTATAGCAGAAAACCATACCGGAAAATTAAATATGCATCGAGGTATTCATGAAACAATCGCAAGAATAAAAAGAAAATACCAATGGAAAAATTTGAATAAGGATGTAGAAAACTTTATACATAACTGTGAAACATGTAACAAAACCAAAGCTTGTAGAAAAAACTTAAGTAACCCTCTAGTAATAACAGAAACGCCAAAAACGCCATTTGAACGCATAAATCTAGATATTTTGGAAATTCCAGAGAAAAACTACATACTAGTAATAAGAGACGAATTCTCTAAGTTCACACAAGCATATCCTATTGAACACAAAACAGCCAAAAATGTAGTCAACACTTTGCTATTGTACTTTATGCATTTCGGAACCCCATTAAGAATTCATTACGATCGAGGCAAAGAATTTGATAATCAATTGTTAAAAGATTTATGTACACTCTACAGTATCAGACTAACATTTTCATCAGTAAATCATCCTCAAAGCAACGGTTCTACAGAAAGATTCATGAGCACATTACTAGAAATGATTAGGACAACGGTAACAGAAAACCCAGAAGATCATCCTTTAACTTGTATACCTTACGCAGTAATTTGCTATAATAATTCAATAAACAGTACGCACGGTTTTTCACCATATGAATTACTATTTGGACATACAAACTCTAGACCCCCGGAAAAACTCTATAATCAAGAAGAATTAATTTCAAAATACGTAAGAGATTTAAACAATAAAATTTCATATTTTTACAAGATAGCCAGAGAAAGAACAATTTTAAAGAAACTTAAAGCAAAGGAAAGACATGATGAAAAATCTAAACCGCGAGAAAAACATTTTGAATTAAATGACTTTGTATTCATTAAAGAATCCCAAATAAAAAATAAATTAAGCAACAAATCTAATGGACCTTTTAAAGTAATCAGAATTCTTGACAACAATGCAATTAAATTAAAAGATATTGACACAAATCGAGAATTTACTATAAATTCGGATCAAATAAGCACAGTTGTAAAATAAAAAGAAAATTTTCTTTACAGATGCAGAACAATCACGTTCGTGTCACATTCGCAATATTACTCACAATTAGCATAGCAGTAAGTAACCCTAGTGATTATAAAGTAACTACACTAAATAATACTATAGGCATACAATATTACCACGAGTCAAATTTGAAAATCTCTAATGAAAATTGGAAACTAATAATCGTCAAAGATACCACAATTTTAACTAACTCTTACAAAAATGACATTAAAATTCTGAAAAACTTAAAATCTTTTGTTGAACAAGATAACGCTAGGATGCAAGCATTTCACTCAGAGGTAAAACCCCATCATGTTAAACCAAATAACCAGGAATATCGAAAGAAAATTCCAAGAAATCGAAAATGACATTAACCCATATTCCTTACCCTTAAATAATACTCGAAAGAGAAGAGGAGCATTTAATTTCTTAGGTTCCATTTGGAAAGCTATTACAGGCAATTTAGATAGCGAAGATGGTGAATACTATGATCAAATTATTCAACAAGTAGAAAATGATGAAAGAGCATTAGAAAATCTTATGAAAAACCAAATATCAGTTACTACTTCTGTTATTAAAAATTTTAATTACACTATAAGGAAACTCCAAATTGATGAACAAACATTCAATGATAACCTTCACGATATTGAAAACGCGATATACAACATTTCTGATAATCAAAATTTTTATGAATCAAAACTACATATAATAAATATTTGTGAACAATTGTTAGAATCATTAATTCTGATTGAAGGAGAGCTTAATGATTTAATAAACTCAATAACGTTCGCTAGATTAAAAAGTATACATCCATCAGTAATACAACCGGAAGATTTCATTTTTCAGCTAAGAATCATTTCAACGAGCCTTAGTACAAGTAATTTACCCTTATTGCCAACCACAGCAAACATCGCTAAATACTTTGATCTTATAGATTTACAAGCATATCAATCGAACAAAAAAATTGTTTTTATTTTACCAATACCCCTAGTTGAACCAGAAGAGTATAAATTACTTCATGTATATTCTTTACCCATATTCGACCCAAAAACAAAAATTTCCTATTTAATCCTAAATACCCATAAGTACGTAGCAATCAGTCGAGATGGTAATCTTTACTTCACACTTGAATCAACAGCAAAATGTAAACCAATAAATTCAGAAGATATGATCTGTTATAACCAAATAGCCTACCCCACAGACGAAAACGCACCCTGTGAAATTAAAGTTACGAAGTCCAGCAAAATTCCAGAAAATTGTGAAACAATACATGCCAATATTCAAGACTACAAAGTACAACTAACCGCAGAAAATGAATGGTTAATAGTAACCAGCAGCAGCATTCCAGTTAGCATTCAGTGCAAGGAAAAATCTACTAAAACGTTCAACATCCCGAAGAACTCAATCCTTAAGTTGCAACCCCACTGCATAGCATACGTTGGATCTGTACGTATCCAGTCCACAAAAGAATATTCATCGGAACAATCTAGTGCCATAGAGATGCCCATAATCCCAAGTGAGTGTTGTGAAACTGAAACCAGTGAAGTGAAACAGGTATTAAAACTGAAACCGTTAAAAATCCAAAACAAAATTTAGATGAACTCAATATAGCCGAATATAAACTAAATCAATATTCCGAACAAATAGACACCATACTAAATCGCCCTTTTATACAAAAACACACACATTGGTTCACTATAGTGTGCATTGTTCTAATAAGTCTTATAATCCTAATTTTTATAATTTACAAATGTAGAAGGAAATGCAGCAGAGTATATCCAGCAATAATATACCCCAGTCCACAACAAGAAGAACCAGGACCATCCAGGAATATTTTCAGAAGATTCCAACCCAGAAGACGAAATTCTATTCGAGAAAATCCAATGTTGGAAATGAGAGAAAGTACCCCAATTTAAATGTTAAAATTTCAAATTTTGGACGATTTCCAAAATGTATGTCTTATGTCTTATATTTTATATCCTTAATATTAATCAACACATATACTAACATATTTAATCGAATATTTTGAACAATATCATTTATAACTATTTTAATATAACCATGAATTTACTAACCAAAATAATATTACAATTTTAATTATTTTTAAAATTCGTGTCATTGGGAAGACAGCAAATTTTCTTAAAAAGGGGAGGAGTGTTATGGCTGACCCAATGAAAGAACGCATTGTTAAGGGATACTACGCAGTTATTAAGATATTTTATTACATTGTACTTCATTTAACCTTATTTACTTGTCTAGCTGAACACCTGCAAAACTGCAACTAAGCGCTGCGTAGCGTCTCATATCAAAAGATTATAAATAGGAGATATTCATTAGCTCATTGCTCATTTTGTTTGTAAGCTCATTATTGTTCATAAGTTCATTTAGATTGTGTTTGTTAGTCTTAACAATCGTTCTCAGCTCAAGCTTTGAAATTGTAAAACTAGTACTTAAGTGTTTCCATTCAAATCAGTGTCTTTTCCAGCTAATAAATAAATAGTTTTTTTAAAAAAGGAGTTAATGAAAATAACCCCTAACATGCATACTGTCAATTGCCAAATAGTGCCGCCAGATTGCTTGGAGAGAAAATCTTAAGATAGGGTGATTCCAATGTGAAAGATAAACTCAATTAAATGTAAAACTAAGTTTTGGACCGTCGCTAAAGTTAGCCTACATAGTCATGTTATTGAAATAAAACCAACGAAAAATTATAATACAAAATAATCGCTGTTTATTGGGCGCTCGCAAGTTTGCAGTTTACACCTTTCATTGCATTGTAAATATGGTTTGTCAACTAAAATCAGAATTATGTTGCACCTCATCAATTTATTTCTGATATTTTCTTTATTTTAACCTTATACTTTTAGTTTAGAGTCCTTTTATTTTTGTCAGGTAACTTTCATATAAGTTTAACTAAGATTACAGAAAATTGTGAAATTATGCACAAATTCACGATAAATAGGTAGATCTCACAACACTGAATGCTTAGCCATCTGCCGGAAATTTGATTAAAATTTTGACATTTCATTATTTGTGTAGCGATTAGGTTGAAATTTTTCAATTCGGTAAGACAAGATTTCAAAGTATTTTTAACGTTTCAATTTCAATTCACAAAAAAAATCTCAAAAAATATGTGTATTCAACTACTATTAATTAACAGTATGTGATTCCTATTTCCTTATATTTTCTACATAAAACAGAAATCGTCATGGGTTAATACATTGGTAAGTAAATTTTTTATATTGAAAATCATACTGAAAATTAATGTTTTCTGACAGTGTGGGTATCTTACGGTTAATTAATCTTACATTACATGGTCCCATTACTGCAAATTTCTGACTGTGAAAAACATTTAAAAGATTTCTTTGAATAGATTAGGTTAAGTTATTATTTATTCAAGAGCAAAATATATTTTTTTACATACATATTACCTTCGAAATCGTTCACTGCTGGTTTTAAAATTTACAACCTAAATGTTCAAAAAATTTAAAATCCAAAACGCTCTACACGACAACAGAAACCACTGCGTAATTATATATGCTAGGTTGGTTTTCAAATGATAAACACGGCAGTGGCTGTGTAACGCTCTTTCAGACCAAGTGATGACCATATTTTGCTACGAGTATCTTTGTAGTTGCCTATAGTCCAATAGGGAAATATTTAGTGTTGTAAATTACAGATCAGTATTGATTTTTCGGACAAGTAGTACCTACTAACTTTGGTAGAAAATAATATTTGTAATTTTTTGTTGATTATAATTCTGTCATTAACATAATATAATTTTCACAATATTCCAAAGGTGTTGTGCAACAAATTATTAATCAGCGGATAATGGAAATGTTATTAAATATTAGAGTTTTCATTGGGTTGTTTGTCATCTCTATTTTTAAAATCGGAAACGGAAACTTTTAGGTTACAAAAATATATCCGCCGATAATTAGATCGAACATGTTGCATAGACATATTTATGTAAAAAATAATCCTACAATTATATACATAAATAAAAAAATATTTCGAGAATTATTTCTATAAATGTAATCCAAATGAAATAATACCGATAGCAAAGGCCTGGCGTACTTTTCTAATTTCGCCTCAACTCTATATCTTATACAGACAAAATAGCGTCAATAATGTTCAACTCATAATTTTAATGAATTACGGTCTAATTTCGACCACTAGGAGACCGCTAGTTTAATTAATAAAGCCAACAAAGCTATAGTAAGGATGGATGATAATAAACTCAAATGAGCTTTCAATAAGTCTGAAGCGATTCTACTTAAAGGTACTAAAATTCAAAATTAGTAGTACCAAAAAATCTATAAAATACTTTAATTTATCTGGATCATCAAGGAATTTTCGGAAAGCATGTCAAACAAATTATTATTAAATGTGAACAAAAAATAACAAAATTAAGTAAATTAATGCCAAATATTAAAGGACCGGCATACTGTAAAAGAAAGTTATATTATGATCTAATACAGTACATAATTTTGTATGGCTCTCTTGTATGGTATCCTGTCGTCAATATTAATTAATATAAAAATAATTTAATTAGTATTCAAAGGAAAGGACTCCTGAGAGTAATAAGTGCTTATAGAATCGTTTCTATTGAAGCTGCACTATAACCCCTATAACATTAAAAATTTTGGGATTCCTGAATAATTTTACTGATAAAAATAATAAAATTCTAAATTATACTAACTTAATAAATACTTGGCAAAATACTTTTTCACAGGTCCTGGTATTTTCAAAAAATCTTTTTAAAATAGGTAAGGCTAATAATAAACTATGTGAGGCCACTGAAGATGCAAATGACGTAATATCACGAAAATCACGTATATCAAATATCCTCAAGAAAAAGAAACTGTTGAAGGAAAACTTAATGAAAATATTCATTAACAATATATAATAAATGTTATGAATGAAAGTCAAGAAAACTTTACTATTATTTCTGACTGGATATGAAACTTTATCAAAAATAAAGAAGATGCTGACAGGAACAATGAATCAAATGTAACAAATAATAATAGTAACTAAAAAACGGAAAATACAAAACGCAAGTTACCAATAATGGTTCCCGGTGTATTTTCGGAGTTGAGAATAGGTGGTTTTTAGTGAGTATTACCCATGAGCTTCACTGTTTATTCAGTCCCAGGCGTTGGCAAGATCAACAAATAGTACAGAATCACAATTCTCTTTGTTTAAGATACCATGAATCGTAGTCAATTGTCAATACTTCCTAGAGGTTTAAACAATATTTCACGCGCCAACAAGAATGTTACTAGTGATGTCATTAAAAGAGCATCTGTTGTACTCATATAGTTGTTTACTAGATGCTTCAAATTATAACCTCGACATTGGAAGTCAAAGAAAAGATTTAAAATTATAAGACTTTTATTTCCCGGTTTTTAGAACGTTTGTCCGCTTATTGCTGCGGCCTCATTATACTCTTAACCAACTACATAGTGGCAGTTTATTCTGGTCTTCATTATAGCTCTATCAATAACATTAGCCAAACTTCACCCTGTCATGTCAGTAGTGGGAATAAACTCTGGAAATCCTGGGATTGCATGCAGGTAGCGAGTGCAAAAGGATACTTGCTCCATGTGACCAATATATGTGGTTTCATCAGCCAGTAACGCGCTTTGAAACATATTTTATAATTTTTTTGTTTTATGTTGTCTCCATATATAAATATTAACTTATTGTAAATATTTGGACTTAAATATAAACCATTTTGTGGGGCATTACTGTTATGGTTCTCAATACACCACTCAACACCAATAGACAGAAAAGCACGTAATTTTTCTTCGTTCTAGATCTTTATCATCAGCATTACTACACTAAAAGATTTTCAGGCATTACTTTTAAGAAATTGTCAGCCATTTGGCTACATTGCTTATGGTAGCCAATCTGTGAATGGTTTCTGAAAGCTTCAGTTGCTTTCTTTCAGTTACAGAAAACTTCAGAAACAACTTACGCAACTATTGTTGTCGTCCTTTGCTTTCGCCTCCAACACTATAACCCATGTTCAGAGATATTCGGCAGTATACTCCCTATTTAGCTAGTGAATACGACAGCCAGAGAAACTATTGTGTCCATTAATGCTGCAAACTCAAATTACGGATAGAAGCAGAAGGGAACTGATAATTTTTGGGCGGGGCCCAAGGCATGTTTACAATTTTTCTTTATCCGTGACTATTGATCCAGCAGTCTTAACTGGAACAGTTGTCTTGGGAAAAATAGCTAGAGTAGAACATGTCCCTGGATCAGTCTTCTTCGTAGCATCCGTCGGGGTCATAGAATTTCTTTCTGTGTAGGTTTCGTTAGATGATTGGCAGCATTTCTTCGAAAACACCATAGGCTTTTTATCAGTAACTGTTCTTTTGTTTTTCCCCATATTTTTTTCTACAACTAATAGCAAATATCATAATTACTATTTACGAATAAAAAGTATAATGTTCCTCGAGTTCTGCTCACCATTATGATTTTCATTTTACCATTGCGAGCTAAAATGAAACATTTATGAGTCTGTTCCACTCGCAGTGGAAGGCCGATATTATTGAGAACACCCTTGGTACGCCTAAGCTAACAAGTCAGCTAAACATCTGTTCAAGCTTTCAAAAGTTAGAGAGCTGCAAACATACACAGACCTTGGAACTGCCTACACTGTATTTGGCAGTTCTTGGACATTAAATTAGCACATGCGCATGCAGCATTATCAATAACATTAAAAAATATTATAAACCCTATCCAACAAGCTAAACTTACTATAGTAGGTAATTTTATTTAGTTAATGATGAACTAGAAATTTTCAATACGCACATTTACTCAACGCGTATGTATGCTTTTTTATGTATGTTAATCGATTTTTGTATCAAGGAAGTTCCCAACTTGAGCCCAAATAGATTTTCCATGATATGTAACTTACCGTTTTCTTCAAAAATCGAAAATATCAGTTGAAATGGAATGGGGGTTTAACTGTGATATGTTGGTAACAATTTAAAGAACGATCATGCCAGAGTACAGGCGGTTGATCAAGCGACTCTGGCAATGAGTGTGCGCGTAAAAATCACCAACAAAAACAAAAAAAAATACAAAAGAAAAGATTCGGAATTACACTGCTAATCCAAAACTCTTGTTCCAAACTAAATATACTAATCTACTAATAAAAATGTCAGTCATTCATGAAATTTCTAAATTTTGTGAATTACTCACCGATGTCTAGAAAGAAACAATTTCCCCAGATAATACCACCTATATTTCTATGAACTATAACATCCCGGTTTTTAGAAAATGGCCATAAAAGAAATAAATTAAGCAAATCAGTGAATTATTACACTGACATTTCCCCATAAATTTTCAAAATAAGATCCCAAAGTCACTAATTAGGAACCATGCAACGCTGTCATGGCGGACTTTAAAATTTCAAATGGTTCGGGAGCTGGTGAAACTGAAGCGCCTCGCGCCGCCATCGCCGACTTTAAAATTATTTAAATAGGAAATATAAATCACTCAAGCTTTAGATAACCCATGACGCATGTATCAATACTACACCTAGTATATAGAACCACAGTTTACGCAAACCTGTCGGAATCAAAGTAATTAACTATTTAGGATGTTCATAATAAAGTTTCCAAAGGAATTCTAGTTAAGTTTGGAGCGACGTCCCAAAGCTTGTTATTTAAAATGTAACAGTGTAAATTAAACTAAATATTTCAGAGTTATACTGAGTATTAGAAATTGTATATCCAATCTGTATAATGTCCAGTTTTCTTTGATCTGTATTACCAGTTCCTATATTAAAAAGTAGGCATTTTTAAGTAAATTTGGTAACACACAACACACAGTTTTAGCAATATTGTTCAGATCTAGGTTCTAATTGTCAAGTATGCATTTTTCGTTATAATAAAGCTGCTCATAAAAAGCGATCATTTTAGCAACGATAAGAAGTTTTAAAATACCAAAAAAACCTATTTATACCAAACGCTCAAAATTATTGCCATTCACTTCTAAATACTTGTGAAATCTTTTTCTGAGATATCGGTACGTAATCATTTGAACATGATGAGTTTCCAGAGGGTGACCGACTAACTTGTCACGTGTACTCATGTCTTTTTTTATCCTAATTTGTGCCGTATATGCAATAATTTCTATCTAACCCTAATCTTACCGTATCAATGCTGAAATCCAGTAGCGTGATATCCTCTGGAGATCAAAGATACGGACCGTTATAAGCAATTTATCTAGCGTCAAATGTTTGGTAGAAGAGTCTATCTATCATCTATAAATCAAATGGTAGGTCTAAATTATTCAGCTAAACCAGAATATCCTGTTGTGAAACAGGTTCCAAGACGTTGACCTCGCTTATCTGTGTAAGGACAATATCAGAGTATCCTTGTAATATCACGACTTTCGGCATACATCAACACATTCTGTCAATTTGTTCGGTTGCGTTCATGAATTAAAGTGAAATTCAAAAATTAATCATTAGTAAATCCCAAGTATGTCATTACTGAAAGACAATGTGAGATTAAAATAAATAACGTTATATAGATAAAAATAAATGTTAAAAAATAATGGTGAATGTCGGTGGCATAGTTTATTGTATTCCTTTTTCAAAGTCCACATGTTAGTGACTGACACAAAATATTTTCGAGCATTCTTAAAAATGTCCAATTTGCTTATAACCGCTTGATCAAAATTTCAGAAATATAATAGCGACGGTAGTGGTTTAGATAGAGCATGCAATTTGTAACTCCAAGTACATTATGAAAGATTTTACCTTAGTATGATATTTTCAACCCTCTTTGTTATTTCTGCATAGTTACGAGTTTGTATCTCTCATGTTAGAAGACATATGGCGCAATCCTATTCTTTTGTTTTTCTATCTAAAAATTTCAAACAAAAACTGCTCATTTGGTACATATGGTATTCTAAAAATTTTTTACTCGAAATTAATATAGAATCCAATTTATAATTTATACCGCTCTCTGGGGAATAACCAAGTTAGTTGCCCTTTCCGGTATAACCGAAAGAGGCTGAATGTTGAAAATATTTTCGCTGAATCAGCCTTTGCGGAGAATTTGAATGGAAATCTGTTAAAAAATATTCAGCTGCGTGTAATTAGTAGCATAATAGAAAACTAACTTTAGTTAAGGAAAAATTTATAATTTTTGTTTAAATACATTCAGCTTACATTCATTCAAATCGGTTATAATTGGCAACATTAACTGTAGACTATTGCAATCTGTCAGTTGTATGTAACAAAGAGCACCAATGCCATAATAATATAATAACTGAATCCAATATAACTAAAATTACATATAGATTTTCATTATATTTTGTTTTTTATTTCTCATGATAGTTTCTCTTAAAGATATAAATTTAAGTGAATAATATAACTATCTTTTAGGGCAGCATCCGATAAAAGGAAACTTCACGTCAAAAGGCCAATGAATGCTTTTATGGTCTGGGCTCAAGCTGCTAGACGAAAATTGGCAGACCAATATCCCCAACTTCACAATGCTGAACTATCGAAAACTCTAGGAAAATTGTGGAGGTAAGATTTCTTGCAAAAACTACTGATATAATAAATTTATTGGTATTAATTAGTTTCGTAGGTATTTACCCCAAAGTGCGTATGCTTTAGGGGGACCTACGTAATTCTTCCGATTCAATTTGAGAGCTGTAATTCGTTGGGTCCTTAAGCTAAAGGTACTACATTACCTTGATTGCCGTCGGTTTTAATCACATCGATGAAAGACATGCAGAAATCGAAGTTTATGGTGCTAACCTGTCGTATTCCACACTCGCCTCGGTTTAAATTCATGTTCAGCCTGAATTTCGACACGAAACCAATGCTTGTTTAGTGTGATTAGTTTTAATCGACATGGTTTACTAGTAGTCTGGGAGACTAAGGGCTTTTTCTGGATGATGAACATCAAGCCAATATTTGATAAATGGCATCGTGTCGACTAAACGTCCAACTTTTTTATTTGCTAAGCTTTTGGAAAACGGTTGCGATTTTTTCTGGAAGCCCTGAAACATGTCTATTTGGTGGGTAGCGGAAGTTTAAAAGCATCAGGTTGTTTTCAAGATAATTAAGTAAAAAACATGTCAAAATTTACGGGAGGTAGGTGTCTATTAGCATGTAATTTTTGCATGTTGGGTGAGGGAAACTCGGCGGTCGTTCCATCAGATTTCTAAGACATTTTTTACATATCTTACCATTTAACTTGAAAACAAAACGATGCTCGTAAACTTTTGTTAATCATAATCAACATGTTTCATGGTTTCCAGAAAATGTCGTAATTTAAGTTAGGCGTCTCCCAGAAGAAACCCTTGGTCTCCCGAATCAGTACCATCTGTTAGTTATAACATTGAAATGGGTGTTGAGAAGGTCTTTGACACGTCTGTCTATTTAGTCGGGTATTTCTCTCCTCACCACCTTTGTACCTCACACATATTTATTTGTGTTTCTCCTGTAACATTAAAATTGAATAAGGATTTTGGAAATAAATTGTCGAATGCAGTTTTTGTATCGAGGAAACTGCCCAGTTGTGTTTCCTTTGCATAAAATCCGATAAGTAGAAAATCATTTTATTGTCCAATCAGCTTTTGTCCTTTTACGGACACATCTTTGAAACCCTACGAGAAAGTTACGAAATTCAGTAAAAGGCTTTTATCGCGACCTAACTAAAGTATGTATCCGTACCCTGTTTCAGAATTGGATGAATGGAGAAAATAATTATAATCATTTCCATGGGTGTTGAAATCCTCCCCGCATCTGATAAATCTTAAAACCCATTACATTGGGATAAACTTTGACCAAATCGAAGGAATATATTTTCAGTATGAGCGAAAACTGCCATAGAAATATTGAGCAAAAAAAATTCATCTTTTTCGTCTTTCATATATGAAAAGATTTCTCGTCTAAAGAAGCTTTCGCATTCTTTTAAATAGTGTAAAGTGGTACTATAATACTGACATAACCACAAATTGACCAGTATCTCAAAAAAATACATCTAATATTAACAGCACGCTTATTATTTATTTGCACAAACCAAAGAGTTAACATAAACCGAAGAATCTTTACCTTTAGGCATACCCTCAATAAACTTATGCGATGACGTCCATTTTGATCCCACGATACCAGTTAGGAGTTACATCAAATCACATAAAAAAAGATTACATTCAAAATAAAACTGTAACGATACATATTTTATCAACGTATAACATTGACATTATTAAGCGCTGAATTATCAGTCTTTGATTATTTTATTAATCTTGTTTTTCACCATATCACAGACATTTTCCCATCCGTTCATTTCTTCCAACAATAACAATTTTTTTGTTTATCTGATACCTACTCTTATTTTTTGGTTGCACTCTGCAGAAGATTTCCTTTAAATTACATACAGCATTTTAAATTTTGAGAAGGATTTAATAATTTGGCGTCAATGATCAGGAGAAAAGAGTGAAGTTTGAAAATTATTTTGAATTGATATGCATATCAGGTACCTACTAGTGCATTTATGTATTTACAATTTATACCTATAATTTATTAATTCTAAATACTTAATATCTGGGCGTTTTATTCTATAGTAACAAAAACGTCCTTACTGTGGTCAGTCTGCAATTTCGTAATCAGTTTTATTTTTAATGAGTCACTAAGATTTGCTGTCTTAAAACGTGTTTAAGGAAACTGAATATCTGATTTCTGATGCATTACCGAGTAAAGCGCCGGCTAAGTTAAAAGTATGTTATCGTCTTCGTTTGTATTTTTTGTTATTGTTTATATTATCAGAAATGAATCACTTACAGTTGCATAAAACCATATCATATATGCAATATCAACAACTTTCTATACAAAGTAAGACATATTAATGTCATCGTAATTTTTGTGAACGACAAATATATTCTCTGCGAATTGCAGAATCTAAGATTAATTTCTCATTTAAGATAAAACTGGAACAGTCCAATAATGGAGCGGAAATAATAATAAATTAATTAACCAAAATCGCTTGGAGTCGATCATTGACCGTGAAACGGGACACATCTGTATGACATGGAAGTAACCCTTCGTATCTATTTAATGTATTTCTGAGAACTAAAAATAATATGGATTAATCTTTGAAGATAACGTTGTGTTTGTTACGGAACCGACCGAAAATAATATGATAAAAGGTGGTTATATATGCCTATCTACAACATAAAACTATATGATAACATTAAATGCATTTTTATAGTCAATTACTATTACATTTCTTACTTGTGATATAAAAAATGCAAAAAACTAAAATATTTCAAAGTGCAGTGGATATTTATTTATATATTTTTTGCTATTTATATTGAAAATTATTATTAACTGGCCGCGCTGATACTTAACCCGTAACTTCTTCAATAATATAATAATAATATTTATTATTCTGTATCTATATATAAGAAATATCTTGAAAATGGGAAACCAAATTTACTAGGTAATTAAAATTATGTTTGTGATGAAATATGCAGATATTACTTAAAAAACAAATAGAAACACTTCACAAAACGATACTAGATATTGAAAATGTTATAACACTTTAAATAAAAAATTCTGCAATGGGTTCGTATGTATACCCTTATTTCGAGACAAATATTTTTTTAACATGTATTGATTTCTGGCACTCATTGCATATGTATTTTGTTTTTGGATTTGGATTTTTGTGTTTCCAGGTCAAATTCTACATCCTGAACAATGTCCACATTTAATATTCTACTTCCATAAAGGTCCGGACTAGAGATTTTTATAACAGTAGTTCTAGATAATGACTAATTATTTTTAACACTGTTATCTGACATAAACGGTTCAAGACTGATAATACTAAGATTCTATAGAAGATAGGCATGGTACATTTTTGTGGTCTCTGACCATTTCCAAATAGTCAACTGGTTCATTTGTGTTGTCATAATAAGAATTATTTAAGACAATTGACTACCAGAATCGTCTAATGGATCTGGATGCATTATGAAACCAAATCACATTTTTTAAATATTTTTTAGGCATATACGACAGTAAAGTATATCTATCTATGATAAACCTGTAATATTTTTTATATAGTGATTTTTGTAAAAATTACAAATGTATTTCTGTTTTATTTTTTGTCATTTCTTAATTCACCTACTAATTGTAATGAGGAAAGCCACTTATCCGCCATTATATTTCCGATACTAAATTACAATAGTTCTGTAAGGCGCATTATAATAGCTTGAGTAATTTTTTTGTATTTGGAAAACAAATCACCGCCCTTTTTAAAACAAATGTACACTTTAGAAACATATCCGGTATATCATATCATTGAACATCATAATTTTAATACCATTTTTGATAGTTTTACTTGGAATAGGTATACCTTCTAAAACGGCATCGTTCTCTGACGTCTTCTAACATTTCATCGACACATGCGCATAAACCTAAAGAATACATCGATAGTGCATTTTTTTCAAAATGTCACTTGCGGCTTCTACGGGATGGTTTTTATTTCTTTCAATACCAGAGTAACATTGCGAACCTTCCGTCTTTTGCGAATAATTTCACATATAACAGTACCACCTACGCCTTTATTTCTTTTGCATGAATATCTCATAACTCATGTCTTTTATCGTTTTTAGAAGTGATATCAGCCTTTCGCAGTTTACATTGTTCCATTGAACTAAAACTGAGAGATTACTGTCACTAAACAATTTCTACCAAGTTTCTTCTGAACTTGCATATTCTACTAAACAAGCGGCACCACGTAACACTGGTTTTATGATATTACTTCCGGGCGTTGGTACAGCTTTTGTTATTGAATTCACTGGTCATTCGAAACGATTTTTCCACACATCTACGTTTACCATTGCCCTCTCAGTATTTTGAGTTTCACCATAATTCTCCACAATTAAATCTTGTCTTCAACATCTTCTGTGTCTTTGTTTCCTCTGATTTGACAAGTTCACTAACATTGTATTCATCGCCACTGAAATCACTATATATTTCACAATACCAACTACGGACAAGTTCTTCAAAGTTATTATCTAGGCTATTGGCTCTTCTGGAAGTAATAGGTTTGGAAATCACTATATAAATTCTAACAAAAAGTTTGCTTAAAAAATAGCCAGTTAATTTTTTTTACATTTACTGATGTGGAATCTAGGAAATCTTTTGACGCTAGTTGAATATGTAGAATTCTTTACAGTGACTACTCTACTTTGTTTTACAGGCAGACAAATGATAAAGAGAAATTAAAATTATACCACAATTACTCGCCTACCATTGCTGTTGGATAAAATTAACCATATTAGTTCCTATAAATATTCTATAACAAATTTCATATTACAGTAGTAAAATACGACAAACAAAATACAATTCGATCTTTCTTTTTTAATGTTGCAAACTGAAGAATTTGTTTTATTCACTGTCGCTATCATCGCTGTGGTAACTGTATGATCTTCGCATACCAATTAGGAACACTGGACACATTTTGAAGTAATTTTGCTATTTTTACTGCGTAGGCAATACAAGCATGTAGCTCGTTCATATGAATTTGCATTTACTTCTTACAGTTTGTACTGGAAAAACCTGCAAAAAGCCTTATTTGAAGTCTTAATCATCTTAGTAATATTCGAATTGTGGCCTGTTGTATCAAATATGGACGAATTAGTTCACTGCTCAAAACTTTTGAAAAAGATCTTCTTGAAATTTTATCATTTGTCTTGGCATAATAAACAATTTGGCAATCTATCCCATCAGTTTTCATAAGAGAAAAGAATACAGTAATTAGTTAACCAAAAAGTCGCAATCTTCTCTGCTCTTTTGAATATTGCTGGGCTAATTTGCCCGTTCGTGAGATTATAACTATTATCTAATTGGTAGGGTCTTGTAGGCTGCTTGCCAGCAAATATGTCCAAATTTGTTGTAATAATGTACGAAATTCAATACCATACCATATTTAGCCAATTGACTGGGTATATATTGCCAGAAAGTGCTTTTCCGCCGAAAACTACCAAATCCGAAAATATTCATGGATTTGGTAGACAGCAATGCATTTTTCTACGTCATTGTCATTAAACCTTCATCATTTTATAAAATTTTTGTCTTTGTATCATATCGTTGATGTTATGAAATTGAAGTTCTCTTAACACAACTCAAAATGTTTTTGACATCGCCATCCGGAAACTTTCTGGAGTTGTTCCATCCGTTGACCAATGGTTTTCCACGTTTAAGTTAAGGGATTTTGGATTACCCGGCAAGCATAACTAACCTTTATTTCATCTTGTTAGGTACTCACAACACTACATGTATATATATATATATATATATTGTACCTTTCATCTAAATTTATATTTGTACGCAGAACTCCAAACATTCGAGCGGCATGTTCATATTTTTAGCAATTTGTTTCAAGCCTGGCAAGTGGGAACTAAAGTATGCTTTTCATTTTTATTTTTCATTTAATCCGATGT
The DNA here is from genome assembly GCA_034190945.1 of Octodonta nipae. Lineage (NCBI taxonomy): Eukaryota > Metazoa > Arthropoda > Insecta > Coleoptera > Chrysomelidae > Octodonta > Octodonta nipae. Next base: position 168,257,751 of record CM067216.1, on the reverse strand, counting down.
AAAAAAAAATTCAAAATTTCATATAAACTACTGTTATCACTTTCAAATTACCTAGGAACTCCTGAGTCCGTATTACGTTCTGATATTTCCCAGTTCTCCACCTGACAACTGTTGTGAATTAATAATTATGCTTTTAACTAGCTGCAAACTGGCAACTTTCCTCATAAAAAATAAATTATATTTTTGGTGATTAAAAAGTTGCCAGTGCTCAGCTAGCCTAAGGTGATGAGAAGTAGTGTAAGTTAAATAATTAGTACGTTAGAGATGTAAAGGTTGGGGTCTCAAGAGGAGGTCGCCATACGGCTTAATTTTTTGCAGTGTTTTGAATCGGTTTTTAATAACTTAATCTGTAATGTACACTCATGGTGGAGGACAGAGCGTCAAGAAATAATAGGTTCCTACAGTAACTTCCAGTCAGATAGTAAATAATTGCATGCAACTCCTTTGCTAGCTATAAGATGCGCTGCCCACTCAGGGGTAACAGCGGGGCACCGTGCAGGTACATATCGTTGGAGAGCACAACACTGTCAAGATTGCCAGTAGTGTCAGAGTCTCTCTTTAGGCGAGTCAAGATTTCGTTTATATTACTTTGATGGTCTAATATTTGTGTGGGGAGAAATTTGACAACGATATAATGGCATTATAATGTTCCCAGCACTTTCTTTGTGGATCAGTTTGTGTCTGTAGAGGCATACGATGTAGGGCACCACTCATTAACCGATTTCCAAACGAGAAGGTTACAAATTCGTTGGCAATCTTAATGACAACAACTGTCAAATCGAATTGGTTTTAATCATTCCAAATCATTAATCCAAAAAGGTAAGCATTGTCGGGCGCAGTTAGTACTTGGATGGGTGACCGCTTGGGAATACCGCGTCGTTGCCTGTTTAACCGCCTTCCAAAAAGGAGAAGGTTATCAATTCATGCCCAATATTTTGTATGTATGCTCAGTGATTATTCAGAAACGGCATCAGCAATTTTAGTTATTTAAACTGCGCTGTATTAACGAATATTACGGAAAGGTATCACATGATTTTCTATAATTTCAGATTTATGGTTTTCCACAAAATAAAAAAAAAACAATTTAAGAGTCTACATTTCAATGAATTAAATGAATCTTCGGTGTTTTCTCTAAAACAGCTCAATCAATTTCTATATTTTAAATTGTATTCTACAAAAATATATTCCATATATTTGCCTATAAGGGAAAACATAAGAAAATACATGTACAAAAAAAAACGGTAAAGCTCAATGTAAATGTCACTGAGTCACTAAATTAACCATTAGGAAAGAATTATCAAGAATCGAATGGTATATCATGTGATTTCACAAACTGATTGGCTTTGGTGCTCACCAAATATGATTTGTATTGGCATGTTTGGGATGAAAAATCCAGACAATGATACAAACTTCTAGAGCCTCCCCAAAATGTAGAACAATTGATATATGCACTGGAGACAAGTTAGGCAGTTAATTAATAGTTTCATATCAACTGGGTTAAACAGAAAAACAGTATTCAGGCTGTAGTCCTACAAGGTATCAAATCGTGTCTAACGGTACTGTGAATGTTACAGAAAAATATTTGTATTATTGGCACCTCTCTTGAATTTTCCAATGTATTAGTTGCAATTATCAGGCAAATATTAATTTCAAAAATTAGCACATTATTTTAATGTTCTTGTCATATTCACTTTAGTTGTTCACTTTAATTGTATGGGGCAAAAAGTGTGTTAAGTCGGTATATATGTTTACGTAACTGTTTCTTGTACTGTAACAAGTTTTACCGAATTGTAATTATAAGTAATCGTGATGTTGAGATGAGGATTGAAAACACATTTGAAAATCAAACTATACCTATTCAATTTTACCTTACTTTCTACAAGTTTTTTTATATGCTTCATTCATATGTCATTCATGTTAAGAATTCGTAATGTGCTTGTCTAAATGTATTTAAGTGAGTCACAATGCAAATATATTTGTCCATCAAACCATTTTAAAAACTGTACTCTACCTTTACTCGTAATTGTTGTAAGGTACAAAGAAAACCAAAATTGGAATTTTCCTCTTTCGTATGTATCTGACCTTAAACATATGCAATCATTTTCCCGAGTACTTCTTACGTTAGTCAGATTGAATGCAAGTATATGTATATATATATATATATATATATATATATATATATATATATATATATACAAAAATAATTCTAAAGATATAAAAAAATATAATACTAACGACTAGAAACAAACTGAGAGGCAAAACAATAGACTACATTTCAATTATTACTAAATTCGAAATTAATATTTACCAAAAGGCGAATATCATTTTTATGCGACACTAAACGGTCTTTTATGTGTCTTTTAGTTTGTCCTATGTACTGTGCCTTACAATTCGCACATTTTGTGCTATAAATGACATTGGATCAGTTCAACCAGGCAACCCTATCTTTGATGTGAAAACACATCCATTCTTGTTTACAGGTTTGATAGTAATACGAACCCCTTTCACACCTTTTAAAATGTTGCACAGTTTGAGTGTAAGGTCCTTAATATAAGGTAAGGAAACAAAACTGATAGGTTCAGGTTCTGACTGAGTAACAGCCTGTTCAAGTGACATATTAAGGGGAAGGACTTCCTTTTCTCTTCTGATGATAGGGGTTATTAGAAAATAACAATTTGTTAACTATTTTTTTTGGGAAGGCATTATCTACTAATTTCAAATTTTTTTCCCACAAAAATGGGATGACTGATTTTCATGATTCGGTTTTTTTAGCCTAAATTTACATTCTGTTTTATATTGTGTTTGTGATAGAATTAATTGGTTTTTGGTACCAATCTAATACAATTTTTTGATTACCATCTCCAATGACCCTAGTATCTAAAAAGCGAACTCCATTATTAGTTTCTTTTTCCATTGGAATTGAATATTTTGATTATAGATATTAAAGGTTTGAAGAATATAGTTCTCTTGGTGAAGCGGAATGGCTGTGACAATGTTATCCACATTCAACATATTTAAAAAAGAAGCCTACATTTTTTACCCTATAGGAGTGCCTAAGATCTCTTTTAAAATTGTTACTTAACAACACAATACGTATTATTAAATACATAGATAATTAGTTTTATGAACTTATCTAAGGTCAGTTTGCGACAAGCTTCGCTTGTGGGCCATCTTTTTTCAATGCTTCCAACTACTAATTCAAGTGGAATATTAGCAAATAATGAGACGACATCTAAGCTAATGAGTATGTAGTTGTTCGGTAATTGAAAATTATTCATATGCTGTGAAAAATCAAAGAGTCAAGGATGTAATAAGGATTCTTAATATTGTATGATTTAGTAAGGATGTCAGTGATGAAGGTGGTTAAGTTACCAGTAGGGCTATAAGTGGCAAAAATAATTAGTAACTTTTGCAGTTAAAATATTTATGCTGGACTGCTTGTCATAGAATTTTAAACAATACTCAACATCAGCAAGTAAATGGTTTAAGAATATAGCTTTCTTTTGTAGAGGTGGTACACACTTAGATCCAAGAGCTAAAATATTTTTTATATTAATAGGAAATTCAAAGTTACTTAAATTCTTAAACCAATTGTCAAATACATCAAGTATCTTAGTCTCTAAGAAATGAATGTTCTCCCGGGATTTTTCCTCAAAAGGTTGGTTTGGATACAAAGGCAAATGCAAATTTTGGTCTAGAAAACATCAGAGAAGTTGATACAAGTGTTTTTTGAATGGAATTTTTATAATTTTTCACTCATTGCATACTTTGTGTAATTTTCGTGTTTTGTTATCTTTGAATTCGATTATGAAAATAATAAATAATTAGAACCCTGAAAATACCGTATGTTTTTAGTGCCATATATCCGAGTCTTTGACGGCTGACTGTAAATATAATTTTTTACCTCAAACACCTAACACTTTTGTCATTAAGTATGGGTCAGTTCTAACATAAATCAAAGAAAATGTTTATGCTGTTTGAATAAAATTTATTTTAATGGTCCTTGAAGTATGTATCTAAACATAAGGGTAGTTGCCAAAAGCACTCATTCGAATAGTTTTGTGGGATGCTTTTCAGCATTGTCATTACCTTCGCCGTTAAGTACGATATGGTTGAAATTATTAATAGGATCATCAGCTGTGTGGTTTTGTAATTTATAATTTAAACGTAAAAAAACTGTTGTTTTTAACCCAGGTTGTCACAAATATTGTATTCTAATATTATTCTTCTCAGGACTTTTTTGTTCAGTATTATATAGAAGTCAGTTACTTTAAAAATATGTATAACAGTTTCGAATTGGACAACTGATATCCACTGATAATTTTATATAATTATTTATAGGACTTTGCATCTGCTTGCCAAGTAATATGTATATATTACTTTATTGAAATATTATCGCCTCATAAAGGCTATGCTATATCTTTTTATAGAGATTGAGTTTGAAAGGTTTGCTTTTATCTGAAATCCATAGCAAGAAAATATATATTTTTTTAATTCTAAATTTATGAAATTTAGTTTTACTTCTGCCATTAAGTTATTTCTATAAACTGAACCAAATGTTCATAAATTTTAAACTATGTTCTATGAGGCTAGTGCCTTTCTGGATATATCTCAAAATACATTTGAAATGCACTGTATTTATGTGGAAACATCTAATGTGGCATCTAAAAAAAAGGTTGATGATAGTAGCTGAAAAACGAGACGTCGGATGTCAAATCTGAAAAAATCATCGTATAGCTGAAGAAAGTAGCAATGAAAATGTGTTTTTGTTTAGCGTTTCTTCGTCAAATAACGCTACAAGAAAATAAAAACGAAATCTTCAATTTTCTCATTTTTTGAGTGTATCTTTGGAATAAAAACGGCATTTCTTCAAGCACTAAATTATTGAATTTCCTGCATTTTCCGAGATCCCAATGGTGGTTGTCGAATTTGAATTACCCTGTATATACGTATGTATTATAGCAGCAAAATACCTTGCACGCTATAAAATCTTCAACCGATTTAACGTGAAACTGTAGGGTTACGGAATTGCCATCTGGTTCCGGAATGATATCGCTTTGTGCCTCCCTTTTCCAAAAAATATATATTTAAGATAAAATTATCAAATAAGAAGGAATTCACGTGAACAAATATTGAAATAAGACGTAAATTTGTTTGATGGGTAGCAGCAATTTGCAGTTATCGCACATCTATAAAAAATAATAGACCGGATGTAAATTTATTATATCAACAGGAAATTTCTAACTTTGTTATTTGTCATAATATATCTTCTATTTAGATAAGAGTTAACGCGAGACAGCATATTAATTAACAGGCTATCAAGAATTGCTTTAACCTTTTAAGTGTTTTGAATTACATATATTTTTAGTTCGTTCGGGAAGAATTCTACACATGAATGAAATTGTAATAGGCCTTGATAAGCATTCTTATAAAAATGAGAGTATTTGAATCTCGGTAAATATATTGTTGCGTAAAATATTTCCAATAAGGTTTTTAAGAGATTATCAGATAAAGCGATACTGCTACGAAAGATTCAATAGTAATCAATGGGCAGTACTCAACAGTGTATTTTATAATTATTTCAATTTGTAGAAATTATAATGTTTGAGGAATTTTAAGCAAAAGATTTTCTGATGCTACCAAGATTTATCTATGGATCATTCACATAATTGGGTTTTTGTACGAATTCCCCAAATGCCTGACCAGTTTTAACTGATAGGGTTTTAAATCTTGCAAAACTAGATTAAGAGTTCCATCAAATGCCGAAATCTATTTGTAAGGGGTGGTCAACAGTAAATATGATACAAATCTGAAGTATGCTTTTATAGATATAATTACTATTTTGTACTTCTCAGAATATTCGACTTAAATCATATAATGAAATTCCAAATTGAGTATTACAAAAGGCATAGTAATGTTTGAAGAAAAATTAAAGATTCTGCTTATTTAAATGGATCTCTTTCCTAAATTCGTCCAACGAAGTAAACCTGAGAAAATATATCAACGTCAAAAAAAGTAATGGACCTTTGAAGTCCGTATGATAACCTAGTACTAAATATCCGAAGAGCAGCAAGTATAAATTAAAACAATAGTGTTAAAACATTTTATTTAATTTAGGGTTACAGAAAGAGAACTGTTCATTACATTTTTTTATTGCAGGTTATACCTAAACTAGGAATTTTATTGTCAAATATTGCGACGTCTATTGCTTTCAAAGAGAACTTATATTTTCAAATACAACATCGTTCGTGGTTATTCCCCTAAAACACATAAATAGGTAAAACATAATAATCTTAAATTACAATTTATAAAATTTATGTGATTCTGATAATGTAAATTGCTCATAGGTGACATCGATTAATTGGAAACGACGCTGGATGAGATAAGAATTATCAGAATCGAATTAAGAATCTTCCTCTTAAGTTGTTTTTTTTTTCTTTACATTAATTCCTGATAACGCCCCCTCTGTTTCATTATTACTTTGTGACAAGGCCGTATGTACATAATTTAAGCACATTAGTATTCTACTAAACCAATACTGATTAAAACTACTCTAGTTATAATTTTAATAAATTTTCCTTTTCGATTGTTAACAAACATCAAGATTTTTCCTAGCAACAATTTGGCTTAATTAACGCCTACTGTCATCTAACAGCAAAATAAAAACTTACCTAATTTTCTGTTTCTTGATAAAAGAAAATCATAGAAAGTTTGAACTTCAATATATCGATGACTAAAGTCAAATTAATATAAACTATCCCTAGCAGCAAAAACTGGAACGCGTTATTAAAAAAGTTTTCGTTCTTATTTCTCTAGAAAATTTAGGAAATTCGACTTAAGGGGTCTTTGCTTTACTTATTTTAGATATTTTTGATGACATAGGTGGTAAGAGCTTTGCTGACAAGGGGGTGGGGTAAATAATTGTTATAAATCTGCTTACGTAATACTTGAACGCCCCTTAAGAGACTTTAGCCATCAATATACTTCTTATGATTTTCTATTAATCCATTCTTGGCAAGTTATTATTTTCCGCATATAATCGATACCACAAACATTACAATCACAAAGATTACTAAGGTCCGATTGAACATTTGGCTTCGGTCACATTCGGTCAAAAAAGCACCTTCGGCCGAAACTTCGGCTTTGGCCAAAACTTAGCGGCAGGTTTGGCCGAAGCCGAAGTTTTCTATCAACCTTCGAAATCGGACGCACTTATTCAAATGAACGCGAGTTGCATACCAAGGACGGTGGTAATGACCTCGCCATATTAGGTATATAACTTACTTAAATTGCTTAAATGAGAAGCTTGTGGACCTGAAAATACTCCCATTAAACTGATAAAGAATGGATTCCACTTTTTTAGAGCTAAAGTGGAATTAATTAATATGTTGCTGCCAGGGGATCAAGTGTCCGAAGAATGGAGTTTAGGATAGACTAATTTAATATTAATGCCAGACATATCAATTATTAGAGTAATAAAGAAGTTGTACGTCCTCATACTTAAATACAAAGTGGCTACGGAGCTGATGTTTTGCAACAAATATTGGAAAAACATAAAGTGCACAATCTAACCACCCACTTAATATTTATCGAACTTGAAAAGGCATAATACATTGTACGCATAACAAAACTTTGCGAAATGTGTTTAAAGATGCGAAGAGTTTTATAAAAATACGTTTGAAACAAGGATCTAGTTTGTCACCTACCCTGCTAAAAACTTAAATTCAAGAAGCTCTTATGGAAAAAATAGGATATATGGGAATAGAGATAGATAACAAATACTTGTCTATATACCTCGCGGAAAATCAAATAGTTATTGCTTGTATGAAGAATACGTGGATTATATGTTAAGAAAATTAAAAGAAGAATGTTAAAGTTTGGGTTGAGGGAAATTAAAGCCTCCAAGTAAAATAATTTATAAGAATACACAAAAAAGCAACTCAAGTTTGAACTCCTTATTATGGATCAAAAGTGTAAGAATAAACACGAATATATGAAACCGTCGTTGAACCAAATTTAACGTAAGCAGAAAGCTGGGAAATGACAAAAAATGATACATAGCGAATGGACACAATTGAAATGAATGAGTTAATAACAGCATGTAGAGTGGAAGATCTAGAATGGACCAGTTCGAAATTAAGAAATAGGAAAGAAAACAGGAAAAGTATACAACTGATTTGGTATGGGCATGTGCAGAGAATGAAAGACTGGAAATCGCCAATAAGAGCTCTGATGGGTGATTCTTAGATAACTTTGTTTTTTTTATGTCTAGTACTTTATTTATTATTATTAGATAATTTTTTTGATCAGAAAATTATACATAAGATAAATTTGATAACATTTTACCGTCGACATTGTATATTAAAGCATAAGTATCCATGGATCACGAATAACTTAAATATACCGTTGCGTGTCTGATTTTTGTTTTTCAAACTAAATGTAATAATTGCTATAGAGTCGTCTTACAATCTAAAGTTTAGTTTTTATAACTAAATTCTATTGTATAATTCATCAAATTTTCCTGCAATTATACCCCAATATTGATTAGTAGAATGACATAATAGATTTAACTAATGTTAAACTTTGTTTTATTCTAAGCCTATTATAAAAATTGTTATTTGAAATTCTACTGTTAATAAATTTTAAAAATTATTAAAATCAAGAAAGAAAATATCGTAAATATCTCTGTATGATTATCAAATTCCTACAGTTTATCATTTATTTAATTATGCTAAGAATTTAAAGAGATTTATTAGGCAAGTATTTTGAATATTTCATTTTGATGTCAGTACCGTGGACGTGAAATTTCTAATTTTTGTTCTAGTTTCTTTTCTATTTTTTCTATTGAGGCACTGCGTCTCAGGCTTCAGTTTGAGCATAATAAAAGACCAATTTTTTAAGTTTTAAAACTTTTGAAAAAATGTGGATTTGTAAAAAATATCAGTTATCACTCATATATGCACTGAATAATAAAGAAGGAAGATTCGCCACACGATGGAATTAGAGTGAAGAAACAAATATAAAAACCAGTTAAAATGTAGGATGTGACAGAGACTGTAAGACCTCCACTAGCATAGATAGATAGATCCATAGATAAGAGATTTATATATGTATATAGATAGGCAACTCACCGTGCAAAACACGTTCACTAGACTACAGCGAGTGAGTGGTTGAAAAAACATACAAGGCGGGAAAAGTTAATACGAATTAGCATTAAATACATTGTATTTTTTTAATTCTTAGTCATCCTGATTTCTGACTACATCTTTTACCAAGATGCAATCAGAAATGCAGGATGACTAATTATTATGTTTAAAATGTTATAAAAGGAAAGGAAATATAAAATAGTAAACAATTTTTATTGAAGGTTACATAGTTTGTCTTTATTCCAATCGAACTTTTTTGACTGATCCATGATCTTGCCTTTAACAGTTCTTAGAAGGTGAGATGGCCTTCTTCTACTGTACTGACATCAAAACTATTTTGAAATAAATTACATACCATGATTATGAAATAATGAAGAAATGGCACCAAATTTCAAGTTTGATTTCCTTCTTGTTAAGCCCCAACAAATCTTGCTTTCTGAGGAAAAGTGAGCATCACACACTCTGTAAGACATCCTAATTTGTTGGGGCGTTTTTTTCAACAGTTTACTGCTATTAATCTGGTTGACCCAAATTTGAAGTAGCTGCAAATATATTTCTTTTATTATACAAAATATAAATATTATTTAGTAAATATAGTTACATATTTTCATGTAATTATTTTATTTACCTGTTTCTTTTCGGAACCGATGCATCACTGTATTTAAACTAGTATTTCTACAAAAGAGAACACAGCAATAGATTACCATGATTTTAATGAATATAAAATAAAATGAAATTTGAAAGCATCAACTTAACTTACAACAATTCACAGTTCAATAAACAGAAATTAAAAATTGAGAAAATAAAACAGAACACGGAACAAGTTTACCTATACTTTCACAAAACAGTAGTTTCTTTATTTCTAAATGTTTGTGCTTTATTGTCTATATAAAAGTAAGAGATAAATATATTCATGGACACAATCCACGCAACCATTAATAACAGAAAACTTATTCTATTTGTCAAATAGCGGCGACTGAGGTTTTTGACAAAGATCGATATAATTGGGTGTATATCTGTCTTTATCAACCGACTGGTTGAAATTCTGAACGGACAATTCCTATATAGTTACCCGTGCATGGATAGATCTAAATTGCATTGCTTGTATGGTTGCTGTGTTGTGCACTGTTGCCTTATTTCATTTCATCAAAGAAATATATAAAATCCTACTGTTACTTCTTTTGTTTTTATTGTCATGCTTATTACCAATACTGCCTATACATTTTGTTTTGATATTATTATGATTTTGACAATTCAATTTATTAATTAACTTTTGATTAATAAACCATTGGTCATTTTCTCGCATACATTTTAGAAGGCCAGTTAACCCAGAAAGAGAACAAACGAGTAAACCTGAAACGTAAATTTGTATTTGTTTCTCTCATTGTTAATATTTAGTAGTTTTCTCAGCCTGCATACTAATATTAAAATATCTGGATAAATAATGAATATAACATTGGAAATGCCATTTGTGGGCCAAATTTTAAATTCATTTAATAAATAAAATCTCTCAGGTTTATCATATAATAATAAGGGCTTTCAGGATCTCCAGAACTGAAATTAAATTTCTATATTGCCAATTTAGATGGAGGGAGATATCCCCAAATCTTTTATCCCTTTCTTCTAACCGTGGTGCAGTTAATTAATTTACCTAGGTAAAAATTATTTATTGCCGTATGTTTATTTTTAATGTTTTTTATCTGAAGTATTATGTGAATTTGCATTAATGATACCATAATGGCAAGTATTTAGACCTTTAAGTCTCTGCAATGCGAATTTTGCTCAGTTTTTCTACATTTTTTAAAAGAGTTGCTTAGTAATTGGATCTATGAGCATAAAAATAATGCAGCAATAAGAGAAATGTGTATTGTGTAAATAATTCCTGAACCCTGAAAGGCAATATGCTGGAAAAAACAAGAAGTGGCTTTTCAACAAATCAGTGACGTTGAAATAATTCTAATGAGACTTATGTACCATTATAATTGGGTAATACAATATCTGAGACTTTCAACATAAAAATACATAATAGCAATTTATTAAAGAGTTTTGATTAACAACGATAGATACAAAAACGTAATAGTTAATTTATTTTCGAGCGATAAAGAATAAAATAAAAAAAATATTTAAGTCATATGAATATTTCTCAGAATAACTTATGAACATATCATTGGAACACTATCGATATCATAATTTTTTAATGAAATACTAATATTAATTCCATAACCTACAACCCATAGATATCTACAAACCACACTAATATTCCAGTGAAGTATTTCACAAATAATTAAACATCATTTAATAAATTTTGGCATGAGACACGTCTGGCACGACACGAATCAAGAACCACATGTTTATGCAGCGGTGCTTCCCAGTCATGGTCCTTAATGACCCATGAGCTAGGTAGGGTATGCGATTATCGGCCGAACATATCGACCAAATTAATATCTGCGCCACATTACGCAGCACTGGCGGCGACTTTGACTTTACCACCCGCAGATAAAATCCTGACTTATAGTTGGTAGAAGATTTGCATTTTCATTGATACTCTTATACTACTAAAGTCCACGGACTAACTGTATATTCCTTAATATAAGAATTCCTCACTTTTTTTAAATGTCTCGTTACCTGAATATTTTACTTTTATTAAAGTTCATATTGGACTGATAAAAAATTAAATATGCATTAAAAGAGTACGTTTCTCTACCTTCCGTATTGTGCACTGATTTCAAAAACGTAACTGAACTTTGTTTTTGAAGGTGGAAATCCATTATGGACAATTTGAGCTTAGAGTCTATTACTCAAATTAGTGTGGGACTCACACCCACTAAAACCACCTTGTTGTTTCTGCAGTTTCCGAAGGTGGTGGTACTGTTATTTCTAACTTGCGTCTCCACCTTCCTGCCTTTCTTTGCCTTCATCACACCATTCTGTTTAAATCTTCTTTCTCCTTTTCCTTTATAATTTCCCTTATCCATTTGTATATAATTTCCTTGTTCTCTTTACTTTCTATCATTAGTTTTATCACGTTAGATGGTGTTATCCTTTCACCAATCGTTATTTCTGTTCATGTTTTATTCCTTGCATATCTTTCGCAGTCAAAAACCACGTGCTCCATTGTCTCCTCAATTTAGCATATATCACAGTTAAAAACCTAACTGAACTGGTGATTTAAATAGGGAAAAAAATATATTTAACAATAAAATTTCTTTTCCAAATCCATACATAGGGTACCCACGGGGGTTTTGCAGGGTCAACACCCCCCTTCCCCCCCAAATATATCTAAACATTCACTATATCTGCCTTTACAGTTATATCTAAGTATCCATATCGAAGAAAAGTAATTCACCCCCTCCCCCAATAATGTACGCTTATGCATCCATATCTCTAACAATTATTGGCTTTCTTTAAAGTTTCGTAAATTTACAATCTAAGTATAGCTTTAAACAACAAATTCATTTTAATTAAGTGTATAGTATGCTTCACATCTTCCTGCGGCAAATCTTTCAGTAAAAGTTGAGGTTGCAACAACAAATATAAATTTTACTGTATTAAGAAAATTATGATTCTGGTCAAACATGCATTATAAAGTAAAAATTGTCTTAAGAACATTTTTCTCTTCAAGTATCATTTGAGATTATTATATCGGGGTACCGTCTAACGGTGAAAACTAATCTAGCAGGTACGACACCAAGCCATGTAAGGCGTCTATAGGTAATTCCTAGTTCCGACATCGAAACAGGTTTTATACTCATGATATACCGTCATGGACTAGTTGGACATATGTCTCCGCCAACCGATGATCACAATGATAATTAGGGTTAGGTCGACGACCTCAGCGAGCTACGATCGCCTAGTAAAGTGGTTAACCCTTTAAACTCCATCTTCACTACAAAGTAGTTTCGCACCATCGCTTGCTGGAGCGAATGCTTTCATCAGTTCGATAACTCAACCTGATCTCAGAGGGTCTAAACAAATTCATACTCTCTATTAGCGGATAAACAACCGGATGCCGCCGACAGAATGCCACTGCGCACACTTGACTGATATATACTGAAAAATAATGAAATTCGTGTAGTTGGCATCCCACCTTTTTCAGTTTCTCTGCTGATTTGGGAGACTATCCCTCTCCAATTCAAAGTTGGTTACGACTAAATCCACTTATAGCTTAAGAAAAGCAGCTGCTTCGTTCTTGATTGAAAAACTCCACAACCAGGTGGCCCCATCCCTACCCGAGATATTTTCTCGAAGTGACACATAACTTGCTGTCCCCTCAGTGCCGGGTGAAATACCTCAGTAGCAGTTGATGATTTGCTTCTATATGGTTTCCGGAAAGCGACCCTACTCTGGCCATCCGGGTTCTAGTTGCTCGAGCATTTATAGGAAGTTTATTACTCTTCACAAAGCCAGATATTAGCTCCACGGAGTCTTTTACCCACCGCTGCGCTTCAGGTGTCTTTGTCGTTTGTTATGAGGCCTGATGATCATACCAGCATTGTTCTTATAGTTCTTATAGCTGCTCTAATGATCTTGTCAGTTCTATTTAGACAACCTATCAAGACCTCACCCAATTAACGTTTATGAAAGAACTGCTGATTTAAGACGCTTGAAGGACGTATAACCCTTATTGCGGCTTCGATGGAGCCTCTTCTTAGTCTTACAGATCAGTCCTTCTGTAGAGGGGTAGTAACCCTCCAATCTGCGGTAGCGCTGAAACAACAATTCCTTGGTCGCCTTTTTCTATTTTTTTGTTATGCACTTGATATTCATTCTTCTAAATATATAAGTATTGTGAGGATGTAATAATAGTACAATATAAGATCCAGCCCTAAACCTAGGTATTACTCTAACTTCGGAGGTACTTACATTGTATCGTATTTACTATGTAATATTCTTTTATGGTGGTAATAATAAAAAATTCCATTCAGTTGACAAGTTTATTAAACAAAAACCATTCTTTTTAAATCGAAAACCTGAGAATTCCTGATTTACATCTCTGAATATTATTTCCAAATTGATAAATTGTTGTGACTCATTACTCCAAGTCATTTGATAAGAACTGATATGATTGGTGTATAGTTCATAGCCCGTAAAGGCAGATGGATGTAAACTAAAGGCATCCGAGTTATTTACCATTGTTTCTTTGTATCAAAAGCTGTTAAACTTTTGGGAGAGCTACTGTATGGCTCATGGTCGTTAAATCCAGTTGCAGCTGCAGAGAAATCACTGTAGTTATATCGGACTGTTTCGTTGCTAACGCTGTAGCTATATTTATGAGCGGCATTATTTGTAACCGGCTCATTCAATCTGATCTGTTGGCATCAAAATCGTTTAAAAATTCCAGGAATCCTTATCTGCGCTATAACATGTAGGGATGTGCAAACTTCTATTCGCCTCACCGACACCCTGAAAATAATCAGAATTGTTATGAGCAAATAGCATAGATATTTAAAATACAGGATTAATACTAAATTGTGAACAATACATTGGGATTGTGATCTAGTATTATAGCCTTCTCTCACTCTGGTCGCATGTTCTGGATACTCGCCTAAGCATGTCGCCTTTATCTTTGCTCACTGCAGTTCCATTTCCAAGCCTATCTCTGAGTTGGTACTAGTGGGGGATAAATTGTAGCTAAAGTTTTTATACTCCCTAGACAAAAGAAAAATGTTGCGTGTTCAGTTGCAGGTTCATCGTTTTGCTCTTGGCGGAGAGAGAACAAATGGGCATCCCAGTTACACCTGGGACAAATTTTTCTTGCAAAAATTAGGTATACGGATTGGGAGCACACATACAACGAGAATTAGTCTTCTCATTTAGTTACTGGCCAACACGGGACTAACTCACACACTAGTCAGCATTGTCGAGGGGCAGTTACAAGGAGATAGAAGCTAGGCATTTTTGTAGCTTCTACCGGAATCGACACAAAGACCTTTCAACTATTAAGAACTATATGTTCCCCAAAAATAGTCAGGTTGACATTCAGATACTTCCAAAATTATTAGTTTCTTCTACTTTTTATCCAATAAATAACTACTTTTATAAGAATGAACATATAAATCTCACCAGATGTTGGCTAAAAGTAAACTATTTTGCAATACCATTTATAATAAACCCATCAAAGTATGTGTCCCTTTAAATTAGTGCCACTAACTCTAATAATTGAATTGATCGATTTATGTTCTGCGTTCATAATTTTTGTGTGTCTGATGTTTCAACGCCCTCCCCTGAGGAAAATGTACGGGTTTTGTTATTAAATACTGGAATTATACGAATAAAAGTATAAATTTTGCCGTCCTTAGTAAGATTTTTTTCTTCACTATTTTGTTCACTGGAATTTTCGTGAGCAGTAAAAACAGTAAGGTAATGGAATTAAGTAAGAAAAACTTTGTGATCAGGTTTAATTAGCAGTTCATTTTAAATATTAATATAATTAAAATATGCTTGCAATAAAAAACAAATCCTTTAATTCTAATTTGATTTATAACATTTGCTTCTAGACAGTAATATCCTTCAATTGAAAATTTGCTTTAAATTTAATATTTTTTCATATCTCTATTTACTTTTAAAAAATAACCAGAAACAACGTTGATAGTCTTAGCAAATAAAGGGTTAAACCCTTCTGTCATAAATTTTCTTATCGAGGTCTTAAACGTAGGGGAGATAATATTACAAACATTTTTACATCTTTGTATCAGCATTAACCGTTACGAAGTTCAATAATTGTGTAAGAACATAATTCGGTTTACATTACACCCTAATGGTTCTTGAAGTAAACCACACCCATAGACTTAGTAAATGGTCTATAAATAGAATTATTGAATATTCCAAAATTGAACTAACTTGACTGCACGTAATTAATATATTTGCGGCAGTCAACATTAGTTAAATTATTAAAATACAATATTTAAGTATATCCGTTTTAGGGAGGTTCTTCACTATAGGTAACCGGATTTCAAACTGAAGTCGTTGTTCAGCTCTTCTGCTAATCACCCTTCTCTACACAGAGTATAGAGAAAATAAACACGGAAATAAAATATTTTACTCAAATCTGTGTTATCAACTTGAAACTAAACTCGTCCATAAAAATAATTTTAACGATAACCAAAAGCACCTAAAAAAAATACTTGTTTCCCTAAAATTTCAAAATAATATTCAAAATATTACATTATACTTTTTTCAAAAATGTGTCTTTATTAAGTAATAAAGTTTCAAATGTTTTATTAAAAAATACCGAACAAATTGTTGTTTATAAATAGTATAAAATAAATAATAAGTATTATAAAATATATGACTTTACAACTTTATAAAAATTATAACAATAACAAATATTGTACCCCTCTATTCGCAGTTTTATACATCTAAAAGTTAACTATTGTAACATTAAACTCATCAGGTTTCTTTTTGAGTAGTTCTTGTCGATATTAAACATTTCTCTTTCAGAATATTCCCTCCCGCCAAAGAATATCGTACCGTTATTAAGCTCTGCATCATACCAAAGGATAATGTGTTCCTTAGCTTATTTTATAGGATAAACTGAAAATGTTCAACAGTAGCATTTGATACTGGAGTAATTAATAAACCTAGTGCGAATTTGCTTATATTAAGAATTCTTTTATTTCCTCCTGCATCACAATCTTTCGATATTTCAGCCCAAAATTCAGTAGTGCCTAGCGTATTTTTCCATTTTTTATTTCCTAACATGTTCCACTCGGTTTCAATATAACTTTGAGATCCGTAAAACGTTGTCCTTTTAAATTATGATAACTAAAAGCGGCATTGACTTAAGATCGATATGTTATTGAGGAGGCGGTTTTGCATCTCTTTACATAATGTGCATAAAATAGTTTACATGTCATTTCTAAATATTCCAAATCTTTGGGCAGTAACACTTTACAATTATTAGATCAGGAATATTGTTCTGAAGAAGGCGGACAGCTGACTAATTACATCCCACCATAACGTTGGCAGAAAAACATATACCAACAACAAGATTTTCAATCAGGAGGAAATACCCTCTACAGAAGCATTTGCAATCCTCACCAGGTGATTGAATGTTGTAATGTGGTTCTTCTTTTATAATAGAATAACATCTTATCATAATCTGAGTACTGAGTCTTGAAACATCCCTAGTTTCATCAATTATTATGAAGAAAGGTCTTAAAATATTTTTTAAGGGCATCTAACATTCAGTACGATGAAGTTTTAAACGTTTAAAAATATCAGAACTAGGATCAATAGCGTTTAATAAGTCATTGAGGTGGTTCACTGCATTTATGGATAGGTGTTTAACAATAAAGGTAGCTATTTTTACTTATGTGATCTCGTATTGACTTTCTAATGAAATCTGTGTAACAACAGGTAAATAATTGTCTACTTTTTTTAGCAGCAATTTCACTAGCTATGAGTTCCCGATGTTTTGAACTTTGAGCATGCTTTAGCAAATCCTTTTTATGAGCAGTTAAAATTGTATAGCAATAATTACAGAAATCATTTGTTTTCTCGGCAAGATCAGGTGAAATCCAGTGTGAAAAAAGTAAAAAATGTGTGTCAAAATACACCTTAATATCTATATACGTGGTAACATTTTAAAGCCGACTATTGTTATACCTTCCTAGTCACTAAATGTACGAATCAATAATAGAAATTTTCAGATAGTCAACTTCTCTTATTTAAACATCTGCTTAATGAATCACAAGCATATCACGAATTTTGTTTGGTTTTTGACAAGCCAGAAAAATAAAACAGAGTATAAAACAGGTGTTTTATATTATTTTTATATTATAATAATCTTTGAAAATTATTGTCAGCGCAATAACCAATCTTTGAATCTTTCACATACGGCCGGAACATTTAAAGAAAGTTTTTATTGAAATTTTTTAAATGTAAATATATTAATGGTTTTAGTACGCGTTTTCTATTTTTATGCGGTTTTCTAATACTGGGTGTCTGACATTCTCTGCCACAATTGCTGAACACAAATTGAAAATGCGATTAAATGTTTTATTGCAGCTTCAAAATTCAATCTATCAAAACCTTATATAACAAAAGCGGGGTATAATGAATGAATTGCACATAATATTAATTACAGTTAATGTTTGAACGTGACTAGATCTACGGAATTTCACCATAAGCATGCTATCAGGTATTTACTACAGCCAGAAAATTATATAATTAGTGTCACCAAATTGAATGAATGAAATTTCCATTTATGTAACACGTCCAATCCAAAGATCTAAATGTTGTCTCAAGGAAAGCTGAAAATGTATTCCTGTCTAATTTACTAGTATTTTTTTTCCAATTTATCCCATATGACTGAAGATACAACTGTTATATCTAATTTCAAAAGCTTTGTATGTAAATGTGTCTCTAGATATACAGTTCCTGTTTTATATTGGGTATGAACTTTAATATAGTAGTAGATAGTTGATGAATTCCTAGTACTCGCTCTGAAAGTCAATTATTTTTTGCATTTCATTCTTTCTGAATCAAAACCAGGTCTGCTCTTTTTGTAAAATTTACGGTGGTATTCTCTGTCACATGTATTTTGATATTAGTGTCTATATACTCGCTTTGAACAGTTTAAAGGCTTTCTTGTTTAACTTTGTGTTTTTGATGTTTTGAGGTATTTATTATACATGATCCGCCAATTGTTGATCTTAATCCTATATCCCATTAGCTCTACGTTTATCAAATACTCTCTTAGCATATTGTTTGTATGTTGCATAAAGATATTATTGAACAATTCTAATTAAATATATTTTGACAAAATTATAGAGATAATAATTGTTGGATGCTACTAATAACACTGTCACGTTTCTTCTATTTATTATTTTTTTCAAGTCTGCTATAATAATAATTATACGCTTCTTCACTTGTTCAAACAAATTTTTCGGCGTTGTGTATCACATTCCCGACCTAATTCGAACCACGTATGGACAGGGCGTAGCGGTTCCTGCATATTCTCGCCAGACGAGCAAATCGCCATAAACACGGTCGGAAACACCGACCATAGTTAGTACATATGTCGGCAACTCGACTGCATTGCCTCGCCATGTACATGTATTGTTCGCAACTTAGTTGGCTCTATTACCAGCTGGGGAAATATGAAACTTTACAATTAAATTTACAAAAAACAAGACTGTAAGTCTATTTAAATATCTGAAGCTGTATGCTTTTAACAAAATACAAAAACAAGAACTGTAAAATTTGAAACTAGTACTTCCACCGTTTTGATCTCACGATTCGATATCTTGGATCTGATTGCCCACCAGGTGAAAGGACCGTATGTGCCAGAAAATATTATCAGTGTGTGTGTCAAAGACTAAATATTGACAGTTGATATTTCGAGATTAATATTCACATGTTTATAACTAGTAATAACAAAATATCTGTAATTTCAAACAAGGAGGTACTATATTTGACGAGTATAAAAATTACTTTTTAATGCTTCTTCAGATGTTGCACGAAAACACCTCTACCGATTTAAATAATTTCCACTGTATTCCATTAATACACGTCCCGAGGTGGTCCCATATATTTGTTGTTGTCATCAAACATACCATTTTTCAGAAAATCGAAAAAATATGTACAACATAGTACCTTCAAAGTGTCATATAACTTTTCTTCGCACCTATGGGAAATTTAAAAACATGTCAAAACATATTTATTGAAAGTTGTTATTTATAGAACGATATGCACAAGAAATCGTCAAATAACAGGATACTAATAAGTCTGATATCCATTAAAAAAAAATTACACACTTCTGAAAAGAACAAAAAGTTGTATATTCGTTGCATATGCTTTCTTATGTGTGTTAACCGATTTCACATAAACGGCTTAGCCAATTTCGATAGTTTAAACTGTATTCTTTTAGGGAAGATCCCGAGGATGTTCGATATATTTTTGAATGACATGGATTATACCGATATTCAGAAAATGAGGAAAGCCTCTTATAAAGATTGCCATTTTATGATTCGTAATTTATTTCCCAGAAAGCACTAATAGATTTCCACAGTTTAAATTAAATATATCAAGGTATGTTCCGAAATAGTTTCATATATTTTAATGTCATAAAATAAACCGCCTTTATAAGTAATTTCGATATTATTGTTGAGGAAGTCCTTCATTATTTTGACTACTCATTAGTACTCACTTCTTATAGATTTCATAGTTGATTAACATTTAGTACCTTCTCAATGCCTATATTAAAATTTTTAAACCATTTCAACAAAATTGAAGTTAAAAGTTATCCCACAGACATCTCGAACTTTCCGTAGACACTTAATAGAGGAAAAATAAAAGTCAAAATACCAATCTCTACATATATTTCATAACAAATCTTGTCAAATAGAACTTATTAATATCGTTAGAGAAAAAATTTAACAATAAGTGTAATCTGAAATAGTTTTATAGCCTCTGTTTTTTATTCCCAAATGTTATTCCATAAATTATAGAGATAAACAATTCTGTTTTTATTATATCATATATTATTAGCTGAAAAGAAAGCACAAACTTAACATGAAAATTTAATTATATGTCAATATATTTGTGGCTATATATAATTATTGTAGGTCATTTTATGCCTTATAAGTGGTTTGTAAACTTTTGAGATCTTAGTAGATATTTAGCATATCTATATAATTTTATGAAGAAGTCATTAAATAACACTATTTTTTGTTTCAGAGTTTTGAGCGACAGTGACAAAAAGCCTTTCATTGAAGAAGCCGAACGATTAAGAGTTATTCATAAACGTGAACATCCAGATTACAAATATCAGCCTAGAAGACGAAAGCAGAATAAAAACTCTGAGTCAGTTCATCATATCCCTCATGGGCACACCTTTTCACGCCCCATGAAACAAGAAGATTCTCCTTGTAGTCCAAGAAGTCATAGTTCAAATTCACCTTCAACGTGCTCTTCTCAACCTAATAGCCCTCAAGTTTCTTCTCAGTTCCTCAGATCATGCGAAAATCACAGTATAGATTTAGAACAATACCACAGAATACCAGAAATTGATAATTCCTACATACCTGATGAATGTATTGACAGTAGTGATTTAGATCAATACTTACCGGTAGAAGCCCAATATCAAAATTATCAGCAAATGTACTTGAAACATCCTCAAGAAGAGGAAGAAACGAACAATAATTTAAAATCTAAACGAATTTGTGCCGAAACTTTAGTCTCTGCTGGCGAAAACAACGAAGACAACACTGATGTATTCGGCCGGTATCACGAGCTGCAACCAAGTTCGATGGTCAAATCAGAAAGGTACCTTCATTCAAACTCTTCGGGACTCTACACATATGCTAGTAATTCTTCTACATTTTATGGCAACAATAACCCTCAGTATTTACCATCGTACCAATATCTCCCTCAAAGACCTATTTTCAGCAACTCTTCTTCTTTGGGACATTACAGTTCTGTTGAAACTAACGAAAGTTGGGGTCACTATAGTATGTGAAATTTGTCAAGCATCTTGACGTATTTGATGACTATCTGCCAATAATTTATTCCAAAATGTGTATGAGTACCTTGATTTGATAACTGTTAAATTATAGTGATTTTTAATTATTATCAACAACATATTTCCGTGGTCTGCAGACAGAGAATTAATTTGCCTTATGAAGTCAAATATAAATTTTGACCACATATACTATTTGTTATTGAATTAATTATCTAGGACTATTGAATCTCAATATTTCCCCACAAAAGCTGAAAATTGTTAAGACTAGTTGTTAGTTCATATGTTGAGTTCTTAAGTTATGGCATAAAATAAATGAAATGAGAAATCTTGCCATTATTACGGGAAATATGTAATTTCTGGTATTGTGTTTAACCTTTGTAATGAAACAAAGAAAATTTAAAAATTTGTTTAATCCAAAGAAATTGACACTGTCTTTTATATGTAAATATAGTATGATCGCAGATTGACAATATTTCATATTAATAAGGTTACTATTTTCACATATATAAATATTTATGAAGACAAATTAACTTTGTTAGTTTTTAAATAAATAAAAAATGCTAAATATAATTTTATTTTTTTAGTAGAAAAGATATTTTATTTATATAAATTTGTAATAATGCATTTGAAAGTATTTTTTGTATTTTTTTAGTTGTGTTATGATTGCATTATTATTATTGCACAGCTGCATTTACGTTGTATACGTAAATATATTTTTTAATAAAAACGACCTTTTCATATTGATTCAGATAGTTTTATTTTTCAGTTACATTTGGTGATCAGAACCTTTTATTTCCCAAAAGTTCCCCTTCCTGAATGAATAATACAATTTCTATTCTAAAGCTTTTCATATCAAATCCGTTTTTTTTTCTAATAGTCCATTGAAATTTTGCCTGAATCTGAGGCAATGAGGTGGCAGCAAACTAACACAGAACATTTATGTTTTTGAGCGTGCTGATTACGAATCTGCAATTAGTTTTTTCCGCAAACGTGCAATAAGGGAGAAATCTCCATAAAACCCCTCCAAAAAAGGGTTCTCTGCATTTTACTCAAAAACTACAATAAATTTAAAAAAAATAACCGCGTCATCGTATTCCTCGTAACATTTTACATCGAAATCGTATAGTACCTTCCAGATATTGATTAAGTGTTTCTGTAATTATTAATATTTTACTTATTTTAGGATATTGAGTATGCAGGCAATTTACGCGTATACACTCCAATATATCAATGGAATGTTACTTTATGGATATACAGAAGGTTCTTTCTAACTTTGTTATATTAAACGCATTGGTAATTTTTTAAATGAATTCTTATACCATTGAACAATTTAAGGCATGTTTAATAATCACGTGATACGTGTATCACGAACAGTTTCAGATAATTTATATTATAGGAAAGTTGGATTAGAAAAAGTGATTCACATCATTTCAAGATCCACCGCAGAGTTTAATTAACACATTAGATTAAAGAAGACAAGGAGAACAAAATTTAATTACATCAATTGCAGATTATCAGCAAAAGTTAAATACATTTTAACCATAGCTATTTGAGAAAATGTTGCAGGTGATGAAGGTTGCTAACTAAATCGTACACAACGAAATAGTCAAACTGAAATTAGACATAGATAAGGTAGAAAATGATCCGGTAAGAAGGTCAGTTGCAAGTGAAATTTAAAACAGTATCAAACTCCAGAATTAATCGTGTCACATCTAACCTGAAATTGGAGGAGTCCAGAAAGCCCTAGTAAGACGTATTCGTCAAGGTACATGTACAGTAATTACAAACAGTTCAATTTTGAAACCATCCAATTTCAAGGACAATTCATACTAACGCATAAATAAAAGACAGTTGAAACTGTTGCTGTAGGCAATCGGATGAATAATTCATTCAAAATACAACAGAAGGCATAGCAGCCAACCTTTACCAGTATTTTACCGATATTGTTTGGGGCCGTGAAATCAAAAAAAGTTGCGAATCAGAGGCTTAAAGAAATATAATGAAACTTTCGTTCATGCTTTAGAAGTCGAAGACGTTCAATCACTGAGTTTCTGAACAATGTATCTATATGATCTGTTAGTAAAGCACGAAATATTTAAACAAATCACTCAAAT
The DNA here is from genome assembly GCA_034190945.1 of Octodonta nipae. NCBI lineage: Eukaryota > Metazoa > Arthropoda > Insecta > Coleoptera > Chrysomelidae > Octodonta > Octodonta nipae. The sequence continues at coordinate 168,234,025 of CM067216.1, read as the reverse complement.
CTTAATTCTCTTAATTTTTTAAATTTTTTATTAGCAAGGTTACTAAAAAACTAACAGGTATATGTTTCCTGAAATTAATAGTCTTGTTTGAGGTGGTGTAGACCGCTAGTAGGTTTTTGTCAATTTTAGTTTGGAAAAACCGCCTTCATCACATGCAATACACAGCGATAACCAGGTGCTGGGATACAACTCATGAGAATTATGTTTTTGTGACCAAATTCAATTTTTCAATAGCCTCGCTTAATTTGTTCAAAATAGTGATGCAGACCTAAAATTTCATCACTTGACAAATCGCCATCAATATTTGGTTGTTTAAAGTTAACCTGTAACTTTTTTTCAACACAACAAGAAATTCACATGAGAGAAAAATCTTGCATTTGCTGAAATTTTGCTTTTAAACAGGTAAGGATAGTATCCTCCAGAAGAGCATTAAAAACTCAGCTTCATGCTTTTTTTTCATGAGCAGCCTCTTGACGCCGCACGCCCTCTAGACACCAGCTCTCCGCGCGGCCGTCTGAGTCCCCACCCTTAAATCAGGCGCTGGTTAGTTATTAAAAATGTCTATCAGTTAATTTGAATATTCTCTAACCTCGTTAGTATATGTATTTATAAGGCAGAGAGAGCACATAATTACGAATGCACTATCTTACATGAAAGAATGAGACACTATCTTTTAGTTGGTGTAGGGGTTTGAGAACTGTATTTTGAGATTGGTTCGATTTGGTAAAAATTGCATTTCTTAAAAAGTCTTATCTACGAGTTAGATGATCGATAAGAGCTGGAGACGTCTGACACATATTATCTGTATCCTGGTGCTGATAGGTGGCCTAAGCCTGTGTTTTACGCACGGTGTAAGATATGAAGGTAGACCAACTCGTATCGAAAGCTGAGAAATTAACAAGGATTTCATTTAACAACCACCGATGGCGCCACCATAACACGTGTACCAATTATTTGTTCAAAAAATTTAATAACATGTAAAATATCGAAAGATTTAAATCTGAGTTAGTTTTTTAGATTCACAAATGTTATGAAAATGGTAAATAGTGCTTTAAATTGTCACAATTTTTAAAATATAACTCTAATACCTCTCGCCACCTGGGGACAAGGGGTTGTTAAAAGATAAAGAGAACAAGAAAGGCAGACCATATATATTGTTCTTGCTTTTGAAAAACTCAAACTGCAATAATGAAAAATAAAATAAGGGATTTTTTTGTATTTAGTATTTGCTACAATTATGTCTGACAATGTAGTTTAATCATGAAAAAAAGTACCAGCAGACTGGTATCTAATGCTTAAAGATTTAAATCATCTTTAGCGTTTATGGTATTGTGGGAACAGGAAGACGGTCCACCTTCTCATCTTACACCGTAGTTTTACAACACAACTAGAGTCTATTCGGTACAAAGGTGCGCTCACAAATTTTGGAGATGGGATAATAACACTGAACTCTTAAATGTACGTGGTCAGCTAGTTTACCAGTAAGTGTCCTTGTGAAACGCCAAGCACAGAGTCTTCGATTTTGCGCTACCAAAAACAGTTGAGTATATAAAGGGAGTTTCTTGATAAATAATGTAACTATAGAATGTTCTGAACAGTAAGTACACAATTGTTGGGCAGATTAAGAACTATCATCAACGTGATTCTTGTGTAAAATATTATAAATAATTGTGAGAATACCGACGGTCACATACTCCACCAGGTTTGTATTGTCTTGGAGAGGGGGGAGTCTAATATGAAAAATGTGATAATACAACTGGTTACCAAAGATTATTACTTTTTCGTCTACTGGCACTGTTAACTCCTACTAATTATTTATCCTATTTTTCTAAGTTTCCTCTAATTATTTATTCGTAGGCTGTATTTACAGCTGCGATAATACCGGATATTGTAGCTGCAGGTTTAGGTTTAGTTGTGGGTCTACTAGGTCTACATTAGACCGATATCTATTTTTGCAATTTGTTAGTTTGCGCTCTTGATTAACTCCGTTTCGTTTAAATATGTAATCTTCATGCTAAACCTTTGTCTAGAATTTTGCCGCGGATCTCACCGAAGCCATACACAGAGGTGAGTCTTGTGAACTAGGACTTTAAACTGAATGTTCGCTTCCCATTACTGCTTGGTCTACTTCTGCCTCACTTTATATTAACATCAAGTCGTTGCTAACGGTTTACACCTGGACGTTGTCAGCAATTCATCAGAGTTAAGGAAGGTCAGGTTTGCAAAAGGATGCAGTAGGAAGGAAGAGAGTCACATATGATGTTTCTGGGTACAATTTATTACTAATACTAATAGATACATGTTTGTAGTTATATATAGAAAATTTGAAACTAAATCAAATGGAATATAAAATGAAAACTATATCAATATAAATGGATGATCATAAAGTAATTGTACAATATTCCCAATTCTTATAACTGGTATTGTGTACAGTTTCAAGTGCCTAATATCCATCAGGTTGTTATTAGACTACACTTGTGAATAAATTTAAAATCGGAACAAAATCTGAATATATTTTAATATAAAATTCTATATACGATACCAGCATAAATAATTAAAATTTCTTTCTTTGTGAGAAGGTCAAAATGAGATCAATATCAATTGCACAATTGTCTTGAGTTCATAGATTTGAACACACTGTGCCAGTACTTTATATTCTTTCAAACGTTTCCGACACGCCTCTTTTATTTGAGGTGTGCCGAATGAAACGAAAGAATTTGGTATCATGATTATAGTAATCAATTAAACCGCATCTTTTGCAAGTAATCACTTCCAATTTGAATATACGTGGCACTCCCTGTTCTTTAATGTAAAATGATTTCCAGATATCTGCAATACTTTATATGAATATGTCATCACAAGTATTGTTGACATTGCACCTGTAGCAATTGGTTTAGTGTAGCTGTAAAAAATTTAAAAATGGTATCTAGATTGAACTTGAATTCTGTGTTTACATAATTGTTGTTGATTATCGTTATTGCTGCAAGCGTTTGTTTCTTAAATTGCTCGAAAAATATTAGACATAAGATGAGTTTGCTGTTTCTTTACCAGTTAAGCACTTCTTCAACTTTACCAGCTTATAGAAGGAGGATTTATTGACTTGACAAGATCTACTTATTTTTTATTACATTTATACAAAACTGGCCTATCTATTAATAATTTAAGATTACGGTAGCATTTTATCAAATTTAATCAATAAGATAAAACATGAATATGTGTACATTTCAGCTATTTTCGACTAGTACGTTGCATAAACCGATCATTTGCCCCATTGTTGGGCATCACTCAAATACTAGCTTCGTTTAAAAGAAAACAAATACTTGTTATTTAAAGCTTTATTTTAGGAAAAAATAAACTCTTTATTTTAAATCCAGTACTTCAAAGACGAGAAGGTAAAGAGTAGATTTTTATTAAAAAAATTATCAAAAAGTGAAAGTACTAACAACAACAATATTATTTCTCCACTTTGATTTTAATGACTTAAAACACTGACCTCGGCGAGTTGTAAAACACTGTTTGTGGTTGCTTCTGCTTTTCCCAAATGTATTTAAAAGTGGAGTTTTAGAAAATTCGCGTACAATTTTTGACCTTGTTGCCATTTTTAAGTAAACAAATTTAGTGGATGTCGGTAAGACGTCATTTATTTTATTGGAAATCGATGTCCATAACCCATTATCCATTTTTATATTTAATGCAAGATATAACAAACGCTCCTGGCCCTTTTTCCATTTAGTGTTTTCAGTAGTTTTTCCCTGCATCCTTTTTATGAAACTAAAGTTTGAGACCTTAAATTGCATACTAGCTAGTCTTATTCCTATTCAACCACCTTTAATTTCAGTGAGTGCAAGCACCAATGTTTCTGAAGAACATTAAAATATTACAAGCGATTGACGAGGTTATAGAACTTTTTTCTTTATTGTTGTTATTTAATTTTTTGTTTAGCAGGCATATACAATTTGACATTAAATAATTAAATGCAACACTTAACACGTAATCTGTTAAATCACGTTAATCATACCAAACTAGGTGATAACTAAAGTCAAATTAATATGTTTATTATTTCCTGATGTTCACTTGACTATAAAAACAACATTGAGTTCAAATGTAGTAAGATGAAATAGAAGATGAAGGTGTTCGAAATTCCAAACCACATGTATCATTTGATAAGAATAAACTGACCGAACCCTGGATGCTAAATCTCCAAACACTTTCCCTTGTTAACAAAAAATGCGAAAGAAAATACCTACTTTCAATTAACAAAATGATAAAAAATAATGGAAACTATTCATTGATTATAAGTACTCTGTTTTCGACTGGAGTGGCCGAAAATAGGACATGCAATAATTTTAGTATCTAATTAGCCAATCTTACTTTTTTGTAAACCTTTATACTAGACCAGAAAAATCAAATGAAACTATATGAAAGTATGTTCTTATCAATGTTTCCCAAGAAGCACTATTAATTTTGTAAATATTGAAGACGAATCAGTTTTAGTTGGCACTGCTTTAGGACCAATCCTGGATTTATGAATAGGCCGTGTAGGCCGCGACCTATGGGCGGCAGCGTCCTAGGGGCGGCAGATTTCAATGACGGTCACTTGATTTCAGAGGATAAAAGTCAAACACGTCCACTGATTTTCTCATGGTTTTTATAAGTACTTGAAATAAAACGCTCTTTCTTAATGAGTCGCATTAAAATAATTAAAACCCACTATGAAAATGGATCCTAGAGCGATTATTGAGAAGCCTTTGCATGCTCAACGTGTCACTGTATGGTGCGCTATGTGGTCTTGAGGCGTGATTGGGCTGTATTTTTTCGAAGATGAGGCTGGAAATGCGGTAACGTTCAATGGATCACGCTATCGCGAGATGTTAACAACTCAATTTTGGCTTATCATTGATGACATGGATATCACTGACATGTGGTTTCAACAAGACGATGCCACATGTCACACAGCCAATGCGACGATCAATTTATTGCAAACCAAATTTTCTGATCGCATAATTTCACGAAATTCATCTCTTAAATGGCCAGCCAGATCGCGTGATTTAACACCACTGGATTATTTTTTGTGGGGCTATCTTAAGGACAGAGTCTATACGGAGCCAATCGAATCGATTGCAGCCTTAAAACTCAAAATCTGTGATGTGATAGCCGAAATAGACCCGATATTTTGCCAAAAAGTGATTAAAAATTTCGATGAAAGACTTTTCTTCTGTCAGCGTGGTCTTGGTGGGCATTTGCCAGATATCATTTTTCATTCATAATTGCCGAAGTTTTCTTTTTGTAATACAATAAAAATTTGAATCATCGTCATCAAAATTTTATGTTTTATTTTGTTTTAAAATTAAAACAAAGGTCTTGTTGAAAGACCCTGTATTTACCTTTAAGGCCTTCTTTACTACAAAAGGAAAATTATTATTTTAGAAAGGTATGTACATGGGGCGGCGGAATTACAGTGGCCTACACTCATAAAAAATATAAATCCGGCACTGTTTAGGACCGTAGTCGCTTTGTGCCCCTTATGTGTGTCAACTCCAATGGCGCCACGAAACTAGTGCTAGTTTTTAAAATATCTACTTTTTTTTATTTCTCATTCATTCATTTGTGAACCAGTGCAATTTTCCTGTTATTGAGGTAAGCTTGTCACATTCTTCAGAATAAATCCGTCGCGTCTCAAATGTATGAGAAATAAATCAAGGAAACGACTGCAATGAGAACTTTATAAGAATATTATATGAATTTCATAATTGTATGAATTTCAAAATAATTCTCGCTTATGGAAATGTGGCCTCAGTACAAAATCTGATCTAGTCGGGTGGCATTCCACCGATCTATTAAAGCTAGTCTCTAGTATGATGATGTCATGTTTTTAGTCTGAAATAAAGATATTATTGTGTAAAAATTAAACAGTGAAGAATATATTACAAATCTCTTGATCATTTAGTATCTGTGTCTATGAAAGCAGACACAACTTTCTGGAGGATATTTCTGAATCTTCGTATGTTAAAATATAGAAGACCATGTTCATCTCTCACCCTCAACCGCCCTTAAAATGTATTTCAAATTCTTTCCACTTTTTAAAGAAGAATATGTTCCGGATACCATTTATTTAGCTTTGTATTATTAACACTAACTTCTAAAGTGTTGGCAATATCTACTAATCAACAAATTTTATGTAAAAATCAATTCTATAATTGTTACCTAAACCTATTAAAAATTTAAGGCACTAGCAATGTAGCATTTATCCCATTCAAATGTAGAATTATGTCGAATATTTAAGTTAAGTAAAAAAATCAAACTATATGTGTGCATATAATCGTTAAATTTTAATAAATAGGTAATAAGATGACTTGCCCGGAGAGCTTGAGAGATTGTGCCAAATGCCCAATGAGATTACCGGTTATATTCTAAACTCTATGGTGCAAACTTGTTCCCCTGTTTTATTAGCCGTAACAGTAATTGCTCGGTTTGACTTTTTAAAGCAATCTTTCAATTCTTCTTTTGGAAATAATATCTGTAATTCATGATGAGCAGGATTTGGAGAAAATAGTACGTATTACCCATTATTCGGTGTAATTTTTCCTGCCTTGTATGTTATTGAAATCAATTGTTTATAAAGGTTTTCCATCTGTAGTCAGGAGATTTTATCAATGAAAGGAATATAGATGAATCTTACCAATCAAATACGGAATTACTTTGATTTGGTATTTATGTAACATATAAGCAATTGATTCACCAACTTTACTTGTAAAATATGTTTTTGCATCACAATGTTTACTATATAAAATTAATTTTTATTAAAAAATAAATAATTACAGAATTGTAGACAAGTCATTGTTCCTAACCTTACCTTTATGATAATATCATTATTATTATCCAAATTTATTCCAAGTATTCTATTTATTGAACAAATAATTTTGCAATAATTATGGAAGATGTTAAAACAACTAACAGATCGAATATTTGGTCAACGTGCGATAACAGTTTCTACTAAAAGCAATCAATTTGTGGATTTTATGCAGGTTTAAAAGTTTAATTATACGTTGTCTATTCTAATCCAAAAATGATTATTTTTGTTGAATATTATTTGCAGATAAAACGTATAAAATATCAGAATACTTCTATGGGGCCATTCAAGTATTAGGTAAGCACTATAGGGGGAAGGGGTCTTTGCTTTGCTTATTTTTGATGACATGAGGGTGGTGGGGTCTAGATGGTGATTACGTCAGCAGTATTTCAAAATGATATAATGAAAATAATTTATTGTATAGAATTAGCATTATAAAAAAAATACTAAGCTTGAGTTGTCATAAAACACTTTAGATATTGACAAACATATCCCCAAATTATTGGTGTCGATGTTTTACTGCTAATCGGCTACTATGATGGTTTACATAAGCTGCTACATCTTCAAAAGCTGAACCGTTAACTTCTCTCCAAGGCCTGAAATTAAACCATTTCGTCCATATTTATCAACTGTGTTATTTGGGGTATTAGTATTATCTTTTTGCATATTTCTTTTTGAGCAAATTATATGCTACTTCTTTGCATATCAGAGCAGACAAGACTTTTTTTCGTTTCATTTGTGCAATATGTCGTTGCCGAATTATTTTTTAGCACTGATTGATCCAGATTTGGTATTGATTGTAGATTTTCTTTTTTATTATTTTAATATAAGTGTATTAATTTTTGTAGTACTTCTGCATATGCCTACCTATAGTTCGGTACCTGTAATTTCTTTTTTAATTACTTATTGTTTCAGTGTAAGGAGGTTAAAAATCAGATAATTTTTATTGGTCGACTCCCTGTATTTTTTTATCGACGTAACACTTTTAGGCTGACGCTGCAGTTTGACAGTATGACAATGTTCTTTTTCCAATTGGCGTTTTTGTGGAAATTATCTATTTGAGTGCCTACTCTATCACCATCGACTCTAGCTTCTAGCGTCAGTGAAATTGCACCTTCAATTTTGTTTCGTTCCGGTACAATTGACAATTTGAAGTGTTGTAAGAGAAGCAATGCAAGCACATCCAGTGTCATTCAAAACTTAGAATTAGTGGTGTGCCGATTCGATTATTTCAGTAATCAATTAATCGATTATGGATATAACAGTAATCGATCTATAATCGATTATTAGTCGATTAAAATCTACTATGATTTGTCAAGGTATTTCTTTCTCATTTTGGTACAAAATGACAAGATATTTTTAAGAAACTAAAGAAACAACTCTGTAAATCGTAATTCTCACTAAATAAAAAGTTCTTCAGAAAAATAGACAACTGATGAAATTGAGATTTATTACAACAAGTAGTGTTTACATTAATATAAAGTCAAAAATATAATGTAATAATAATACAATTTACCATAATTTTCTTCACGTGCCCCCACCTGAACAAAATCCTATATTCGTTCATGAGCCTTGGCTGCTATTGTCGGTGCACAGCTGGCTGGCTATCGCATATTCGCACTTTAAGGATATCTTCAGTATTTCCCGATCGGACTAGTTTCGTTAATATGAGGGGATATTCAATATGTTTATCTAAATTATTTAAATTTAATTCTTCAATAGTATCCATCGTGAGCCCATATAATGATGATTATGATGATTAATATTCTCTACAACTTTATTGTGGTCTGCATTACGATTCCTACTTTATTTTTCATTATATAAGCAAAAAAGAAAAGAAATTCGTAATTTTGTTGGTTTTTTATTATTTAAAAAGGTTACTTCTACAAGTTTGCTGTTAAAATCTTAGCAATTATTCTCTATAAACTTTTACCGACGTGATGGTATAAACGAATTGTTGCTGAATTTTATGTCCGAAATTGAGCTCAATTTTTCTCTGGTGTAAATTTGAATTAAGAAATATTATAGAATATAAGTGTTTTGGGAGTCGTCTATTCCTTCTTCAATTGGCTACTGGCATTAAACAAAGAACCTAATGGAAAGATTCATACTGTATCAAATGATACGCCTTTTTGCAATGACAGGGTTGCCATGCTTAACCACGATCAACAAAAAAAACATTGAAAGCATGTTAAAATATTTTGATAATCGATCATTATCGATTACTCGAATTGTAATCGATTCCTATAGATTATTTTGATAATCGATTATTCTTTTTTTTTGTTCGTAATATTACTTAAGATTATAACATTTGTACCTTACTGTATGTTCAATACAGTGTCAATAGAGTTTGTTTAAATGATTAATATTATGTGCTTTTTAATTAAATGTATTTTATTATTTTTATAATCATAACTGCTGCTCATGAATTAATAAAAAAAGAAAAATGCATATACCTATGACCACTGTTTACGTAAGCATGGGAGGGGGGGTAAGAGCTTTGCTTATTTTTGGTATCAAGGGGGAAGGGGGGGTACATAATTGTAATAAATCTGCTTACGGAATATTTGAACGGTCCCTATCCCACATTCCAAGATCGAACCCATCAATATCTAGCAATGTAGTTAATTGACATTTTTAAATCCAGGAACAATTTACGAGCAGGTACCTGCTGATTGTGTGAGCACTGAATGTTAGCTCTACAATGTAAGTCATACACATAACTATTCCAGCACTCATGAAATCGCTAGGTCTATTTTACTGCCACTAATGGCTGATAACTTCTACAGCAGCTAGTTCAAGTATTTCTCAGGAAGCTATGCCTGAATTTGAATGCACTAAACTTATACTCTCCACAAATTATTGTTTAACACAGAAAGGATTTTGAAATTGTATAAAGATTAATATTAATATAATTAAAAGTGAGGTAGATCTACATACTTTTATAGACGGCAAATCAGATAATAAAAATAATAATAAATATTTTATTTATACGTTGGTCATTTAACAAAGAATGTAGGTTTACAATATAAGCAAATTAAGAACATACTAATTAATGCACACTAAGAATAACATATGAGTAGACTCAAACTCAAGTATATAACATAATGGACAGGACCCTAAAAATGACTTGGTTCGTAAACTCAGATTAAACCGATTAACATATAAAAAATAACATAAAACTATCATAAAACTAAAACTAAATCATCAGAATTTTGAACACAAGTGGATTCTCACAGAGTAGTACTAAATATTAACATCATTATTGTTAAAGAACTCTCGTATATCATAATGTGCACTTTGCAGCATGAGTTTTGCTTTTAACACCCTATAAGGTTCTGCTTTAAAATGCCCAAGGAGCTTGTTCAAGAGTTTAACATATATGACGATGAATTTTCATATTTACTGGTTCTGTGTAGTACAATTTTTTACAGGGAATATGTTTTTGTGTTGTAAATATCTGTGGTTTATATATTTGCCTCAAATTTATTTGATTTTCCTTTATATATAGAATTGACTTGTAACGCGAGCAATAGAAAAATATTTGATTTTTTTCTGGCTCATGTAAGACATAAACTAATTTAGTACAGTATGGCGAAATCCTAAAGCGTACAATTTGTAAAAAATATATTGACGCTGTCAAATGCAGCCGATAGGTCAAAAATAAAACAGCTGTTTCAAAGTTTTTATCAAGTTTTTCATATATATAATTTAGAAGTGAGACTCTGGCTGAATCAGCTAACTTATTTTGTGAAAAGCCATGTTGAACTTCACATAGAGAAAACTTATTCAAATATAATCCCATGTTATTACACACTACTTTTTCTAAGCTTTTGGCAATAACGTTTATATCGGTTATAGGCTTGTAATTACCGATAATTCTAAGACTATACTTTTTTTAAACAGGTGCAATGTTCCTAATTTAAGGATTTCAGGAAAAATCCCCTTTTATATCGGTACATTTATTAGATACATCAATGGTTTTGAAATGTTTTAATTTTTAAATTTATTATTGACATCAGTATTGTTTGTACTTAAGTTGTTTAATTGAGCAATTTAGTTAGTAAAAAGAGTCTGATTCTTCTACAGTGTATGTAAATAAAAATGAGTTTAAGTTACATGAGCAGTCGTACAGGAATGTGATCTATGTTGACGTATTCAACTTTTTTCGTTTATGGTTGACAAATGTCTCGCAAAGCTCTCAGCTATCTCCGAAGGGTTTTTTTAAGTACATCATTAATTAAGTATTTTAATTTAAAAAAAGGCACAATTCTAAGCTGTAAATTAAAATATTTGACAATATGTATTATTTGATTTCTGACGTAACGGATTTATATAATATGTCTCTATTAATGTAACGGAATTTTTAATGTTATTTTCACCGACTTCGTCAGAAATCAAATAATACATATTGTCAAATATTTTAATTTACTTCTTAGAATTGTGCCTTTTTTATCCATAGTTTCTTAACCATTGACAACGGGGTCTGACCTAGACCCCGAAACGTTTGGAAAATACAGCAATTTTCTTAACTGAGGTGTTATTTCCCAAGAAGTACTTAGACAATAATTTTATTGTAATGTATTGTTTGAAATATAAGCTTTGTAAAATTATTTTTAAAGCCACAGCTGTAGATGAAATTTATAGTAGGTCTAGATTTTATAAACTGGTCTGTTCCGATTACAGTTTTTTGAATAATGGAAGGGATTGTTTCACAAGTCATGATTAGTATTTTTTTAATTCACAAATAATATAAAAAAACACATTCCACATTTAAAAATTACAATTTTGATTCAGGGCATCTCATTTAAAAAATGTAGATCCAAACTTTTGCATTGTCAGAAATTATTACAAAATTAATATTTTAGAAAATATTAAAATGTAACAGGCCTTGATTTTTCCAGGAATCGGATGCACCCTAATACAGGTACTCTTACCGATTTTGAATAAACACAATAGGACTTAATTTATTAATTGTTCTCTGGTTTGATAACGACAGGGTCTGTGTCGAAATTCAGTGGTATAGAGCAACCCAATTAATTTGATGTTTGATCACCAGTGCCTACCTATTCCTATTTGACTGAGTCTGAATCTGGGGTATTAAATAGTATTCGCATCCAGAACGCATGTGTCCCGTAGACAGCAACTTATTAAGAAAAAAAGTTTCCAACATTAAATATTGTCAAAGGCATTAATATTATCAAAAGAGATATTATGGCAACATCTTGTGTTATGATCTGCATTATTAACATGTTTATTAGTTGGATTTATATAATATGTATCTATTATGTAACGGAATTTTTAATGTTATTTCACCGACTTCGACGAGAAGTCCACTACTCCAATACAACTAAATGATTTATTCTAAATTTAAAGTAAGAATTAAGTGATTGACCACAATTATTTTATTGTAAAAATGTGTGGGAAGCTTTTTACTATATTTTTATAATGACACTCCTTTTTCAAATAGCAACCAATGAAAAATATAACAGCTGATATGAAACATCCCACGTTTTGTTTACAATTAAATAATTTGATTCCAGTTTGTACCTATTTTAAATATGTAATTATATTCGTAGCCTGTAAAACAAGCACTTAATATTTGAAAAATAATTTGTACTTTTTTCTAAACTCTAATTATTGTTTGTTTTTAGTTCTCTTTGCTACTGAAGCGTTTTTATTAGTTTTAAAACTACAATATATATTTTACTTTTTAGATAATTAAATAAATTATTTTCTGTCCAGTCAGTCTGTCAAAGGCTGACTGTTATCGAGGTTCAAAAAACACAAATTTGTTTCTGATGAGTTTAAACAGTAAGGACAATTGAATAGCTAGTCTAAATATCATATACTCACATACAATTTTAACTAGTTGCCATAAATTTTAAAAATATTTTTTTAAATCCTACATTATATTTGAGTTATATAATTTTATCATTTGTAATTATCGATAATGACAAATGAATTTGTATGACAATCCACATAATAACGGCTCAACTATTCAAGAGAGTTTTGTGCTATGCTGTTGTCGTTCGTTGGAGTAAGAGCTGTATCGAAATAAAATGAAATACAAAATCTGAAAGTCATTCCATCTTCTTATAATAGCGTTGCATCAGTCAAAATACCGCCGAGTAAACAATTCAGGAAACCTCGTTATTGAATGTAACCCACACACTTGACCCTCAGCATATTCATGTCACTTCATCAAATCATCTTAATTTCTAAATGTGTTGAATGCTCAATCATCTACAACGGGGTGGTCGATCGAATTGAAATTGAGCACACAAAAAAATGAGAACATTATGTAGGTGTATTGCGCGTCTTCTACAATCGTTTGTGCAATATGTTTTGAAGGGTTATTGAGTATAACTAGAATTGTTCATAGACTAATTCTCAAGCATTATTCAATAAATAATTATTTTAGTAGTAGTAGTAGGCATTCTTATGAAAATTCCCACATATAAAGAAAATAGTAATACATTCTAATATAAACTCGTATAATCACCCTTCTACAGAAAATTAACTATTTCGGAGACATTTTATGTTAAAAAAATGCGTTAGTAGCTTAGGGGAAGTGTGCTCGAGGTTCCGAAATTCCACTGACTCGAAACCCGAAACAAAATTTTAAAGTCGGGTTCAAATCTCAGTCGGGCTGTGGTAGTGCGGTACGTTTCTGGTAAATGGAATAACCAGTGACGAAAGAAATCCATTCGGTACTCCATAATAACCCTCCTTGAGGCAGATGGTAAAATACGCCTAGAAACCTGAAAACATGTGTGTTTCTAAACCAACACAAGCTACCGCAGGAAGGTGAACAACCACATATCGGGAGACCGGTCTGCTTTAGAAATTATGGCAGAGGTAAAATTTCGACAATATTACATGGAACAGCATACAATTCCAGAAAACTGTCAAACTTAGCTAAAATTGTAAAATTAGAACAAGAGACAGCAAAAGTAAATTAGAATATGATCGGCATAACAGAGGCTAAATAAAAAACCGAAGAACACTATAACACCAGGGTGTAGAATCCTTATCTATACGATGAAATAGTAACTTGTGAGAATGAAGAGAAGATTGCAAACAACAAAAACATTACAACGATAGTACTAGACTAGTAAGACATGTTTTTTTTTTGTTTTTTATACTATTATTTATTTTTGAAATTTCTTCTGTCGAATTTCCTATAAAAAATATTTCGATGATCTCAATTTTTTTATCCATAATTCGTTTTATTTATTTTCCAAGTTTTGTATATTTGCTCGGATATAATTTCATATAGTGCCACTAGTGAGACATTGATGAAATGTGATTAGTGAAATAAGGTATGCAAAATGATTGTAAATAATTATTCTCAAGTCAAACGTTCAGAACGAGATGTGTTCATAAATTCAGCAAAATTTTTCAGCTTTATGAATTCGCACTATTAAGTACCATGAACCTTTCTTTCTCTATAAAAAAAGCATCTTCTGAATGTCAAAGGGATTGAAACTAGCTATTTATAACTATCTTTCATGCTTTATTTCCCTATATTACTAGTCCTATACTGCGTTTCTCCAACTCTTGCAGAGCGCTAGGTGTCCATGTTTATATATTATGAGTAATCACTTTTTAAGTGGGTGATAATTAAAGTTTCAGTTATTAATAATAATAGCAGAAACAGGTGAAGCCAGTAAAATTTTCTAACTACAAATCTCTTCTCCACAGAAAACAGTTTACCTATTTTTTGATAACTTATTGCTTTCAATTATTACAATAAACAATCTAATATCATAAATATTTATATTATCTGACTTGTTTTATGCATTAACCACTTTAGAATTTAAGTTATTCTTTTCCGATATTAAAATATCTCACAATTTCCTAATTGCAATTTTCTTCTAATCATTTTCTCTAAGGCTAATCAAAGGATGGACAACTTCACTGACTGATGGAAAGGAACCTATCGAAAAGTTAAGTTCCGAGATACCTAATATTTTAAATTAACCCTCCGGTTCTTCCAGGGAGTCATCGACATCCATCATATATAAATATTATCATTGCCAACTAAATTAATTAATTCAGCTAATATAACTAGAATTTAATAATCTAATAAATTCGTGAATTACACTGGTCTCCCAATTAGTACGAACTTAATTTAACGATGATAACAAATTTATTATTCACTATACAACTGTATTATAAACTAACTGACTGAGCATGTAATTCTGGATATTGCAATGCACAAATGTCCTGACAAGACTAGAGCCAGACGACAATATTAAGACAAACACGTTATCTCTCTTTGTGGGTGGAAGCAGATCACAATCGAGTGAAATAATCTTTCTAACTTGTGTCTACTAGTAGCACTGTATGACAGTGACCAAATTAACAAAATTTGGAAAATGTTATGAAGTAAATATTATAATAATTAAAATTAATTATGGATGAAAACATTGTTGAGCTCATCGAATTAAAGTTTATTTATGAAATTCGACACAAAAAAAAATAAAAAAATTAATAATAATTAGAAAACAAAAACTACATGTTACTAGTCTTTCATTGTAATGTTTTTCTTGTGGAAATTGTACTTCCTCCGTAATACCTAAAGCAGACCGGTCTCCCGGTATGTCGATGTTTTCCTACGTGGGGTAGCTTCTGTTGGTTTAGAAACTCGACAAGTTTTGGAGTTTTTAGGCGTATCTTACTAGCTGCCTCAAGGCGGGTTGTTATGGAGTACCTAATGGATTTCTTTCGTCACTGATTATGCCATTTACCAGAAACGTACCGCACTGTACCCCATCCTGACAGATTTGAACCCGTCTTTGTAATTTTGTTTCGGCTTTCTAGTCAGTGGAATTTCGGAAGCTCGAGCACAATTTCCCTAAGCTACTCACGCATGTTTTAAACAATAAATAATTCCGAAATAGCTAATTTTGTGTAGAAGGTTGATGACACGAGTTTATATTACAATGTATTACTATATTCTTTATATGTGTTAATTATCATAAGAATGCCTACTTATTATAAAATTACTAAAATAATTATTTATTGAATAATACTTGAGAATTAGTCTATGATCATTTCTAGGATGCACAGCACAACATAATTCAGTTTTAATTGCAACCATTACGCCACCGCCATCTTCTTTTAGTCTAGAGCGGCGATCATTCCTTAACACATTGTAAATTTGAGGATAGCATACTTTTATTGAATTTATGATGAAACGAATAAATCTTTAACACGTTGGCTACCAAGCGTTATTTGAAGGACCAGAATGTTTATTGCTCTAGTTTCTCTACCAATTCTTGAATTTCGGCGAGTTTCTAATGATGTACTTAACGTTTTGATTCATTTTTAGTGTACTGTCACACATGTGTAACGGCAGTCTCACTGAAGAAATCTTGTCCAATACACCGCCTGTCACAAATGTGTGACATGTGAATTAATGAAACTTTATGTGTAACTATAAAGAACTATTTATTTTCCATATTTCAAAATATTATTATTATTAAATCATTCAAAAACTAGACGTGGATGCCCTTTTCCCATATATTTCTGTATTAATTCATAAACAACAGGAGAAGCACGACAAAAACATAGAACATTCATTGGCTATAGCTATTTGAGCTATGGTGTGTAGTAAAATTCTTGTGTTGTGAATGTGTAGTGTCAGCTATCAAATATAATGTCTCGAACTGCAGACCTTGTCACATATGTGAAGTTTGGTAAACAACGTGTTAAGTTTAGTTCACCGTTCACATTTTGATAATACATAGACAGAACCATAAAAAAATGGGAGATAACTTGCGAGATTTTAAAAACTGAGGGTAAATTATTTAAAATTATGTAGATTGGCTTGAGTAGTTACAATACGAATATTACCAGAGACGGGGTTTCGATAACAATTTTGCAATCCCTTGTCCAATAATGGCAGTCTTTTGACTTACAAAATGTGCGAACTTTTTGGTTTTGGGAGTGAGATGGTCATTAATATATATGTTGAAAATTTTGTTTGCTAGCTGTTCCAATCTCGCTAGCCTTCAAACCTTTTCCATTGCGAATAGCAGTTATAATAGCATTTTTATGAATCTTTAGAATAATCTTGACAATAATAGGGGTAAGCAAGTCCTTGTTCGTAGAAGGAATTCTGTGGCACGATTCAGCAATATTGCTGCAGTTAGAAATTTCAAGAACTTTCGCACAATTCTTGCTGAAAATATTAGCGACATCCTCTGAGGCTATCTCGGGAATCCGAGTTGTTTCACTGTTGTTCATCTTTATTTGTTGCTGCAACTGGTTAACTTCATCTTTCAATCCTTTCATTTCGCTATTTATATTGACAACATCGACTTGAATTTCATTAACGACACTAATTCTCTCTTCAAAACTTGATATTTTATTGTTAAAATCATCAATTTGATTTTTATAGAATTGTAATGATTCAACAAATAAATCCTTCGAATTTTTTAAAGTACTTATAATTGACTGCAAGTCATCTAACTTAGATATTATAGAATTCATTTTAGTTGACTCATTATTTTGACCAGACATATAGTCGACGCATTTCCAGGACAGTCCCGGAAAATTTTCTGGCCAACTCTGTACATTAACACATTTATTATGATTTTTTAACGTCCGGGACAAGTCACGGATAGCCAATGCCCCGAAAAGGCGCTCTTGCAAAAACAAGAGCTGGTGGCATGTCGTAGTTTTTAGTCATCCAAAAACGAATCGCTTCGTTTAACTGTTTATGTTGAAAAATAAATTGAAGGTTAAATTACTGATAATTAACTGGTTTTTCTATGCCTGTTATGCAAGAAACGATTTTTTGATACTAACTTTCACACGACACTAGTTATTTAATACTGAGTTTATTAAAAACTAAAAAATTATATGCCTTTCTCAAGCAATTTTGAGCGTATAAACGAGAAGCTACGAAAAAAAAAACGTGTGACTCTGTATATACAAACATACAGTATAAAATTGCTAAAACTTTTCTCTTCAAAGAACCGTAATAGGAGATTTCGTTTTTCTCTTGTTCGGTTTATTGTCTCTTCTCAAAATGCAACATCTGTCCGCCATCATGTTAACATCCAATCTTCCGTGGTACTTTTTTCCATAGTTTCAATATCTTGATTTTCGCTATAATCACCAAGAATATTCGATATTCTTTTTAAGAAATGTAAGTTAAGGTTTAAACATCCATGTTTTTAAATTATTTTTATCATTTCCTAAGCAATCTCTTTTTCCCGTGTTTGTCATATGCAATATAAAATTGTCTATATCCAATAGCATTTTATAATTGTGGTCCATCGAAAATTCCTACGGGTAATTTAGCATCACTAAGCTTTGGGAATTGAGATGTTAAGTAAATAGAACATCTAGAGTCTAGAATTTACAAATTGAAACTGCTACATTAAGACAGTCTTAATGAGTAGAGGAGGAAGTATCACTTTATGAGGATCTAAGAGATGATCGTTCTCTACATTAAAATTTACTTGAACAAGTTCTGACCTTTCCGTCCAACATTTTAATAATGATATTTTCTATCTCTATTATAAACACATAAAGCAGTGATACATAATGGGAGAAATCTTTAGATCTCCGCATAAATCCCTCATAACATAACCTTCCTAAAATATATTTAAGCACACTGTACTCTTCTTTCATTTTTGTCGATTGTGCTATGGGCATGAAGGCATATTTATTATTGTTATGCAGCACAACTACCTTTAAACTTCGTTACGAATCATAAGTGAACAATCTCTATTCACCAGACTCATAAACACCCGTTTGCATGTTGTTAATTAACCTTTGAATGTTACAGCAATACATCAACCCTAAATTCTTATCCAATTTAAAATATTTTCGGAATTCCTTTTCTCGATTTTTGTAACTAAATATCTTTGTAACTTTGGTTAATACATTTTTAGATTTGAGTTTTGATTTTAAATATTTAGCCCACTCATTTAACAGGAGTAAGTTTCTAATCAAATCGCTAAGCTGCTTTTGATCCAACAACTATGTTAGTATTATTTTATTGTAAGGTATAAAATCTTCAACACCATTTTCGCCATCCTCATGACCGTCATCTTCGCCACTATCACCTCCGTCGTCGTTTGAGTCGTCTCCGTCGTCATTTCCGTCACTGTTTTCCTCGTCCATCTCGTCATCTACCTCATAGACTCATCTGCGCGAGAGAGTATACGTTTCGCTTTCTGAGCTTGAGTTATAGATGTTATATTCAGGTAGGCAATACTCGACTTATTGCGAGAACTGCAGTCAACAATATTTGTCTAACAAATAAAACATTTTAAAAAAATATATATCCGACTTCTACCTATAACTAAAAAGCTAAAAATAATTATATCAAAATACAACTCTAGCAAATAAATAACACATTCAATGTTGTAAGGTACCTACCCAGGAAGTAAAAAATGTAAACATTAAAAGGTGCTCATTCTGTACAAATTAATTAGCTACCAATCTAGTATATTTTTGAAGTCGGTGCCAAGCAAATCTAAAATACTTCATTGCGTACTTATCTACTAATTCATCAAACTTGATTGTTGCTTGGCACCGACTTCAAAAATATACTAGATTGGTAGGTAATTAATTTGTACAGAATGAGCACCTTTTAATGTTTACATTTTTTACTTCCTGGGTAGGTACCTTACAACATTGAATGTGTTATTTATTTGCTAGAGTTGTATTTTGATATAATTATTTTTAGCTTTTTAGTTATAGGTAGAAGTCGGTTATATATTTTTTAAAAAAAGTTTTATTTTCAACTTTTTAGTTTTTTGGACTCAGGTAGTTTTCATTCTTTATTTTTTATTTTGTATGTATAATCTTAATAGACAGAACCAGGTAACATCGAAAGCCTCAACATTACACAATGATACTTTATCATTTAAATTGAAAGGTAAATCTTTACGAACAAAATGTACTAGTACGCGTTGACTTAATAAGCCCAAAATATATTTATGCCTTATAGACTACGCCATGTAACCTTTTTTCAACTTTTTTTGACAACCCTGTATAACTAGATAATTCCAGTCCAACCTATGTACCAACCATCCTGAACATACGACTGCCCACGGACAAGCATAAATTTGTTAGCTACCTTCTGTAACCTATAGGACGGAGTAGAATCCATCCTATATTTACGGAGTCAAATCCGTCGTATATTTCAACCATAGTATATAACTCCTTGTGGGCTACCCCATAAATTATTTCCTTTTTAACATTTTATGTTATCGCCCTGTGTAACATTCCTCTCCACACTTTATGCAACTTCTTATGGGCTACAAAAGAAATATTTTTTTAATCACACTGTATAAATATAATTCAACTCCAGCTTCCACGATGACATCATCGTCATCATGATTGACAATGGATTTAGTATTATAACTGCCTAGAACGTTTCGTTAAAGTGCTAATGCCATCATTTGTGCAAGAAACTAACTCGTAGTACTATTAATCGAATCGCAACTGGTAGATTACGTGTAGAAAGAACTATTCCAAGAGTAAAATCATTTGAGATTATAAAAAATAAGAAGTCGTTGAATATAATTCGACGTACAAGGAATAAATACATGGTGATAGGAAGTATGAAAAATTAATTATTTGCAGATGAGATATTTTGAAGAAGAAGAAAGTTATTGTACACAGACGTATTGTTGTAATACCTGTGATTTACGTACTTATAAAAACCAACATTTGTTTTAATTAAAATGAGTTCATTTAACATTAATTATAGTTTTGAATTCATAACGCTATAGTTCTGTCTCTAGTATATTATCTTTAACAACTGCTTTCCACAAGTATTTTAACGACACATACCTCTGCCTGAAAGATAATAATTAATTTTGTCATGATCCGTATATGTACCCACTGTTTGGCAAAAATTATGCATAGATAACTAAACAACCTGTTTTAATGAAGACGCGAGATGTAAGACCGACATCTAGGATTTTCAAGAGAATCAGTACACAGAGGTTCCGAATCTGGAGCCGTTCCGTGTAATTGCTGTTCTCCCTTAACTCCTAGGACAGAATGTTACGATAAAATTTTCAGGTTAACTCACCTGTCAGAGATATTGAATATTATTGAATATGACACCTCGAATACCTGTTTTAATATTTAAAACAAACATTCCCAACTTAGCAGCAATTCTGGTGCTTAATATTCGTAGACAGACGACGTCCGTTTTTAATTACAGTCCGCAGATTTTTTTTTATTTTACATCAATCTGCACCGTATTTTATTTGATTTAAATGTTGACAAGCCAAAGTCTTAATGCATTTATTAATTATCGGTTTGGATTATTTGATGACCACTTATTTCTCATTCATAATGCCACGGTTAGACTGGACGATCCAATAAAGTAGGGTTTGAAGTAAATAAGTAACAAACTGGTAACAAGTACTG
Organism: Octodonta nipae; assembly: GCA_034190945.1. Classification (NCBI taxonomy): domain Eukaryota; kingdom Metazoa; phylum Arthropoda; class Insecta; order Coleoptera; family Chrysomelidae; genus Octodonta; species Octodonta nipae. The sequence goes on along the minus strand of CM067216.1, from coordinate 168,212,760 downwards.
CCTGTCAGTCTTGTCTTCCTTTCCAGCATCCATTCTTCAGTTCTTTGCTTCTTGTGTAGAATAATACAGTAGAGTATTGCTTCGTCTATTGTAAGACACAGATGATTTTTTATAAAAATTCTGCTGTCTTTTCAAAATCCAATATTTAGATAGTTTAATGAAATGGGCTATTAAATCACATTATTGAAATAAATATTACCTTTTTTAGCACAAAATTTATAAGTGTTGGAATAGTGCAACCTTATAGTTATTTTTGGTGTCCCTTTTCATCTTTTATTATCTAAAACAAGTTTCAACCTCAAAAGGTTATTTGCCTATAAGTTATTTGGGTACATTATATTTGCTACCTTATAGATACATATAGTATGGATTCTGTGATGTTATTGTTGACAGGTGTAATGTGGACACTGATTAGCCAACATATCTTTAACTACTGATTAATTAAAGATTTCTCTACTTACCACTTAATTTTGATGCATCAATGGAGTCAATCTCTTGCTCGTTATCGCTCTCCTGAGTTCCTCAGGAAGATCAATGAAAACGAAAATATTTGTTATATATGAAAATACAGAAGACAGTTTGGCTTAAGCTAAGTTCGTTTAAGTTATTCGAGTTACGTCTAATATCTTCTTGATACAGATATCGTGATATATGATTATTTTTTACTAGACTTAATGTAACTGGAATGTCCTTAAAAAAGAGATATTTAATTCAAAGGGGAAATTGTGAAAAATCCAAATTTTTACTTAAATGCTTCATAAATTGTGTCAATAGTTATTTACCTATAAAAATCTACTCCATCCATCACTTTGAAACAGTCACTACAGATGTACAATCACAACTAAGCTGAAACCCGATAATATTATGAATTATAAATGGTATTAGTATTTAATTCCTAATTTAATTGAACCCTACAATTAAATACTCTCATATTTCTGAGATAATTTACATTATTATTCGGCATACGAATATATATGCCAAGGTCTGAATGCATGTATTAACGATCCAGTTTGAATTACTTGATAACCACTTATTTCTCTATAACGCTTCTGGCTTTACTCTTAATTTAATGTCGTGGTTTGTATTGGAAGATCCAGTAAACTATGGTCTTATGTAAATAACTAACAAACTGTAACATGCACTGCCTGCCAGGCTCGTGTTCCTTTCCAGCATCCTGTGTTAATACAGTAGATTATAGCTTCGTCTAATGTAAGACACAGATGATTTTTACAAAATAGCTGCTCTTCTGGGCCTAAATTGTTTCGATATATTTTCACGTCAAAGATTATGCTCCAAGTATTTCTGTCCAAAAATTTTGTTTGTAAAGGAACACATGATTTTTTTATACCATAACCAGCTTACATGCGTTGCCAATCATAATTTCTAATTTTTGTCAAAATTCTATATTTAGATAACTAAATACAATGGGCTATTATTAAATCAGATTATTGAAATAAATCTTACTTTTTTCAACATCATTTTGCTTATAAAAAATATAAAGTGTTCGAGTAGCACAACTTTATAGTTATTTTTGGTATCTCCTTTTATCTTTTTCTTTATCTGAAACTTGTTTCAAACACAAAAGGTTATTAGCTTATAAGTTGTTTGGTACATTATGTAGACTATTTGCTAGCTTATAGACCAATATATTGTATTGATTCTGTGATGTTATTTTTTTAGAGGTGTAATGTGAACACTGATTAGCCAACACAAATTTAACTACTGATTAATTAAATCTTTCTCTACTTACCACTCGAAGGTTAATTTTGATGCATCACTCGAGTCAATCTCTTGCTCGTTATCGCTCTCCTCTGAGAGATTAAGTTCCTCAGGAAGATCACTGAAACCAAAAATATAAAATTACAAAACTCAGTTCTTTTAAGTTATTTGAGTTACGTCTAAAATCTTCTTCATAAATGTATCGTGATATATGAACTAGACTTAATGGAACTGGAATGTTCTTTAAAGATTTTACTTCAATGCTTCAATAACACCGTATGAACTTTTAATCTACATTCATATGCCACATAAATTGTGTTAATAATTATTTACCTGTAAAAATCTACTCTATCCATCACTTTGAAACAGTCACTACAGATGTACAATCACAAATACGGTGAAACCGAAAAATATTATGAATTATAAATGGTATTTAATCCCCAATTTTTTGGAACCCTATAATTAAATACTATAATACTTCTGGGATAATTTACATTATTATTGAGCATACGAAAATGTATTACCTGTGAGGAATTAATAGTTCTTGTACAATATAATATTTAAACAATTTGGGGTATTATTTGTTAATGTCCAAGGAAGATATATGCGTTTTCTGTGTTTCCTGGATAGGTTGATGTCTTTGAAGCGGTTAAAAACTCTGCGTGTTAAAGAAGTTCTTCCGACTCACAGTGTAAGCTTTGAACTGAGCTTTGCACGATAAGCTCCTAGAGCAGTTCGTAGAGCTGTATTATGTATTGAACTCAGGTCTTTAAACATGTGGTTAGGTGTCCTTTTCACTTTCTCCAATATTGTTTGGTGTCAGTATATATGGCAATTTCATGCTTACACTACCAATTTTTCACACTTAAATTGAAAAAAAATTTGACTGATTTCCTAAAACTTACTTCTATCGCATTTACAGTCGTTTACTATATTCATAATTTGAATTCCCTTCACACGCTACTTCACTGGCTGCTTCCACCACATTTATACAGATACAAAAATCTTCAAAATATATTTTTTTTCATTTTCTTGGGGTAGTTCATTAATTATTTCTAGTGAAACTAGTGGATTACCTTGGTCAAAATTGTCTGGTATTGCTTCTGTACCACCAAAACTTACTGAACTCGAATTAGCTTCTATATTTTGTATCACACTTTCAATTATTATTATATAAAAAACTTTTCATACGCTTCCATAAGAATTTCATGACTGTGATTACTTTTCTGTGTTTGTATTTTTTTACTATCTCTTCGAAAGTTAAATTAAGGGGAAATGATACTGCAGTTTTTAAAGACTATTACGATAAGACAGAAAGACTCAATATATAATAACCTTAGTTCAGATTGGTTCACAGAATCAGTTGATTCAAATAATTCACAACAGATTTTCTTCTCTTTTTAGGCTGCAATCGGATAAACCATGTCATTTGAAATAAGTTGGTCAAGTGCGAGTTGGACTCGCATACTAAGGGTTCCGTACCACCTTCAAGATTCGCTTGATTTTTATAAGAATGCATATGTATTTAGTTTTCTAATTTGGCCCCCAAACATTAACATTAGAGTTTTATTTTACTAATAAACTTTCAGTGAAGCCTTTTATAATCTACCGTCTGAATTTTGAGGCTCTATTGATTGGAAGATAAGAGCAAAATAGGTCAAGTTTTAAATTATAAATTATTAAATCTGTTATTCAAATTATTTAAAAATACAAATAAAATATATTTTTCAAAATTTAAATAGTGTAGTTTCTAAAAGGGAAATTAAGTCGATGTTTAATATTTTTGCTAATATCTTTTAAACAAATGATTTAAAATTATGATATATGTGTAATTCACATAATGAGCCTTTTATTTTAAATATTACATGATAAGTTTGAAAATTGAATTTTTATTTTCCATTTAATTGTATAATTTGTCCCTAAAATTACTATGTAGGTTTTCTAACAATTTTTCTTATAAATTTCAAGTGAGCCCCAGTACCCCTGAATATTTTCAAAATTTTAGATAGTATGGTTTCGGAAATAAAGCGAGAAATGAGAATTTTTTATCTATTTATGTTAATATCTTGTAAACAATTAATTTAAAAACTATGAAAAATATATATTTGTATTCCTCATAATGTGCCCCTTCATTTGATATATTGCATGATGTGTTAAAAAAATATTTTTTATTTTCCGTTTAACTCTATAATTCGGCCCCTATATTAATAATAAAGATTTCTTCGTATTTTTCTGTAAATAAAAAAATAGGTCTTATAGTTTGGGGAATAAAGGGGGAATGAGTAATTTTTTAATACTTTTTTAGATATATTTTTAAATATTTATTAAAAAAAAATTAAAAATATATATTTGTTTTCGTTATAATGAGTCCTGTGATTTGATATATTACATGATCCGTTAGAAGCAAGTGTAATTTTTTATTTTCTATTTAATTCTATAATTTGCCCCCCAAAATGAATATTAGGGGTTTCTCCTTATTTTCCAGGTGAGGCGCTATACCTGTATTTTTTTCAAAATTTTACAGCTTATGGTTTCGAAGATAAGGGGCGGGCTGGGTAAGTTTTTTTTATATTTTTGTTAATATCTTTTAATTAATTTATTTTAAAAATATGAAAAAAATATTTTTGTTTTCGTCATTGGTATATAACATGATGCGTTAGAAACAATTTTAATTTTATATTTTCAATTTAATTCTGTAATTTGCCCCCCAAAATTAAAAGTTTTCCCTTATTGTTCCAGTAAACTTCAGGTCAGACTCTATACCTCTAATTTTTTTCAAAACTTTACGTTTTATAGTTTCGGAAATAAGGAGGGGGGAACGGGTAAATTTTGGTATATTTTCGTTAATATCTTTTAAATTATTTTTTTTAATATGAAAAAAATATATTTGTGTTCCTCAGACCTTTCATTTGATGTATTACTTAATGCGTTTTAAAAATTTTTAATTTTTAAATTTTCATTTAATTCTATAATTTGCCCCCCAAAATTAATATTATTTCTCCTTATTTTTCCTGTAAAGTTCGGGCAACGTTCTGTATTTCCTATTTTTTCAAAATTTTCGGCTCAGTAATTTCGGAGATCAGGGAGGGAACGGTCGATTTTTTTATTTTTTCCCCCCAGAAGTACCCCTAAAATCAAAATTTCTTCTTTTGCGATATATACTCCTGATCGGATCACCACACTACACATTAATGCCAAATTTCAACCTCTTCCGGTCAGTAGTTTAGGAGAAAATTGCTGTGATGTGACAGAGGCAGAAATCCAGAGTGATATTATAAGGGTATCCGTATATTGTATATACGGAACCCTAAAAATGGATTTTGATTCGAAAATTTACTTATTGAAAATGAGTCATTTGCTAAAAATATTATTGTTCGAATACAAAAAAGATTTTTGGTTAAATCCTAATTGAAACAAAGAACCCAACCTAGATCTCTGTTATGATAGGTCTTATGTCTTGTATCCTCTAACGCCTTCCTTTCAAAAACTATTGCAGCTAATTTTTCAGAATCAACCATACTGATTTTTTCGAAATTTAATACTATTTTAAACGAAAAATATGAATGAAATTGAAACTATGAGACCCTAAACGGGCGTGCACTGCCGAATAAAACAAATTTATTTGTTTTCGTCCGATCGCCGGCAGATACTGCAGTGTATTATGGCTACTGTGACCACTGCTATCGAACAACACTGTTTTGATTTTCGACCGACTTCGGCAGTATACGGCAGAGTTAAAAATTCTGCCGATACCGGAGCTACTATGACCGTACCCATAGGCTGCAGTCAGAGAAGCTCCGGCATCGGCAGAATTTTTTCTGTGGCGTATACGGCCAAATACGCCTGTTCGAATGTTGTGGTCAGATTCATTCACTTTTCTGGTGAAATCGGATAAACCCTGTCATTAGACCAAATGGAATTTGATTCGCAAATTTAGTTTTCGAAATGAGTTATTTGCTAAAAATATTATTGATCGAAAACGAACAAGATTTTTGGATAAATCCTAATACAAAAAAAGAACCCAACCAAGATCTCTGTGATGATAGGTCTTATCTCTTGTATACCTACTCCAACGCTTTGTTTTCAAATACTACAGTAATTAATTTTTCAGAATCAACCATACAATTTGTTTGATATTAAATACTATTTTAAACTAAAAATATTAAAGAAATTGAAAGTATCCCAAACTAGACTGGCGTACACGGCCGAAAAAAACAAATTTATTTGTTTTCGTCCGATCGTCGGCAGATACGGCAGTGTGTAACGGTGCTACTGTGACCACCTCTATCCAGTAACACTGTTTTGATTTTTGACCGACTTCGGCAGTGTACGGCAAAGTTAAAAATTCGGCCGATACCGGTGCTACTCTGACCATATCCTTAAAGTAAAATTTCTGAGTTAATGACTTTGAGTCACTTTGCACGTAAACGTTCATTTTTAGGACAAATGAGCTATGATTGTCGCCACTGAACTTTTCATACACGTCCGCTCTCCATTATCATTTTAAACGTAAAAAATATAATTATATTATAAACAGTTTAAATACCTACTCGAAGGACGAATTTCCCGTGTTGTTGGTCTCTTTGTGATAGAGTTGATGTATTCTGGGGTTGTTGAGATTGAAGAATTGTGAGCGCAATGTGGTGCGCTTTGTCTGAGAATTTGTTGAAGATGTTATATTTAAATCATAATTATATTATAAACAGTTTAAATACCTACTCAAAGGACGGATTTCCCGTGTTGTTGGTCTCTTTGTGGTAGAGTTGATGTATTCTGGGGTTGTTGAGATTGACGAATTGTGAGCGCAATGTGGTGCGCTTGTCTGAGAATTTGTTGAAGATTATTAAATTTTTTTAACAATCGCGATCAAATGTACTTTGTGATAACAAATTTCTGTCTATGAGTCTAGACTCTAGTAGCTCAGATCGCTCTTTCGAAAGGTCAAGGTCTCTAATCAGATTACCTAAAACATCTTGAGAAAAAAGTGAAAGCGCTATTGACACTTCAAAATCACTGTCACGGTCAGCAGAAAAAAGTTCAACCATCTCTGTGTCCCACAAATGTGATAGATCCGAAAGATCTTGACTCATAGGAGATGGTACATCATCTGAACACAGTCGAGCTCTTTTAGCAGACGGTAAATCACGATATGTCTTTTTTTTGTTTATACGATGTAATTCTACAATCAAAATCGGCACACTATACTTTAAATGATTAGTTACCGTTTGCCCACAGTTATAAATGTTCACACAATGTTTGGAATCCACAGTTTGTTCACACCCTTCATTTCTATATTAAAGTAATCAACTTATGTCTTCCTAACTGAATCTGTTATAGGCTTTCTAAACTTTTTCACTACATATACACCACAAATTTAAAAAATTTATTTGGATTATTTACACAACTCATGACTTTATGTTTGATTTTTTAGGTTATTATCGATCGATACAAACCTGAAAGTACCTTCGAGATTTTAGAATTAGCGGCACCAATCAATTTTTAATTGTAGACCTGTATTATAAATGACTTTAATGGTGTAGACAATACAAGAAAAGCTGGAATCCCGTTTAGACCTGAGGACAGTTTTTTGTTTAACTTCTTGGCTATTTTAAAAATTTCTATTTCAGATATGTTAGCAAAATCGATATTAAGTAATACTATTAGATTATTCTTCTGCAATAATACATTTTGTGTTTCATTAGATATTCTTTTGGGTAACACAATTGCATCATCTTACTCTTTCTGGAAATTGACGATCAGTAGTAGGGCCTCAATAAACTGGCGATATAGAGAATAATAACATAAATTGCTGAGCAATTGTTTTATATGTTTTTAATGGCTATTTCACTTCCATCTAAAATTCCTCGAGTTCAGGGAGACTATCTTCTAAAGTCAAGATGCGTATAATAATTGTTTACCAATTTTGTAGACGGCCATTGTGAAATTTCAGACCATTTCACTGTTTTGAGTTATTTTCATCTCAAAAGATTATGCTTCAAGTATCGCTGTCCAAACAGTTTGTATGTAAAAGAACACATTCTCTATTCGTACCATAACCAGCTTTCGTGTGCTGCTAATCATAATTCTTAATTTTTATCAAAATTATATATTTAGATGGTTTAATGAAATGGGCTATTAAATAAGATTATTGAAACAAATATTATCTTTTTCAACATCATAGTCGCTTATAAAAATTGTTGGAGAAGCGCAACCTTATAGTTATTTTTGGTTCTCTTTTTTCTTTTTTATATAAAACACAGTTTCAACCATAAAAGGTTATTAGCCTATAAGTTATTTGGGTACATTATATAGACTATTTGCTACCTTACAGATACATATATAGTATGGATTCTGTGACGTTATTGTTTAGAGGTGTAATGTGAACACTGATTAGCTAACACAACTTTAACTACTGATTGTCTTCTAAACGTTGTTTGTGGCATATTCTTGATTATTTTTATGTTTTTTGGGCAATAACACCACAATAGAAATAAAACGACGTATATTGCAGGAATACCAAACGTTTCAAAGTCTATTCTGACTTCGTTGTCAATGGCTTTATATTTATTGATGTAGATTGCAAAATGAAAATTTGATTTGACTTTTTTTTCTAGTTATCACTAATTACAGGTAGTGAGCACCAGTAAAGAGAACCAGAGTGCTGAAATGGCTGATCATCATCAAGGTTGGATGGTGGTGGAATGCTTCTTCCTTTGGTACGATGCTGTTTGTTGTGTCCCTTGGCTGCGCTCTGCATTGAAGGCTGCTACTGCTGCTATCCGATTCCCATCCTGCGTCGTTGGACTACCGCTGTCGTTCTGGTGAATAGATTAAACGCGTGCAGGCTGCCCACTATTACCCTTGTTGATAGTAGCGCTAGTTCGGTGGTGGTTAATATGGCAAATTGTTTGAGCTCTCTTGCGGACTGGGGTGACCATAAACCTCTCCAGTTCAGAGTGATGCTTGTTCGTGTGTACCATATTTTGACTTTTTGTTGTTATGGGCTCTGTCCAGATCGTAAGAGTCGGTCACAATTTGTGCGTCAATGATGTTTGCAGTCTGTCCCGTAACAGCAACAATATCAGGTATCAGGTGGCTGCCATCCACCCGAAACCTCCTCTCTAGATGGTATTCGAAGCCCTCCCTGCTGAGTGCTGGGAGGAAGTACTTCACGAGAGCATTATGGCGGTCCATACGGCCTTTATGCGACCTGTGGCACTGTTGTACTATATGATTTAGAGTTTCGGGGGTGCCACATCCCCCTCGGCAGTCCCTTTCTTTCGCAGGGCGGCCTCTTGCCGTACGGGAGCGAGTGGGTAAGGCGTTAATCCTGAGTTTAACCCCCCGGACATAGTCCGAACCTGTGATCAGCATCACGGGGTCTCTCACCCACCGGTGTGCTTGGGGGACCTTGCCCGACTCAGAGAGACCCTTCCCATCGACAGATCTATGTAGTCTCTGAGCCCACCACTTCTCAGCTTTAAGTTGCGTGAGAAGGCGTTCGTTATTAAAGGTAAGTCTTCTGTTCGTGATGTCTAGTTCTCTCGCCAGGTAAGTATTGACAATAGGTACGCCATCTAGTTGGGGCAGAGTGATTTTGCGTAGCCGATTCCATGTCAAGCGAGGTATGGTTGTTCTTAGAGACGGGATGCCCAAACCCCCATCTTTAACTGAAGCATGGAAGAATGATGCGGGCGTGTCGTGGGGGAGGGCGAGCCATTGCCTTACTGCTGATCTTACAATTCTATCCCCTTTGTTCAGCACCCCTATGCGGACAGGATCAGTTTGTGGTAAAGCCTGGGCAGCAGGTGTGCCCGAAGTATGTACAGTCTCTGTTGGGGTTTTAATGGGGCGTGTCTGAGACGCTCTAAGGCTGAAGAAAGGATATGGCTGGTATCAACTTTGGTTCTGCCGTTGGTAGAGAACTCTATGCCTAGATATTTAAAAGTATCAGTGCGTTTCAAGACCCTCAGCTTGGATTTATACAGCGAGAATGAATCAGCTGTTATAACGCAGTTTTTAGTCTTGGGCTGAGCTTTGATGGACAACGAAAAGCTTTTGGCTGTGTTTACTCTAAGCCCGCATGTGTCTAGGAATCTCTTTGTGGTGTCTAGAAGAAGTTCTAGTTCTTTTGAAGTGTTTGCAAATAGCATGATATCATCAGCAAGGGCCAAGCAACTGGTTCTAGTGTCGCCTATGTATGCTCCAATGTGATTCGGCAGTGATGATAAGCCTGTCTATAACCAGATTGAATATGACTGGGGATAATGGGTCTCCTTGCTTAACGCCTCTCAGAGGTGTGAACACCTCCGACCTCCATGAGCCGTTTGTTAGGTAGACGTTAGCAGTAGTATATGATGACTTCAGATACGCTATGAAGGGATCCGGGATTCCAACGGATTTCAACGTGTCAAAGATGGCAGTGTGACTTAGCGTATCAAAGGCTTCGCTCACATCCAGCGACGCCATGTAGCAGGATTTATACTCGAAGACTGATGAGTTAAATAACAGGTCAACCGTTAGGATGCTCTCACCTACCCCGTCGGTCTTTCTGAAGGCTTTTTGCCTGCAGTCTAGTATCAAGGCATCGTCAAGCCTCTTCGCTAGGAGACCATTAAGAGTGCGCAGCCATACTGACTAGAGCGCAGTGGGCCTAAATTGCCCCGGCTCGGCTGCTTCGTTAGTTTTTGGTATCAGGAGGATTTTGGTTTTGTTCAACCATTCAGGTATCTCTCCCTGCCACATCACCAGGTTAAGGACTCGGACTACCACTGGACGGGGTACGCTTTTAAATGCTTTATATGTGAGCCCGTCTGGTCCAGGAGCTGATGCAGCTTTAAAGATGTGGGACTCCATCTCTTCCAACGTGATCATAACCTCTGATGGGATGTTTCTAGGTTGTTCAATCCCATTGAGTACGCTCTTGACACATAGTGTTCTGTTTTTGTGTCATAGGTACTGGGTTTGGGCGTACTGCCTACGTCTTAGCTTTCGTCTGCTGATCTGTTCGGGATACTGCTGATTTCGGTTATCCCCTCTGTTTCCCTGCGTAGATGCGTGCACAAAATTTGATAACAAGTAGCTCGCTGGTGCCACCTTGGTGGGGAGCTTATTCTCAGGATCAGCAGTACGTATAATCAAGTTGAGCCTGTCAGTGTTGTATTGTGGGTAGTTGTGCTCGGGCAGGCTTTGGATGTAATACAGTATTGTATCGTTAACAGCGGGTATGATTCGAGGGATTGATGTTCTATTGCCATTTGCTGCCGTGCCAGCTCTCGCAAAGTGGGAGCCTACCAGGGCCTTATAGGCCGGCTTCTGCCTCTCCTTCTTTATCGCCTCTATTGATCTGTTGGGAAAATTTTCCCGTAAGGCGATGTTCATAAAGCGTGGAGGGGGGTCGCCTGCAAGGAGTTCAGCTTCTTTTAGAGCCATTATGTTGGCCTCCTTCTCACAAAAAAATGTCATAAATCAAATTTTCATTTTGCAATCTACATCAATGAATATAAAGCCATTGCAATATACGTCGTTTTATTTCTATTGTGGTGTTATTGCCCCAAAAAACATAAAAGTAGTTTAACTACTGATAAATTAAAGATTTCTGTACTTACCTCTCAACGGTTAATTTTGATGCACAATCGAGTCAATCTCTTGCTCGTTATCGCTCTCCTCTGAGAAATTAAGTTCCTCAGGAAGATCACTGAAATCAAAAATATTTGTTATATATAAAATTACAGAACTCAGTTTGGCTTAAGCTAAGTTCGTTTAAATTATTCGAGTTGCGTCTAATATCTTCATCGGGATATATAATTCTATTTTAATAGAGTTAATGGAACTGGAATGTTCTTTAAAAAGAGATATATAATTCAAAGGGGAAATTATGAAAAATCCGAATTTTTACTTCAATGGTTCAGTGAGACATTAAGAAACTTTAATTTACATTCATATGCTACATAAATTGTGTTCATAATTAGTTACCTATATAAAAATCTACTCCATCTATCACTTTGAAACAGTCACTACAGACTTATTTAAGAAATAATTTTCTTAGCAGGGTAAATAATGTGAATTCCAACCTCATTAGTACTCAAAATAGGGACGACCGACAATCAATATATATGATATATATTGTTTCTGATCGGGAACCTTCATCAGTTGCTCTTCCCAGAATAGAATGTCCTCTTGAACACTTATTTATGTATTGGATACATAACAGTAAATTTACCGTTAAGCTATTAGATTTTTTATACGAATCCTATTTCTTTTAGGAATTATTCGATATTGCTTGAGTCTGATTTTTCACCGAAACCACTTGTAAATCCCGCACAATTCGACCCTTGTTGCATTCTGAAACATAGGCATCGGTGAATATGATTTGGTATTTGTCATAGTATTTTAATTTATTTAAGAATATTTGTTTAACTAGTTTAAGATGTAGTTCATATTTTTTGTGGGTATTTATGCTATTATCAATTTCTAAGAGTCAAACTGTCCACTGAGGAGTGATGTTTACTTCGGACATACTAATGGTTTTGGGTACCGGTATATCAAGCTCTTCTGTTTACGTGTTGGTTGAAAGGAAGATATATGCGTTTTCTGTGGTTAAATGTTTCTTTCAACTAGTTAGCAAGGATATCGTGATGTGCAAAATTTCCTGGATAGGCTGATGTCTGAGAAGCGGCTCAAAACTCTACGACTCGCACTGTAAGCTTTGAACTGATCTTTGCTCCTAAAGTGATTGGTAGAGATCTATTATATATTGAAATCAGTTCTTTAAGTATGTGGTTAGGTGTCCTTTTAACTTTCTCCGATATTGTTTGGTGTCAGTGTATATGGCAATTTAATGCTTGCTTACACACTTAAATTGAAAAAATATTGTCTTCCTGATTTCTTAAATTAAATATTACTTTCTTCTATCGCAATCAGTTGATCCAAATTATTCACAACAGATTTTTCCACTTTTTGAAGTAAAAACTGTCAGTTTCATGACTTTGAGTCACTGATTACGTAAACGTTCATTTTTAGGACAAATAAACTATGGTTGTCGTCATCGAACTTTTAGTACAGGTTAGCTCTCCATTATCATTTTAAAATCTGGCGTAAGTTTTATTTAAATCATTATTATATTATAAATAGTTTAAATTCTAAAAATTCTAAAATCAAATTTAATGATTTTAAATTTGATTTTTATAATATCCAGTGTAACAGTAACCATATATAAGATTGTATTCTTATATAATAAAAGATTAGAAACTGTGAAACTTGTCCTAGTTGTGGCACGTTATACATCTGATAAATTCATATTTAATCTTCCTTAAATTGATAGTGCCATAGACTCAAGTCATTTGAGAGTAGCAAAAATAAGAGGTCATTGAAAATAATTCCACATACTATACACATATGGAAGCCAGCAAAATTTTCAGATTGCCAATTTTGAAAGGAAAATTATTATACACAAATATACTGCTGTGATTATTATATAGTATGATAAACCAACTTGTTTCCACAAACTTAATCATAAAAATAAATAGCTTTAATTAAAAAGTCTATACCGGTGGCTTTAACCGGAGACTGGATGATATTATTTACATTAATTATATTTTTGAATACTTAACATTTTAGTTGTTTCTGAAGGATAGTTGTGGCATCTCGGAAAAAATAAAACCGTAACGTTTTAGTTCTGTTTATTATTATATCTAACAACTGCTTTCAACAAGTATTTAAGATACACAAACCGCAGTCTTGAAATATATTAATTAATTGACAAAAATTACCAAAAGATGCATAGATAACTAAACAACACCGTTTTAATATTTATAACAAATATTCCCAACTTGTCAAATAAACTGATGCTTAATCTTCATCTTCATAGGAATACGTTTTTAATTACAGTCTGCGGCATTTTTTGTAATCAACTCTCTACCAGATATTTGCCATTCATCTCCTCGACGTTTAATTTCATTTAAATATTACAAAATTGCCATCAGTCTTGTACACAAGCCAAGGTCTTAATGCATTTAGTAGTGGTCCAGTTTGAGTAACTTTAGGACTTTATTCTCATGTTTTTTTCTGAGTTACGGCTTCATGTAGCTCCGTCTGTTGTAAGCCCAAACGGTTTCGAAATTTTTTTACCTCCAAATTTATGCTCTAGATCCAAAAACTATATATGTAAAGGAATAAATTCGTTGTTCATACTTTAACCAGCTTGTGTGTTTCTAATCATACTATTTTTATTTTCAGTATTAAACTTATATATTTAGATAGTTAAATGCAATGTGCTATTGAATCAGATTATTTAAATATATATTACCTTTTAACATCATTGTTACTTATAAGCTATTAAATCCGATCATGGACTAATGGATTTTTGATGTACATGACAAAATTGTTCGAGAAGCACAAACTTATAGTTCTTTTTGATATCTGTTTTTCATTTTTTTTAATTAGCTGCAATATTTGGTTTATAGTTAGCTTATAAGTTAGTTGGGTACATTATATCGCCTATTTGGTGGCTTATAGGTACCTATATAGAGATCATTTAATAGACCATCGTTATGCTATTAGATTTTTCTTTTAGAAATCTTACGATATTTTTTGAGCCTTAAAGTGGGCACTGAACAATAAAATTTTTGACATTCAATACTACGTCACACGCGTAACACCGGGGTTACTGTTCACCTGAAAGTAAATATGTTAGGTAGTTGTGCCCATTTCGTAGTCTTGATAGTGGGGAAATTCTTCCATGGCAGCATTGTTGTTGTCATTTCGGCCAGCTTCGAATTTCATAAATTCACGTGATCCACGTTATTGATTTGTATTGTTTGAAAATTACATGCTTATTCTTTGGCTAACCTGTCAACTCTCTGATTGCCCTTCGTGGAAATGTTTCTCTTTAAATTTAGGGTATGGTGATGTGGGAAATTTCCTGGGTAGGATAAAATTTTTAAAACGTATGATAGGGTTCAAAACTCACGTCTATGTTTTTATTGTCCATTTCAAGTAAATTACAATAAATTATATTTAGATTTTCTGATTCGATCTTTCTGTGGATTATATTAGAGTGGCCATTAGTGAAGAAGCTACATTTGAAATTATTACGTTCAACTGCCTGGATGTTCATTCTACTGGCTTTGAAAATCTTCCTTTTTAACAGAAAACAAGTATTTAAGTAATTTATAACTTTTTGTCAAGTATTAGTTTCTTTATCTGGCCTTCTTTCAATACATTCTCTATTAGCTTTTTGACGCAGTTCGTCACTGACCCTACGCTATATTAAGTTTACAATTTCATGTGCGAGGGTGAATCAAATATGAACCGAACTTTTCTGTTTCTCGCCCTGTAGGTAATTCGAGTGGCGTGACGTCTCGATATATGTTAGGTAGGGATGTTAAGAAGAGAGGAGTTCGTCGGTTTGGCGAGGCGTAGTCGATGCGCTGTTAGTAGCATCATGCCAGAGCAAGAGGTGTATACGTCTGTTGCGCAACGTGTTGTTATCAAATTTTTGGCGCGGGAGGGCGTTAGACCGCCTGAAATTTTGCGTCGACTATCTGCACAGTTCGGCAATGAAACACTTTCAAGGACCCAAGTGTACGACTGGCACAAAAAGTTTTCAGATGGCCGAGAGACAGTGGAAAATGAGCCTCATGCACGCCGTCCCACGACAAGCATCAATGAGGCGAATATCTACGCAATTCGTGAGCTGAGTGAAGGCGTACTGCTGATCGATTTTCTGCACGAACGCCGTACAATTAATGTTGAGTATTACTGCGAACTACAACAAGTGAAACTTCCCTATCGGCAAAAGAGGCGGGATATATCTATCCGAAGTGTGATTCTGTTGCATGACAACGCTCGGCCACATACAGCTGCATTGACTCAAGGAAAATTGAACAAAATGCATTGGGAAACCCTTGAATACCCGCCTTACAGTCCTGATTTGTCGCCATGTGACTACCACATGTTTGGGCCACTTAAAGAAGAACTGGGAGGCCACCACTTTGAGGACAACGAAGGTGTAGAAACGTTTGTGCGCAATTGGTTATCGACACGACCAGTTTCATTCTTTGAGAAAGGTATTAAAAAACTTCCGATTCGGTGAGAAAAATATATACGTAAGAGAGGAGACTATGTAGAAAAATAATATGTATTTGAGTTAAAAATATTTCCCACGTGCTCAAAATTAGTAACAAAAAATATGTTGATTTGCTGGTAAGGTTTATGCATTCGTCAAAAATTAAAGTTAAAAAATTGATTTAATGGATTAATATTAATTGAAGGAATACCGTTGATGTTTTACAATTCATTAACAGATGGACAAAGTGATTGAAAAACGAAACATGTTTTGTTTGGATAATTCCAAATTTGTATTAGCGGCTTTATGAAAAAATTTCCATTCCTCCGAGCGCATGACAATTTTTTTTTCTAACAAAAATTTCCTACTATTAGGCCTAATTATGTGGGCAGAAAGAGAGAATGCTTTGTCGCCTATGAAAGTGAACTGCATGCATGGTTTCACAGTATCCGGTAAAGGTTGCCGGATTGGTATATTTAATTTATTATTTTGACGCTTCTTATATAACGGTGTTCTTTGAAAAATTTTATCAGAATCCTTTCCGAATGACCTAACGTCAAAGTAAATGAACTGATCCACTCGTTTTCTAGCTCTCACATGCTTGCCATCAATTGTTCCGAGGCAATTGGGGACTGCCATTGTTTTTGAAAACCTTCAGCGATTTGTTTCCACCCTATCCAAATCTTGTGTATTCAGTTCTATACGTAAAATGTATATCAATCTGGTCAAGCATCTATAACGAAAAAGAACAAATACCTGAATATGCAATTATTAGTCATATGCTTGAAGTAACTTTAAATACTAGGCAACTAACTTATCAAAAAATGAAGAAACGTAAGGGACAACTTTTGAAGACATTTAAGAAAATCCAAAAGCTCTGGACAGGCGGCTGAAACGACAGGAAGTCGGTACATTTACGAAAAACAACTTTCATTCCAAGTTGCTGGCAGCATCAGTGATACCCAGTCTAGTTTAGAAGTTTTAAATGAAGAAGACAATGTAGTAACGGTAGAATAGAATGTACTACGGGGCAATCAGAAAAAGTAAATACACAAAGGAAGCGTAAACGAGGCAGTGTTGAAGCTGCCTTAATCGAGTTCATGGAGGCATCTGCATCTACTTCAGGTAGGGAGATAATTCCGGCCTAGTCTTTTTTTAAAAGAATTTTGATGCAGAGCTGAAAGTGGAATTTAGATGTGAAGTTATGCAGCTTATCAGGAGAATCAGAATGTCCCTTGGTCTTAAGGTTACAAGGCCCACCGTTTCTTCGAGTACAACATTACATGTTTCCATACCTTCTCCTCAATTTACGCCTCCCTCCTCCACAATCATGACTACATGAAAATCTTTCCAACCTTTTATTCCACACTATTTCCTCACTATTCAAGTAATGTCCATTCAGCAAAATTACCTCTCCAATTAACACCAACACCAACCAAGCACTTCCTCTTACTCCATACAGCCATTTTCCTCCACAGTCAATATTATCACAACCTTCCTCAATCAAAAACTATTCCACTGCCGAATTTTCACCTCAAGTGACACAAGTGCATACGATTCTTCCCTCAGATTTTTTAACAGTACTTCCAACGGACTCATATCATCATCATCGCCTGGTAACGGTTAAGAATACAGTGAAAAATAAGATTTTAACTTTAGGGCTCTTTGTATATTTCAGTCTGTCAAAACCGAGACAAACAGACGAGGAGCATGAGACGCCAATAACCAAGGCTTATTTACCGTATGTCAAGGGGACCACGGACAGTATTGCAAGAATTCTACGGAGATACAATATCGATACTATTTTCAATACAGACAGAAAAATAAGCACGGTGTTGAGGACTCCGAAGACGAGGATCCCTTTAGAACAACAGGGAGTGTACGAGATTCCATGTGCAGACTGTCATAAAACCTATGTGGGGCAAAGTAATAGAAGAATTCAAGCTAGACGTGATGAACACCAGAACCCTGTAAGCAAGCAGGAAAGAACAACATCCATTGCGGAACATGCCACCACGATGTCACACCGAATAAACTTTGAGAACTCCAGAGTACTGGCAAATATAGAACACCCGAAATCAAGACTCGTAAGAAAGGCAATTAAAATAGCGAAGAGCCTCACAGTCTAAACGCAGACAATGAAATTCAGAATTGTTGGAAAATTCTATTAAACATCGTATCGGCCCGGACCCGTCCAATAACAACTCAACCGGAAATAACAAATCAGCAGGCGGGAGGCGTGCTCACTGAGCGCCGAGGGCTAATCACACGCAACCGTCCACGATGCCAACCAATAGACGCCGAGCCGCGACTATATAAGATCGCGAGAGCTTCTGAAAATCTTAGTATTCGAGTAACTAGAAGCGAAAGCAGAAGGCTACGAGAATTATGCGAACCGACCTGTAGAGGGCAGATGTGACTCTGCCGAAAAGTCGTCATTTTACCATCGATCCCGACAGGGATCAGTTGTCAACTACGCGGATGAATTCCCGGAAAGCACCTAAAACATATATATATATATATATATATATATATATTCACTTTGATTCAAATCACTTTTTAAAAAGATTATTTATTCAAAACATACAACATCAAAATTTAAACAATTATTTACTTGAAATACTTAATACTATAAGTGACAATATTTGAGCTGATATATTTTACATATAACATATATATATATATATATATATATATATATATATATATATATATATATTTTAATGATTTAATTTAATATTTTATTTATTATGAAATTAATTTTCTCTATTAATACTAGTATTCAGGAATGTGGAGTTTTTTTTAATCAAAAATTACCCATTACTTATTATTATTTACTATATACACCCAATTACTAAATCACGAAATATCAACAATAAACATTATCAAATAAACATACATACAAAATTCAATTAAAAACACATTAACCATTGTTTTTATTTTTTTATTTTAAATCAATTTCATTTTAAATACCTTATATCACTTTAAGTGTCCGGCTGTAAACTCTTTTCTCCTTGGGCGTGTTCTGTTACTCCACGGCTCTGCTACTGCATTTTTGGTAAAGATCGTCTACAGTTTGTTCTTTTTATATCTGCAACTTTTAATTGTCTTGTATATTTGTAGTCATACTCTGCTCGATATTCATCTTTTTGACTAATGAAACTTTTATTTGTAATATTTACTTGTATTTGTTCTATTTTATTTTGAACTCTCCTTGTAGATTCGTTTCACAATCAGATCGGTTTCGTTTTTGTTCAGGTTTTAAATGTCACTTTCACTTTAGTTTTTCAACATGGTGATTTATGCCAATAAAATTCGTTGCACTTTTGTTTATGACGGTTTATTAATTTTTTTAAAACAAATTGTGGTCCATGTGCACTGCTGCATCGATGGATAAAGACTGGACAATTGTCAAAAAGTGACAGGTAATTTATAACAAATCATAAAACATCTGACAACTACGACAATTATTTCAAATTGACATAATTTATGAAATAAAAATTTTAATTAAACCTTTTGTTTTTTATATCATTAAAATCTAGGAAAAATACTGGTTTTATTGATATATAAAATTTGTCTTACAATTGAGTTTTAGTCTCGTATTTTGCAATTGAAATTGTATATTATGACATTTCTTTTGAACTTGAATATTTTTCTCTAAAATGATTTCCCGTTATATTTTACTTTTGAAATGTATTCTTTGAGCCTTCCTGTACCTTTAGATATAATTTTATACTTTTAAAATCATTTTAATTTGGTTCTTAACTTTAAATGAAATTTTAACGTTTGATACCTTTCTTATTTTCCCCAAAATTTAAGTATATTGAACTGTTCTTCTATTCTTGTTTACATTATACTATTTGAATCTCTGCAAGTATTTCTAACTAGTTTCCTATCTCTTTGCTGTTATATTGTTACAATTTTTTGTATACCTGATAACCGTTATACTCTAGCATGACCTTTTTGATGTTCTACCCCCTCAATCTTTATCAGTTCAACTATAACTCTTTTTATCTGTTCAATTTGTTGTCTACTCTCAGAATTTTATATATTTTCCCCATTTATGTTATTGATTTTCTGTTTTGAACCTTGACTTTTTTTATACATGGTACTTTAATTTCAAATTTAGATATTTCAATTCTGTTCCTCAAATTAGATTTAATTTCCGTTTAATTTGTATTCTAATATGATTTTTTTATTTTTAGCTATTATGAATTTGATATGAAGATGTGTATTGACTATGCCATGCAAGATTTTCCCTGATTTACCTGATGGTATTGAATATAGAAACATAATGATCATCGTTTTGGACTTTAGCACTCAGTTGTAAGTAGGCTTCATATTTTTATCCCTAGATCTATGATACTTAGGGTTTTTACAATACATTTAATCATATACATATTTACAATGTCCTGTTTCCCTTGTGAACAAACATGATCGCTTTGCTATTTCAAATACCCTAAATTTCAAGTCTGGTTATACAATATTGGTAGCTAAATTTTGATTCTTGGCAACTATATTATTACATTCAAACTTTATTTCATTGGAATTCCCCATTTACAAATATAAAATTTTTACAAACAATTTGTTATGAAATATTCTCAAATTTTTGGAGAAAATTTTATGTTTGGAAATCCTACTGGTTATATTTGAATAAACTATTTATATTATAAACACCTCTTGTTCATTTTCAATAATGTATGGTCCATCGTAAGGCCATAGTAATTTTGCACACTCTCCGTTTCTTCTATTAGCATTCCTGAGAGCTTTGACAATTACGAGTTATCCCTTTTTAAAACTGGTTTTGCTCTGGTTCTTTTTTTCTTCTCTTTTTATATGTTTTCTTGCTAATCTCTCCATTTTCTTATTAATTCTTTGTATCATTTCTCGACTTTCTATAGAGTTTTCAATGACCCATCGTCGTTCTGTATGTTGTTCCTTCATGATCACTTCAGGTATTTCTTCCGTTGCACTGTTCTCAGTAGTTCTCACTATTTTTTCTACCTTGCGAAGTGATTCATCCCATTTAGTATGATTATTTATACAGAAGATCCTTAGGTACTTGATAACTTTCCTTATGTACCTTTCTAAATAATTGAAATTTGGGTGACGTATTGATGTAAATTTTGGTGTTATTCTTTCTTCTGCTAAATAATTTTAAAATCTCTTCCTTTGGAAATACTAATTTTCCGGTTTTCTAACTTCACTCATGTATTGATTTAATGCTTTCTTAACTTCATGGACATTTGTCCTTTTGCAAGGGTATAATTTTATATTTTTTGAAAATATATCCATAATTACCAATATATGTCTGTAACCCTTTCTTGTCATAATTAAATTGCTAACAAAATTTATTGAAACTATCTGTAATTTATTTAGAGCGATTATAGGTTTTGGCATATTAGAATTTTTATAATTTTTAAATTTGGATCTTTGACAACTTTCACATTTATTTCTTATTTCTTTGCACATTGACATGTGTTTCTTTGCTGTATAATTCTTTCTAAACATTTTATATAATTTTCTAGACCCAATATGTCCATATTCTAAGTGTAGATCTGTTAAAATTTTTCTGGCTAATTCTTTAATGATATAATTCTTTGTCATCTGTTTTCTTAAAATATATTCCATCTTCATTTCTTTTTACTTTTCGATTTTTTTCTATATCAGTCATTTTGCTTTGATCTTCTAGAACCTCTTCCAAAGAATATCGACGTTTTTGATTCTTAAAAATATTGATTTCCATTTTCAAAGTTAAGGTTTGGTTCTTTCTGTCCGATCTCGATAAAGCATCAGCTATTTTATTATCTCTTCCAGCTATGCGTTCGATTTTGTAACAATATTCCTGCAACAGCAGTGCCCAACGATGCACTCTACTATTTCCATATTTGTTCTTCAGAATTAAAATTAGTGCTGAGTATCAGTTTCTATGGTAAATTCACTGCCTAATAATAGGAATCTTAGTTTTGTTATGCAAAATATTATGCTACATAACTCCAATTCTGAAGAGTCATATCCTCGTTCATGCTTTTTGAATACTCTAAAAAGAAAATAAATTGGATATTCTTGTTCATTGTACCGTTGCAACAATACACCTGCTAATCTGTCTTTTGATGCATCAGTTTGCAACACAAATTTTTCTCCATAGTTGGGGTGAAATATTTTAATCTCTTTGATGAAATAATTCTTAATTTCTGCAAATGCTTTATCGGTCTCTTCATTCCATTTCCACTTTTGATCATTCTTAAGTAGGTTAATGAGAGGTAATTCCTTTTTTGTCAGGTCAGGAACTAATCTTTTAAAATATCCTATCATCCCAAGGAATCATCTAAACTGTTTTAGATTCTTAGATCTTGGATATTCTTGGATTACTCTTGTTCGCTCTAGGTCCATTTCAATGGTATTTGTTTTAAACCCTAAATTAATGACTGTTTCTTAATAAAATTTGCACTTCTCTAAATTTAATTTCAAACCTACGTTGTCTAAATCTTGTAGAATAATTTTGATGTGTTCTATAGGCTTCTCTATATTGTCAGAAAATATCAAATTGTCATTTATATAGTGTATTACAAAGTCATATTTATCTAGTTTTTTATGTAATGTTCTTACTAATTAGGAACAAGCGCTTTGTATGCCGAACGGCACTACTTACTCTAAATCTGTAAACTACTCCATCCACTTGAAAACCCATGTAGTCTCGCGAAGATTCTTCTAATGGTATTAACCAAAAACTGTGTTTCAAATCGAGTTTAGTGAAGATTTTTGAATTTTATATAACTTGTTACGGCTCTTTCTATGATGTTGGCTTCTAGCATTTTTCTAATTTCTTCATTCACTTGTTGTCGATACTTATATGGTATGGGATAATTCTTTGCTTTGAAATTTTTAATGTTTTTGACTTCTATTTTGTGACTATACTTCTTTGCTATGCGATTTTCTTCATTGAATAATGACTTAAATTCGCAGATAATGGGAATTAAAATATTTATTTTCTCTTCAGGACAAATTATTTGATTAGCTCTACCACTTCAAACTTCTCCTCACATTTATTAGTTATTTTATTTAACATGGTCCTTGCACCATTCATCCTCTTCCTGGTTTATTGGTTCTTCCATTTGACTTATCTCTCTTGGATGTTTGTATATACAGATTTGATTTGATTTAAAACTAATATGTACATTGTTCTTATTATTAATATTTTCAACATACTGCACTTCTAAAAATTTTGATTACTCTGTTGAGTATTGTCGTTATTTGTTGGATTGGTATTATTATTTCCTAGTGGTCTATTGCAACTTCTGCTCCTTCTCTCTTCATTTTGTCTATATTGACTTCTACCTGGTCTTCTTAGATCCTCTTCACTCCTTCTTCTTCTCATTGTGTTCATTATTCTTTGATTTTGATTTGTATTTCTATTCTGATCTCTATCTCTTGTTCTATTTTGGTATCCATTATTCCATTGATTATCCGACTTGACCATACAATGTATGGCATCACACTCCCTCTAAGTCACGCCATGAGCGCCTTTAGGGGAAAATTCACTAAACCCCAGATATCCTAGATATCAAAAGGGTTTAGCTCTGTGGGAGCCCTTGCCAGGTTTTCAGGCCCGTGGTTGGAGTCGTGGCGGCAGTTTCCCATGAATTTCCTGACCGTCCGGGCTGTTCCTAACAGGACGGCCTTTTCCATTTGTTTGTAAAGATGTTCGTCTAGACTTAGGTATTTTAAATTGTTTAATAGATGTTTTGAGACTAGTCCTGTCGTTGACGTAACAATTGGTACAGTTCGTGTGTTGTTCATTTGCCACTGAGTCTTTATTTGAAATTCCAAATCTCTGTATTTGGTTATTTTCTCAGCCTGCTTGATATTTATATTATTGTTGTTAGGAATTGCTATGTCAATTAAAGTTGTTTTCGAGAGACTTTATCTACCAAAACTATATCTGGTCTATTGTGAGCAACAGTTTGATCGGTCAGTATCCTGCGGTCCCAGTACGGCTTGTAGTTGTTATTTTCTAAAACAGATTTTGGTTTGTATTTATAGTATGGTAATCTTACCGACTCTGATAATTCAAGTTTCAGTTCTAGTTCCTGGTGAAGTATTTTTGCCACAGCATCGTGTCGTTCTTTGTATTCAGTTGCAGCGAACGCTTGACAACCTCCTGTGATATGCTGGATAGATTCAGATGTTTGGCAACCGTACCTGCATCTGTCGTTGTTAATAGAAGGGTCTTTAACGATGTACTTTAGGTAGTTCTTAGTTGGAATTACTTGGTCTTGGATTGCCAATATAAAGCCTTCCGTTTCAGGAAACATATGACCAGAGATCAACCAGTAGTTCGACGCTGCACTGTCGACATAATCTTGGTTGACGTCATTTATATGTCTTCCATGAAGAGGCTTCTCTTTGCATTTCAGCAGTTTCTGATCTGTGGTCTGGTGGTGTAATTAGACATGTTGTTGTGTTGATTCATCGACCTGGCACATGACTCTGTGTAAATCACAAAATTCTGCGAGTTTCTGAAAATGACTACGCAAAATAGAAATTTGTTGATCCAATAGTTTGCTTAGATCTGTCAATCCTCTTCCTCCTTCATACCGTGGCAAAGTTGTACGTTCGACAGAGCTCTTTGGATGGTGATTTTGAACTTTTGTTAGTAAAACTCAAACTTTTCGTTCTAATTGTTCAATGTCAGTCTTGCACCCTTTAACTATACCGAAAGAGTAAGTGAGCACTGAACACGCATAGGTGTTAATAGCCTGAAACAGATTTTTACTGTTCAGTTTGGTTTTCAACAGTCGTCTTACCCTTCTATAGAACTCTGCTGTTAGGTCCTCTTTAATAGTCAAGTGATCAATACGTTGAGCCTGCTTTATTCCAGAGTATTTATAAGTATGACCTGTATGCCCCTGCTGTATTTTGCCTTTAACTATATTAATAATTCGTTGTCTAGGCCAAATTTCATATCTATTCTGTTGTTCCTGACCCCTCGTTGGTACTCGGTCTGTCTTCCAACGTCTTTCCGAAGAGAATTGATTTTTCCTTCAAGTCTTCTTTGCCAAGGTGGTATTCGAGGTGTTTGTCTAAATTGGGGAGGGTCTTTGCTTTGGTCTTTCTGCGACCCCAATTGTTCTGTAGATGGAAGTTGCAGCACAGTAGATGATTGTGTGCAGCAACTCTAACGTATTAGCCCCCAAAACATAATTTGGCAAGATAAATTAGTTCATAGCCTGCAAGACGATACCCAGTTTCTTAGAAGATCTTAGTTTGGGAAGAGCTGGTCTAGTCAGTGAATCTGTTCCACTATACTCTATAAGAGCTCCTTCCAATTCGGCTTGGATCTTCTCAAGCAGGTCAGCGTTGGTTGGCTGTTCTTGTTGTAGTTCTTGAGTCTCGTCCGCTCTTTGTGCCAAAGGTGTTCCAGGCTCTGGATCGATTGTATTTCGACCAAATAGTTCGCGCTCCACTTCGCTCTTTATTCTGTCCAATTGTTCAGGCGAAATAAGGCCATTTCTCAAGATGACACGATATTGATCTGCGATTCTCTGTTCAGTAACTTGAAGTTCTGGGTACTCACGACAAAACTCTTGATGGAGTATTTGGCGATATCCAGTCTTGTCCTGGCCAAGGTTCGTAATTCTGTAAAACGTGCGCATTATAAATTCATTCATGGCGCCAGTCCATTTCATCTTTTCAGTCCCGCTTGAGTGAGCGCTGGCTCTTGATCCTGCGCAACACTTTCTGCGGATGGAGTTCTCGTTCTCATTTGACTTCGTTCATGGTGGTCACGTTGTTGTTGTGACTGTATTGGTGAGTGTTGTTGTGGTTCTTCTGGTTCTTGGGCTGCAGCTCTTTGGACGGCAGGGGCCCGCCTCCTCAACACCCTGCCACCGACGTCCCGCATGCTGTCATGTCCAGCGCCGGCTCCAGACATACCCTGACGATCCCCAGGTAGCGGCTCCTTTCCGAGGCATCTCCTCCGTAGCTCCATTTTCATGGGTGGTGTCACCAATTGACCCTGGTGACACAGGTAACTCGGACCCGTGGGGTTGTTACTTTCCAGATGAAATGATTTAAACTAGAACATCCCGTGCGGGTTGTGGAGAAGGAAAGAAAGCTAGGTAGTAGATCAGCGGACAGCTGCCCCTTTAGTCGCCTCATACTACAGGCGGTGGATACCGTGGTACTATTCTAACCCGGCCACCACACGGGAACCATTGATTATTATTATTGCTGTTATTCTGACTATTGTAGTAATTTCTTGAATAATTTCTGTTATTATACGATTCTTTGTTATTTTTATTCTGTTGTTTGTAATTGTTATTCCTGTAGTTGTTACTTCCATAATTATTTTGAAATCCTCTGTTCCAGTTTTCTCTGTAATTTCCTTGATTTCTATTGTCTTCATACATTCTCACGTTTCGGTTACTTGCTTGCCTTCTACCATCTTCTCGTGTGTTTCTTTGAAAATTTCTTATCCTCTGCATTCTATTTAAATAACTTATAAATTGGTTGATTGTCTTTATATTTTCGAGAGATATAGTTTCTGCAGCGTCATTACTGAAGTGTCTAGCTAAATTCAAGACTATCTCTTCTTCCTTCACAATCCGTCATGTTTCCTTTTCTCTCATCATATCTTCCGAAGTATAGCTTTTCTCGAAATGTTGATTGTTATGTCTCTTTCCAAAAATATGATAAAAATTCTTTTTCCAACTGCTCAAAATATTCATATCACCTTCGGTTGAAGCAAACCATAACGAAGCACTATCCGTCATGCTCTGCCTCATTCGGTTCTTTATTTCATCCATGTGTCTAGTGTACTTCAAATGGTTCTGCATAGTGTTGATAAATATGCATTGGTGTAATGTTTATAATTCCACTGAATTTTAGATTAGTCTCTGTTGTTGTTGGTGTCCTATCCCACATTTGATTTAGCCTACTTTCCTCCAGCCTTTTTAATCTTTCCTCATATTGATTTTTTAAACTATCTTCACTTTCTATAAACTTCTTATCTATTACTTCCCGATAGTTCATGATGGCTTCTTTCCATTTTCACTAATATGTGAAACTTGCTTTTCATTTTCCTGGATCCTACCATCCACATCCATGGATTTTTCCTGGAGATCGTTTTCTAAAGTTTCTATTTGTGATATTCTCTCTGCTTTCTCCAGTTCTATCCCTGAATTTAATCTTTTCTCCACCTCCATAGTTTCTTTCTTCATCCTATCTTCAGCCTGTTGAAGACTCGGTGTATGTTTGTAATTTCTCTCATCAGATTTACTTCAAGTTCTTCACTCTTCCTATTTAGATTTTCCTCTAATGCTTTTATATTAGCTTTCATATTTGCTTCACTCTTTTTTATTAAGGTTGTGTTCTAATTCTTCTAATGCCCTTGTATTAGCTCTGGTGTTCTTCGCATTATCGTTTTTCATTTCCTCTAGTTTGCCAAATAAGTTTAGCGTCAGAACTTTCATGTCCATTTCAGGTTCTTGTGATTTTTGACTTACATTTTCGTCTGAAATGACATTGACCACTTGTTCTTCTTGTTCTTCTTGCTCAGCTGTTGTTGCTGGTTCCAGAACAACTTCTTCGTCCTGCTCTTCCATATCTTGTTCTTACAATGGTTGATCTTCAATTACTTCATCAGGTTCTTCAATATGTTCATCACGTTCTTCAATATCTTCAGGTTTATCCTTGACATTTATATTGATAGTAATTATTATTTTATTTTAATTATACTGATATAAATTATATTTTTTTTGTTTTATTATGAAATTAATTAGTTTTTTAAATGAATGAAATGGTTTGATTTTGAATTATAATTTTATTTTAAAATTCAATTGAGATCATTAACATGTTTAAATTACAAATTTTATTGAATCTTTTAAACTAAACAAATATGTCAAACATTATTTCTTTTTGAGCAATTATTAAAATGCAAATCTTGTCTATTAATACCAGTATTCAGAAATGTGGAGGTTTTTTTACTCAAAAATTACCCATATTACTTATTATTATTTACTATGTACACCTAATTACTAAATCATGAAATATCAGCAATAAACATTATCAAATAAACATACATACAAAATTTAATTAAAAACACATTAATCATTGTTTTTATTTTAAATCAGTTTCGTTTAAAATACTTCGGTTTCGTTTTCGTTCGGGTCTTAAATGTCACTTTCACATTAGTTTTTCAACATGGCGATTTATGCCAATAAAATGCGTTGCTCTTTTGTTTATCACGGTTTACTAAGCTTTTTTAAACAAATTGTGTTCCATGTGCACTGCTGCATCGATGGATAAAGACTGGACAATTGTCAAAAGATGACAGGTAATTTATAACAAATCATCAAACATCTGACTTCTACGACAATTAATTCAAATTTTAATTAAACCCTTTTTATTTTGTATCATTAAAATCGAGGAAAAATACTGGTTTTATTGATATATAGAACTTGTCTTACAATTGAGTTTTAGTCTCGTATTTTGCAATTGAAATTCTATGTTATAACATTCCTTTTGAACTTGAATATTTTTCTCTAAAATGATTTCCCTTTATATTTTCCTGTTGAAATGTATTCTTTGAGCCTTCCTGTACCTTTTAATATAATTTTACACTTTTGAAATCATTTTAATTTGGTTCTTAACTTTAAATGAAATTTTAAACTTTGATACCTTTCTCTATTTTCCCCAAAAATTTAAGTTTATTGAACTGTTCTTGACCTATTCTTGTTTACATTATACTATTTGAATCTCTGCAAGTATTTCTAACTAGTTTCCTATCTCTTTGCTGTTATATTGTTACAATTTTTTGTATACCTGAAAACCGTTATACTTTTAAACCTTTCAATTTGTTGTCTACTATCAGAATTTTATATATTTTCCCCCATTTATGTTATTGATTTTCTGTTTTGAACCTTGACTTTTTTATATATGGTACTTTAATTTCAAATGTAGATATTTCAATTCTATTCCTCAAATTAGTTGTAATTCCAGTTTAATTTGTAATCTAATATGATTTTGTATTTTTCGCTACTATGAATTTGATATGAAGATGTGTATTGACTATGCCATGCAAGATTTTCCCTGATTTATGTGAGCTATTGAATATTGAAAAATAATGATCATCCTTTTGGACTTTAGCACTCAATTGTAAGTATATGCTTCATAATTTAGGGTTTTTACAATACATTGAATCATATACATACTCACAATGTCATGTTTCCCTTGTGACGAACATGTTCGCTTTGCTATTTCAAATACCCTAAATTTCATGTCTGGTTATACAATATTGGTAGATAAATTTTGATTCTTGGAACCTATATTATTACATTCAAACTTTATTTCATTAAAATTATCTATATATATATATATATATATATATATATATATATATATATATATATATATATATATATATATATATGTTTGAAAACAAGTTGGCACGGACGGTACTATGTGTAGCTCTCTTGATGGTCCGGGTGTTCGTCCGTTGAAAGTTTTGTCCCTGTAAAGGAACGGTCGCCTGACGTTTCGCCAAAATCTCACTTGGCATTTTCAGAAGGCTTTTCCTCTTCTTCCAACACGAAGGGTGGCTGCAGGTTCGGACCTTTCCGGACTACTTCGTATCCGAGATCCTCGGCTAGGTCGTTCTCCGCTTGGTCTGCTCTCCGTGGCTTCTGAAGTGGAACTGAGCTCTGATATGTACGCGCCGCTATTTATGCTATCTCCCGAGTCCCCTCCTATTTCTTTGCCCCGCCTCCGATTGTGTTGAGGGGACGGTGCCGTTTGTTTTGATTGGGTGACACCATTGCGTTGTCGCAAATTGTACCGATGGCGTGGTTCTGTTTGTACCGTTGGCGGCCGCAGATGTTCGTTAGAAGGGTGGGCGTCCTGATAGTTAGCTACGAGTGACGGAATGCAACGTTCTGGTATTGTTGCGCTCTCTTTTAATTTGTTTTTCTTTTCCCGTAAGATGTTCTTCCAGGCTTGATGCAGGTGTAGAGCTTCGTTACGGTTATTGATTTCTCCTTCCTTTTCAATTTCTATAGCTTCCCTAATTGTTCTTCTTTTGAAGTTGTTTTCTGTTGCCAGATGCTTAGAGCCCTCAAAGTTGATTTTATGTCCTGTTTGCTGTTGATGTTGGAACAGGGACAAGGTTGTGGTCTTGTTTCGTATGCTGAGTTTGTGCTCTTCGATTCGGGCTTCGATTCTACGGTTTGTTTGACCTACATATGCTTGCTCGCATCCGCCGCAAGGTATCTTGTAGACTCCGTGACTCTCTAGTGGACGTTGGTCTTTGGGATTGCCTAGAATGCTTTTTATCGTCTTATGAGGTTTGTAGGAAGTTTTGATGTTGCTTTTCCTAAGGATTCTTCCGATCCGATCTGTCACTCCTTGTATGTACGGAAGGGTGGTCGCTGCCTTTGGGGGGGTCTTGTTGGGTTTCTTCGTGCCTTGGTAGGTCTTGTTGATTCAGGGCTCGTCGTATGGTGTTGTTGCTGTACCCATTCCTCCTCAAGGTCTGTGAGATGGTGTTTAGTTCCTCTTGTTTGTGTTTGGCGTCTGCAATGCGTCGTGACCTGCATATAAGTGTATTTGCTACTGCTTGTATTTGGGAGGGATGATGGTGGGATTTAGCATTAAGGTATCTATCGGTGTGTGTCGGCTTTCGATAGACTGTGTGTTCTAGCTTCCCTGTTGTTGTCCTTTTTAAGTAGATGTCCAGAAAAGGAAGGCATCCATCTTCTTCCATCTCCATGGTGAATTGGATCCTTTCGTGTAGAGAGGTTGCCAGGTGTAGGAAATTGCTGAGTTCCGTATCCCCATGAGGCCACACTATCAAGATATCGTCTACGGATCGTAGCCAGACTTTTGGTTTCAGGGGGGCTGTGTTTAAAAGGGCCGTTTCGAAATAAGACATGAAGAGGTTTGCCACCGCTGGTGAGAGCGCCGAGCACATAGGTGCACCGTCGACCTGTCTGTAAAGTTGCCTTTCAAAGGAGAAATATGTGTTTTTGAGGCAATGTTCCGCGAGTTGTATGATGTGCGCTGGAAGGTCTTTATTCATGGCAATTTGGTCCAAGGCTTCGTCGACGGGGATGCTTGGGTAAAATGATTTAACGTCGAGACTTGCGAGGCGGTCTTCTTCTTGTAAGTTTAGGTCCCCTATTGTTATGAGAAGATGTTCGGAATTTTTTACCTAGGATGCGACATTTTCGACTAAAGGTTGCATGGCTGCTGCGAGGTACTTCTCGAGTTGTTGAAGAGGTGAGTTGAAAGCACTGACTATCGGGCGCATCGGGACTCCTTCCTTGTGAATTTTTGGCAGACCGTACAGCTTGGGGCATCTACTGGATTTTTCTCTCGGGATGAGTCTTTTGCGTATGTCCTCATCTGGTATGAGAGCCTGAATCTTGGATTTGGTTGTTTTTTCCAAGTAGGTTGTCGGGTCTCTCTTTATTGGTTAATAGGTTTGGTCCAGTAGAATTTCTTTCATTTTTGAGTTGTAGTCACTTGTGTTCATGACTACCGTGGCGTTTCCCTTGTCCGCTGGTAGGATTGTGATGTCTTTGTTTTTCTTGAGGTTAGTGAGTGCTTGGTGTTCTGCCCTGGATACGTTTGGCTCTGGTTTTTTTTTAGCAGACCGCAGGATTCTTGCTACGTCTTGCCTTATTTCTTCGGCTTTCTCCGGTTCGACGTGGTGTAGTGTTGATTCTACGCCAGAGATGATATCTTCGACCGGTATGATTGTAGGAGTTATTGCGAAGTTGAAGCCTTTACACAGGATCTGTTTCTCGACAGCGAAGAGTGGATAGTTGGAAACGTTGTGGACCACTTTGTCATAGTCTAGCTGCCAAGTATTTGTAATCAATACGGCCTTTCTATCAAGGTTTTGATGTTTCTTGTTTAATCTGGCTGTTTTGAGTTCTTTGTCTGTTTCTGTTCGAAAGAAAATTAGTTGTTCTGTTGATGTCCAGATTAGTCGGTGGAGGGTGTTGCTGAGTTGCAAGTGTGAAGTCAGTAGATCCCTCTCGGTCATGGCTAAGTGTCGTCTTGTCCGGTGTATTTCCTCGCGCAGTAGCCCTCTTCTGGCATTGTTGAGGATGGTGTCGGTTTTCTTACTATGGGTGTGGTAGGAAAGCTTGGTGAAAGATGGAAGGAGATTTTCGTCTCTGCATTTTATCAGGAAATGGAGATCGCACAGGAGTGTGGTTTTTCTTCTCCTAAGCTTTTCGTAGAGCTTGATGGATTTGAGTGTCTCTTCCCCGTAGAGGTGTCCAATGTTTGAAAACAAGTTGGCACGGACGGAACTATGTGTAGCTCTCTTGATGGTCCGGGTGTTCGTCCGTTGAAAGTTTTGTCCCTGTAAAGGAACGGTCGCCTGACGTTTCGCCAAAATATCACTTGGCATTTTCATAAGGCTTTTCCTCTTCTTCCAACACGAAGGGTGGCTGCAGGTTCGGACCTTTGCGGACTACTTCGTATCCGAGATCGTCGGCTAGGTCGTTCTCCGCTTGGTCTGCTCTCCGTGGCGTCTGAAGTGGAAGTGAGCTCCGATATGTGCGCGCCGCTATTTATGCTATCTCCCGAGTCCCCTCCATCTTTCACCAAGCTTTTCTACCACACCCATAGTAAGAAAATCGACACCATCCTCAACAACGCCAGAAGAGGGCTACTGCGCGAGGAAATACACCGGACAAGACGACACTTAGCCATGACCGAGAGGGATCTACTGAGTTCACACTTGCAACTCAGCAACACCCTCCACGGACTAATCTGGACGTCAACAGAACAACTAATTTTCTTTCGAACAGAAATAAATAAAATTATAAATAATAATAATAAAAAGTAAGCTTAAGTACATAAGTTGGCCATGACGGTTGCTAAGGACTCTACGAAAATGTCATTTTAACAAATGTTCGAAATGCCGACCGTTCACTTCTAAGCACTTATTTATTCTTTTATTAAATGAATTACGAACTTTATTTAATAGTTCTGGTGCAATTATTGCAAATGCATTTCTTATTCTTTCTTTCATAATCTCTTTACTCGTTACTTCCTCTTTATACACAATATCTTTTATGTAACCCCAGAGAAAAAATCCATTGAGGTTAAACAAGGTGAACATGGAGGCCAAGCAACTGATCCGTTTAGTCCAATCCAACAATCACTAAACTTTCTATTTAAATATCGCCGAACTCTTCTGTCATAATGAATTGAAGAGCCGTCTAGTTGAAGCCACATTTTACTTCTTATGTTTAATGGAACGTCTTCTAATAACGGCTGTAATTGGTTTCTTAAGAAATCAAGGAATTTGGCTCCATTCATTGTCCCATCAAAAAAGAAAGGTCCAATAACGTTACCCCCAACAATACCAGCCCACACGTTTAAGGATCATTTAGTCTGAGATGTTGTTTTAAAACCTTTCGGGTTTTCATCACAATAGTAATGAAAATTGTGTCTATTTACGAAGCCATTTTTATGGAAGGTGGCTTCGTCTGAAAACAAAACATATGTTGAAATGTCAGCTTCAGTCTGCATTTTAACTCTAAACCAATTACAAAATTCTTCTCTTCTTCATGGCCAACTTATGTACTTAAGCTTACTTTTTATTAAAGATGCTGAAAATGTTTTATTTTTTTTAATAAGTCGAAAACTATCAGAATTTCGTATAGGTACTTATTCACAAAGTACCTCTTATTTTCGATGCTCAATCTGATTATGATATAAAAAATAGTGGTTTCCATTTGAAAAAATTGAGTTTTTCCAGATTTTGAATTTCAATTTTCGGGATTTTTTTGTACACACTCTGTAGATAATGTCCATACTTTTTTCACAGATTCTGGAAGCACTAAGTTTATTCTACCCTCTCAACGAATGGTTTTCCTAAATTGCTCTTCGTTGTTGTATAATTTGCAATTATCTGAAGGCCTTAAAATGTGAATATCAAACAACATTTTGGTATAACTCGAAAAGGGCTGAATTTAAGTATAGGGTATTATACATGAATTAGTATTAAAATTACTCGTAGAATTTAGAAATACAATAATTTACAGGGTGTTCCATTTGAAATAAGCAAGTTGGTATCAACTTCTGCTATAATAGGGGCATCTACTATTCGCGAAGCTATAGCAATAGAGAAAAGACCCCTCTCTCTAAACCGACGAGATGACAGCTCTCGTCTTCCCACAGCATGGACCTCCGTTATTGGCAGATTAAACAAAGCAGACACGCCCACCAACACCCAACCATCATCCCCTTCTAATCCAGCGCTAACTATAAATAAAAGAAACAGAGCAGACTCAAATTCAGTTCAGTTACCTAGTGACTCTTGGGGATAGGCAGATTGAGGCCCCGAGTTCGTTCTAGACTCTGAAACTCTTTTTCACTTTTGTCTCTTGATAATGGCTCCAAAGTAGGAGTCGAAACGTCGAGTATATAATAAATTCAGACGCGGTTCTCACCCGGAACCTAGCCTTGTACATAGTAATGACCTCGGAAGCCTCTCAGAACATATATATATATATATATATATATATATATATATATATATGCAATTAAGTGGACTGTAAAGTTAAAGTTAGGTGTTGTTTCAAGTAAAGAAAACCTTATATTGTATAGAATAATTCCAGCGTAAATGTATATAAATATGTAAAGGTACAATTGACAATTATATGAATACTAATTAGGCTGACTTAACGGAAAGTTCAAAAGGTGTAGTACTATGTGTAGTTCCAGTTAATGTGGTTCCTTCCAAAAAAAAAGTGCACATACGTTACGGCACGAAATTGTTGTAGAAAAATTGAACTGTACCGCTCGAGTGTCGATGCGAAAGTCTCTCTTCATCGGTCTATTCGACGACGAAATATGTGTTTTTTTTCCAACAAATACATTTAGTACAGGAAAAGAAGGAAAACAAAAGGAATTTAAGGATATCACCACCCAATTCCAATAAATAAACAAATAATGCATTCAGTCTAATGCACTTGAGTATCCAACTTATATAACCTGCAAAAAACTAAATAAATATTCGTTAAATAAACAATGAGGACGAAACATGCACATTTAGTGTGTTTAATTTCTAAATTTTAAATAAAATAATGATTATTTTGGTTAAAATTTTTTTAACAACAAAAAAAAATGGAAACTAAACCAGTTTATAGTTCTCTTACCTCACATTTGCAGCTAGCATTTCCAATGGTGAGATGGAAAGCCTGATACAGGTATCTTGCGACTTTATTATGTACCATAATTTCACTGTAAGTTCATCAAATGATTGAACACTCATACCAACGTAATTAAAAAACATATCTGTATTTGCTCGCAAATCCGCAATAGTTGTATAAAATTCACCTATGGTTAGGCGAAAGTCTGTATAAGGGTGAATTCAATAATGTCTATTTCTGGCTTTTATATATTTTTTGTACACAAAGTAAGCAAAAATTACCCGTTTTTTGTGACTTAAATCCATAGCTGGCGAGAATGTAGACTTTGTATTGCTGACGTTCATTGATAAAATGAAGTAACCTCACTTTGCTTCACAAGAGTTGCCAACCTAAGGGTTGGAACCTGAGATTTAGGGTTAAATTTTATGAACACGGTTATTTAGGTTGATACTTAGGAGCATAAACATTAAAAACACTGGCAATGGACATAAATATTTAGTAATATACTCAAAACGCCGACAGCTATTGCAATTGTATTAGATCTATTACATTGTACAAAATGTGTTACGATGTTATATTATTTTCATAATTAACCTATATCAGTTACAATATGAACTTAACCTTATCATTATTAGTTCTGAAATTTAAAATGTTTTATCCCTGTAATTACTCTATAGCATTACTACGGAAATTACTAAAAAGTGTAAAAACAGTAAACTATTCTATACTTTTCCATTTTGTATCATTTACTTCTCTAAAGATAAATTACAGAAATTACATAGGTACTCTGCGATGTTCATTAATAAACCATATATCTGACTGATAATATCTGACCCATATTAAAATGAATTTATCCACCCTATTGAAACTTACAATTTTTATAGATATGTTTACAAAATTAGTTTCTTTTACCATCATTTGCCTGCGAAGAACCTTTGTTATCTCTCAGATTTACAACATTACGGTTAATAAATGAGAAAAATCTATATGTGCGTACTTAAGTACTTGTTGTTTTCTGAATATACAGCAATTTTCTTTAAACTGTGGTGTTATTTCCCAAGAAGCACTTATACTTGGTTTGCCCGGAAACACAATAAGGCAATTCAACGTACTAAATATATATAATTCGACCAAAATCATTGTTAAATATTTGAAGATAATACACCTATATGAATTTGCATCCTATTAATATAACGGGGTCATGCTAGTGTGGTCAGTATGTCATCTATTCGTTGGTGGATATATGTCTTTTTTCGTAATATCGTTCAATTTTCAGTAATCAACGCAAAATCAGCTGGTTCCATCCTTCCTCTTCAATAAAACAACGGGAGCTGACCATGAACTGATGGATTGCTCAATAACCCCGTTTTGTGACATTGACTCGATTTTTCCTCGACTGCGTATAGTTGCTCCAATGGTAGTCGAATAGATGGTATTCCTATTGGTTGAACATTCCCGTATCTATTCTGCGCTGGAAGAGGTTTGTACGACCGCTATTACCATCTTGACTATTAAAAATTTGCCAGTGGCTCGCGATAAATTGCTTGGCATTCTGCTGGTCTAGTCTAAGGTGTGTCAAATGGTCGGCAAACCGTTCTAAAAACTCTTTACTGGGTCCGGCTACTTTCACCGATGTCTGATACGCTTCCCCATAATTAATGATGGAGTCTACTGGCTCCAAACAAGTCATTAAACATTGCTCGAAAACGTTTTTCTTTAATTATCTCACGTACTTTTATTTCACCTTTAATAATCGTTTTAAATTAACGAGCGTTAACTGGATGTGTCAAATTCACCCCATTTTAAAGGTCTGTTACCACTTTACTGTCCGTCCTTTTGAGCTATCAGTTCTTACGAATAAACAAGTAACTAGTGCGAATGACGCCAATTTTGTCGATAACCAGACAATTTGCTCCATCAAAAGGTCAAAATTTGTAGATATTCATTCCTAAGCCAAAAGTTGGGTAGGCCCATAATGTTATCAAATCAAAATGAAAAACTGTCATTGTATTTTTTAATTCCCTTAACTTGTCGTTAATTACTTGCAATGATACCGTTGTTATGAAACAATAATGTTTGTAAAGAATAATACTTTATTAAATGCAAGGTGTAATTTGTGAATGCAAATAAATATAAACAGGAAACTGACTAATATGTATCATCAAAACAAAAAAGTGTCAGGCGCAACATAAATCAAGTGTATTTGGCATAACTTATGACCTAATGGTAAAACCGTTTTTAAATCAGCGCAGAGTAATTAGCTTCTAGTGAGTTATCATCAAAGAAGTGCAATTTGAACGCAACATTGGAAGAATACAAGAGACTTCTGTATAACGCGAACGGACGTTGTTTCGGACGCTTGCCAATGCTTTATATCGCGTTCTTCCTTTTTTATATCACCATTCGGTTTGCATCAGGGAATTCGTGCTGGGCATTTCCAAAATATGTCATCTATAATTATAAATGAAACGGTGTGTTGGTGCTGGCACGGGTTCTTGGATTTTAGTGAAAACAGATATTTCTACTAATTGGAAGTTTTTGTACCTCCATATCAGATGTAGAGAATTAGAGTTTGAGGTTAACGTATGAGGATTGGTGTGTTTTAATATTCGGGATTATAGCAATTGTTTCATTGTTCGAGATCTTCAATCGTTAAACACGAGGCTATATAATGTCTCTGTAGAGATCTCTAGAATGCCATGAAATTTCAAACAATTATTAATGTTTCTCTTACACGAGATTAATTAAATATTTTTTAATAACAGTTATACATCGCTACATATTATAAAACAAAGTCGTCCGCTTCGTCTGTCTGCCTGAACACCTTAAACTCCAAATATGCCAAGCACATTTTCATACTATTTTTACCAATACAAGAGAAAGATTTATGTGCATAATTCTTTAAGTTTTGTGTGATTTTGTAGAAATATGACGAAGAGTGTTTAAAATGTCCCAAAAAAGTCATTTGGAGTTTTCTTAGAAAACGCTGCCCAATCCCTTTAAGCTATAAGGAAACAATATATGGTGGAAATATTTCTCTTGACCTTTACAACATACAATAGTAATTAATGTCTTAATAATAAAACTCCAAGTAGAATGAAAGTATGTTACATTTAAATCTAATCTTCATGCTCCACGCAACAAGCTTATAGGACACTGCGAAAGAAAAAAATGTATACGTGTCTGCATTGCTACCCCTGCGAAGCAGATAACTAGTTATTTTATTCTCATATTTAGCTAGCAAAGAGTATTATTTGACGTAGTAGAAAAGTAGAGTCCCAATCTACTTTTATTAAATAAGATGGTGGCCAAGACTACCATTGATGTAAGGTGATATAGATTTCATTATAATTAGTTGAGCGAATTTGATAATTTCAGCCCATCATTTAAGTAAACTAAATTATACTGCATGTATGCTTAAAACATAAAATTCACCTCCATCTGAGCATTAGATTTTTAAATGATATGAATTCGCACGTGTTAAGTATTAAAGAATGGCTCTAATTTCCGTTGAAAATTTGTGAGAATTAAAAACCCTACATTTTTTTAATCACCGTTTTATTTTTAAATAATCTACCAAAATTAGAACAGGTAGAAAGAAAGTAGTTTCGATCCGACACTATATTTACAGTTTGACACTCTAAAATTTTCATTATTTTAATGACATTGATGCAAATTTTTTAGGTATAAAGCACATAGATGCCTATTTTATGTAAAAATATCAAAAAAGGAAGGCCTACTAGATATAATTTTAAGAAATACAATAGGGATTATTTTATTCAAAATCTGAATAAATTATTTTTCTCAGCAAGTTAAAACAACGTATTGCCAAATTTATTAATTGATAACGGAGAAGTTAACAATTATGTGTTGCATGGTTCATATAAATTTAAGATTTTTACTAATAATGAAAAATCAGTAAAAAATATTTTAAAATGAATAAATAATTCTAATAAAATGGATTGCTTTCGACTTTCCTCTTCAGAGCCTAACTTAAAGATATTAGGAATTAACAATAAAAAATGTTCAATAATCAAACAAGGCAAAGAATATAATGGTCTGAACACAAAATTACAGAATTGGTCAATTTCATTTTTTTAATTTTATTTTTTTCATGTAATAATCCAGACCAACCAATTACAATTTCTCAGATGTTAAAAGAGAGGCGGAACTTCTGCGTTTTCACCTCCTACAGCAAACAGTTGCAAGTATAGTATTATAATATTTTTATATCTATATATAAATAGACAAAGACAAAACGATTAGGTACCATTTTGTCCTGTCTCTCAATCGATTTTCTTTATTTTTGTTTTGTTTAGTATCTACTGACGACCTTTATAATATTGGTTCATTCACTAGTTAAAATATAATAAAAAAATACATTATTTACGTCCATACTGTCAATGCCAAACAGATAACAGTAACAGTGTCACGATATTGCTTAGGGACAAAATCACTCCAATGTGAAAGACGAATTAAATTATAATAAAAACTAACAAATTTTGACCCGTTCCTAAAGTTATTCTACATCGTCTTGGTATTGAAATAGCACCAAGGAAAATTTATATTACATAATAAGGGCCATTCATTGGACTCTCGCAAGTTTGCAACTTTCACTGATTTGTAAATATGGTTTGTCAACTAAAATAAGAATTATGTTGCAATTGATGAATTTATTTCTGATAATATTTTATTAATTTCAATGTTATACATTCAATTTAAATATTCTTCTAATTTTTACCGTATTATTTATCTTATAATTTGCATAAGATTACAAAAAATGTGAATTAATGCACTGATTATAATATTCGAGACAGAGAGTTAGATCTGGCAGCTCTGAACTCATATTGTGTGGTGTAAGATTACTATAGCACGACGGTGTAAAGGTAAATTGTACATGCAGTGTGTTCCAGATTTCAGCTTCAGTCCCTGCGAAATGTTTTTAACAACTGTGAGTATTACTGATTGATCATTAATTAACAGCAGGTGCATTATATTATTTTATATTTTCCATACAAAACAGAAACAGTCATAGCTGACTATGTGTTTCATTTAAGTTATGATGAAATTTTGGTTGAAGGTTTATTAACATGTACTTATGTTTTGTAGTTATTGGGAATGTAATAGCAGGTATAACATCTTCATACTAACTTTAGAGTTGGTTGATTTCATTTTCTGCTTACGAACTGAAATCGTAAATTGTCAAATGCCAAGATTAAGGTTCTATTTCGTTTTATTTCTTACTTTAAGACTATTGAATATTTTCAGTCTCAAATCAAAAAATATTCTTGAAAAATTGGGTATTAACTAATGTTTTAAATATTACATTTAATATTACTTGATTATTTAATATAATGTTAATATTTATAAAGGGATTTATTTTTTATGTTAAAAATTATAACTACATATTTGAATATATTTAAAGGCCGAATCTTTTAATTATTTTTAGGTGGGGAATCAGTTAGTTACTGTTTTGTGTTCATGCATATTATCTAAGAAACAATTCATTTTATATTACACGGTTCTATTCCGGCAAAATCCTGGTTTTATTACAAGGTAACTGACTTTTACCTAAAATTAACATGTCATTGACATTTTAACTATGTGAAATTAAAATATAAAGATATTCAATGCATTTACTGATTTATGGTAAGTTAGGTACAAACGTCTATTCTACAAAGAACTGTATTTTTATTGAACATATTTTTCCTTCGAAAACAGTCAAACTATTCAGTAATTATATATGGAAGAAGCATTACCTGCTGTTAAATCATGTGATAGTTCAGCCTTAAGCGTAATTTATTGTTCAGTAGTAAAACTGTCAATGTAATAGATCAGTATTGATTTTTCGGACAAGTAGCAGTAACTTTCGTTTTAATCATTCTGTAAGTTTTTGTTGTGAATTAAATTATTTTATTACTAGACTATTTTCACAATCTTCCGAAGGTGTGGTGTAGCAAATTGACAATCAGTGGACAACAAAAAATATATTAAAGATTGTAGTTTTTATAAGGTTGTTGGACATATTTTTTAATTTATGAACTCGATTGACATGGCAAATGACGAAAACTTTTAGGGTACAAAGTGAAATCCAAGCAAAAACCGGAGGGTCACGCACTTTTCAAATTTTTTTGAAATACCTATATTTGATTAAATTTGATTAAATTGTCATAAATATTTTTTATTTTAATAAATTTGTCAATATGACACGAACGATTTGACGCCTTCTTCTACGGTTTCTCCTACACTTTATTTCTGATAGACATGTAGTATTGACAAACGAACCTCAATAATGTTCAAAATTTGATGAAATAGGGTCGAATTTCGACCACTGGCGATCACTAGTTTTTTTAAAAGTACCTTGTGTGTGTGCAGTCGATAGCACTTATAATTCTCGGAAAACGAGCTATTCAAAAAAATAGAGCTGTTTCTGTTGTATCATGTTCATATTGTGCCATTTCATGCAGATGTTAGCCTAAAGTTTCTTTGGACTTTCATTTTCTTGAAATGATTTATCTCACATACAGTGGTTTTATGAACTTCAGCAAAGTCACTAACGCGGTATAAAAGCGGCCAGTTGCATAGAATCACAATGCCATAAGTCGCTGTTCCAATGGTGAGATTGGATTACATCTAAAATAATACATAAAGAAATTTCTATAATTACCGCATTGATCTATGGTTTAACCAGTTTTGTACCGTAGGTAAAATAATGGATACGGTTTCTTTAGATAAACGGAATCTGCTAAAAAAATCATTTTATTATTGTCAAAGATCTTTTATAAAAGACTTTATCAAATATACGATATGAATGTCAAAACAAAGTTCATTAAATGACATTTTACACTACATCAAACATTTTATCCAATATTCTCTATTCATTCAAAATGGTGAGTATAACGTAAGGGTTTAAGGAAATTGGATTTTTTTCTGAATTTTTTAGACTGCGGCAAATATATTAGTATAGAGGGTCCACCTACAGTATTCTAGTCGAGTACAACACTGCGGTTTATCTATGTGAACCTGTGATTTATAGCTCACTATTTAACAGTACAGAATATTATTCGTCGAGTTTTTTCTTTAACAGTCTTTGTACGTCCACACTGTGGAACAACAACTGTCATTGTATCCAATTAACCTTTTGGTTCTATTTAATATAAAACATTATACATAATTTATATGTATTTATATGTAAAATAGAGACGACTTCTGACATAAAACCGTTTAGAAACCGTGTGCAATCACTATTTTTTACCTTTTTGAACCACATTTTATAACTATCATTTTACTCACACCATTTATTTCAGTTACCGGGTATATGCTCCTAAAATTGGTTGAACCCATTTTTATAATTATACCCCGTCCTGCGTCCTATAATTCAAATATCCTAACTGCTTATGCTTATTTAACAAATTTTTGATACACCCTGAATAACAATAATTTTACTCCGCCCTTACTTCAAACACCTTGTATAAGCTATTATTAGGTTCCAAACTATGCAACTTTTTTAAACCGCCCTGTATAACTGTAATTCTACTCCACCTTATATTTCAACCATCCTGTATATTCAACTACTTTTGACAATGTTTAAAGCCGTTTGTGTAACTGTAATTATCTTCCGTCCTATAACGCATATATCCGCTCTGTATAACTCTAGTTTTGCTCCACTCGTATTTCAACCACCTTGTATATGCAACTACTTATGTGCCACCCAATACAATATTTTTAGAAACACCCTGTATAACTAATTGAATTCCAGCTTATATTTCAACCATCCTATGTATACAACGGCTTATGTACCACCTAATATTTTCTACCATTTTACGCGACTATAACTTCGTCTCTAACAGAAACTGACATTCAAATGCATCAAATTGAAAATCATTAAAAACACCCTGTACGATATACTTTCATGGCATTATCATGACATTTAAAGTAGATATTTATGATGAAAATTTGACATTTACCTTGATGTTTACAGTTTTTTTGCATATATTTTTCCGATTTTCAGAAAAATGTTATGTCTTGCGTTATAGAAGCGTAAGGAATCAAGCTGGAACATATCTTTGTATAATACAATTTATAATATTCAAATTGCCTGAGCACTTTTAGAGGGAAAGTGAAGATTCATTGAAAATTACTGAAATCTAGTCCCTTATTTAATTTTTTTTCTGATCTAGAAAACCGTAAATCTCATGTAATAGACAATTATATGGGACCGTTCTGTAATCTTCTTTAATATAATGCAGTTTAAATCATGAAAATTGCCCAAGCCGTTTTTGAATAATCGCTCGACATACATAAAAAAAAGTTGCATACGAATTGATAACCTCCTCCTTTTTGGAAGTCGGTTAACAATCAACGTTCTTCATAGTCTAAAACTGAGATTTTTAATATCACTTCTTTTATAAAAGATATTTTATAAAAGATTTGACAATATAATAGCGACCTAACTGAGATTAACCTTACCAGGGAGT
Source organism: Octodonta nipae (assembly GCA_034190945.1). NCBI lineage: Eukaryota > Metazoa > Arthropoda > Insecta > Coleoptera > Chrysomelidae > Octodonta > Octodonta nipae. Next base: position 168,169,321 of record CM067216.1, on the reverse strand, counting down.
AAATATACACTTATTCTGTCAAAAAACGCTATCAGCCACTTCACTTGAAGGTGAATATACCGGCCCTAAGTGGTACAGAATTTATTAAAAGTTGAAATATTTCGTTCTACCTCTTTTTAACAGTTTTTTTTTTTTTTGTTAATACAACAACATTTTAAAAAGAAATTTCCTTTATTATTTGACATTTTGTGACGGAATACGTATTTTTAAATTACAGAAGATATAACTGTTTGAAGACGCGAGATGTAAGACCGACATCTAGGATTTTCAAGAGAATCAGTACACAGAGGTTCCGTTTCGTGTAATTGCTGTTCTCCCTTAACTCCTAGGACAGAATGTCACGATAAAATTTTCAGGTTACTTCACCTGTCAGAGATATTGAATACTCTCTTCGAGGTGTCATTCCTTTGTACGCAAGACAATATATATTATATATAAATATAATATATATTGTTTCTGGTCGGGAACCTTCATCAGTTGCGCTTCCCATAATTGAATGTCTTCTGGAGAACAGCAATTACACGGAACGGTTCCAGATTCGGATCCTCTGTGTACTGATTCTCTTGAAAATCCTAGATGTCGGTCTTACATCTCGCGTCTTCAAATTTAACGAAATGCATCAAATGCATAAAGAAGTGTTAGAGAGGACATTCAATTGTGGGAAGCGCAACTGATGAAGGTTCCCGACCAGAAACAATATATATTATATTTATATATAATATATATATATTGTCTTGCGTACAAAGGAATGACACCTCGAAGAGAGTATATAACTGTTTATTCAAATTTTGAGTAAAATAATCCCCTGCCTACTTTTTGAAATTTTGAGTTAGAAAATTCAGTCTAGTAGCAGTTTCCTTTCTGATTTAAAATTTAGTAAGTCAGGGTTGGCACTAGCTGAAATTTGTCACACTATACATTATAAAGTAAAATGGTGTTCGTTGGTAAACTCATACCTTCGATTTGGCGATTTTTTAAAGCCAGCAATCAAGGAAATAATTAAAAGAAAATGGAAAAATTGCCAGATAATTGAAAAATTCGGTAAAAATTGAAACTGCCATTTCTGCGTCACAGTTCAAACGATGGTTCTGTATAATTATTTTATGCGCTATATACAGTGTTCTGCAAACAAGGTAGTACGTTAGATTTTTTAGATAAACTAAACATGTTAGAGATTAGATAATTTGGGTTTGTGGGGTTAGTAAGAATACTTTTTTTTAACTAAACTAATTTCAACTGCCGGCCATTTCAGATTATACCGCAAGTTAATTGTCAAACTTTTGGGTAAGTTGTCATATTGATGATGCAGATACTGCATTACTTGAAGTGAACTTGAAGTAAACATGTATGTCTAGTATTTAACGGAGTATCTTCTAATAAAACTAATAGATCAGTTTGAAAAAAAATCCAAATATGCTTTGAAAGTTAATCATCAATGCAGGATAAATGGAGTAATTACGTAATAGGGAATTAATTGTCTCTCACGTGCCCCCCCCCCACATGTCCTTTGATTTATTTCGTAAGAACCACCAAATGTAAAGAAAATACGTTTTTTTACTATAGGATAAATCAACATAAAATCTAAAAGTTTCATTTTGGGTATTTTAAAAAAATCATTTTTCTTCTTTCAGCGAAAGGAACTATAGCAGAAACTGGTGATTTTGTAATAATGTAATGTCAAAAGAGGAATAGTTAAAATTTGATTTGAATTACATTAGTTTTGATGGGCATTATTCACACATCTCATGACTACAACCTGGCTATATCAGTTCACTAGTGGATGGATTCTAGGTTTTTCTAGATATATCTTTTTTGATCATTGAATGTTATATTTATGTGTGCATTTGTATTTGTAATAATCATTGTTTTATTTAGAATGGTGGTAAAATTCTGTAATCATCTTTTGCAGCTCGGTAGACTCGTAGCTTATTAGGGGAATATCGTCGGAGGTTCTCATATTAAGTCTTCTGAATATGCTTTCAAAAGCGTGTGTACCCGGCATAGTCCTCTCTCTATCGGGATTGGAGATAAATGTTCCCAAAGCCATTCTTGCTTTAAAGACCATGAGTAAATATTTTTTAATAATGTTGTATAACATCTGTCTATTTTTAGCACCATCCATATTTCAATAGTATGGAGTGATTTTTCGTAATCAATAAAAGCCATATGAACATGTAGATTAGATTCGTTATATTTTTTCAATAATTTATTGAGTCTAGGTGATCCAAAGTGTGCTCTAGATTGTTAGTGGTCTATTTTTGCAGTCAGTCTGTTAGTGAATTTTATATTACACCTTTTTGAAAATCACGATGACCTCAACTTTTTTATATGATTTAGGAATTTGGCGCAGAAACGGCAGCTGTTCAAAATCTCTATGTTTTTCAATTAGTTTCGATCCTCGGTAATTTTTCAGTTCGCGTGTTATGCCTTCTAGTCCGGAAGATTTATTATTCTTGACCTTTCTGAGTTCGGTAAAAACTTATACGGTGGTAGTATTGTGGATATTTTCATAGCCTGTATTTTCACATTTAGTCGCTCAGTTTGGTTTTCGGCTGGATGAATTTTGTTTGTGTATACATTATAATTCGTTAAGAATTTCTGTTGTGTCTATTAATCCTTGGTTATTTTTACATTTAAGTGAAATCATTTCTTTCTCTCCTACACTGGTCTCTGTTTATCTCAGTGGTTTTCTGTATTATTATTTTTGGCGTTAATTTTCCTGTTGTCTTTACATAGTTCCTTAGTTGTCAACAGGAGCGGATCCAGAGGGGATCGCCCTTTCTGAGAGACTCAGGGTCAGTGAATTTTACACTAAATCGAGAAAAATCTTATACCCAAGAGCTCAAATTGAAGTAATTTTTGTGGGTTTGAGGGAAGATTGACAAAATTCTATACAATAAGCCAGGAAAAACACTATCCAAAGCTATAGAGGAGTTTACCCCTACTAGGTTAATGTCGTACGAGATCGCTCCCTCTAACACATGAACTCGTCCCCTCCGGCGCATGAGACGGCTCCCTCCCCCCTGAATCTGGTCTCTGGATCCGCCCCTGGTTGTCAATTTGGCGAGTTCTGCTCGTGCTATAAGTTTATGGACTTACATACTTTTACAATGTTTTTGTGTTGTCGCTTATTCTCTTTGCTCTATCTTTCTTCAGTTCAGGGAGTTCATCAACAGCTTACGTAATAATTTTTGTAAGCTCGTCTTGTTTTTTGTTATCTCTTTTATCTTATCTGCGTCAGTAGTCTTGTATGGTTCTGTACCTGCTTTTTCGTTGTGAATATATACAATTATTTAACTTACCGCTAATTGGTGGTCACTACCTGTCTACTTTATATGTCACTAGACATCCTGGACTACCAAAGGATTATACTATCGAGGCCATGATCAATTTAGAATCATTAATAATATATGGATGGATAAATAAGACGGTACATGAGAATTGCAAAAAGATTATATTAACAATTGCCTCAAGCAATCAACCAGATTCCTATTAATTTTACAATGACAATAGGCTACAAAGGAAGTTTATAATTCCTGCAAAACTTTTTAGTTACTAAGAAGCAGTGGGCTGCGAAACCTTTCTAAGAACCAGGTCGAAAATGGTCAAGACGAATTCCAGATTTCAAAAATTAAAAACTGAAACTATATAGTATCCGATCATCCTGTCCTGTTAATTATTTAATCATGTTATCTTCAGTTTGTCTTATTTCGCTCACTCCAATTATATCCCATTTAATAACTTTAGATGACCTTCCGGTTCAATTAAGCTGTTATCAGACTGTTTTATATGTCACTATAGTTACTGTGACAGCCTTGCCCAACTCGGTTGTTATTAGTACCCGCTGCCTTTCTTTGTTTTCATCCCTGTCGTGGTCGGGAAGTTTTGGACTTTGGAATAGACTTTGTTCGCCAGACTCCTAGGTGTATAGGATTTGTGAAAAGATACTGCTATTTTTCGATTAAGAACATGATTTCCCCCCAATGAGTGTAAAAGTACACAACTAATTTCTGCTCTCACCAAACTACTAAGTTTTATGACGTAATTATTTTAATAATGACAATATAAATCAAGGAAAATCTGAAATAATTTGGTAAGTTGTTTTTCAGACTAATATATATATATATATATATATATATATATATATATATATATATATATATATATATATATATATCACTATAATATAATAATGAGCTATCCCCAGAAAGTTATATTTAATTATTTGAGAAAGTGTTCTATGTAAGACTTATTTTCAAAAAAAGATATATGTAAATATTCTTAGAATTTGTTTTTAAATGGATATGGTTACTGCTGTAATGTTATCATTTATTTTATTTGAGAAGTTAAATAGGTTAGTAATTCAGATACGCTAATTTTTTGACGAACATTTAAATTAATGTGGAAATTTGAAGAAAAACAAGAACAAATTGAATTAAAAAGACAATATGAATTTAAAATACTAGAAGAAAAACGACAAAATGATTCTCAAATATTAGAAGAAAAACGACAAACGACTCTTGAAATCGAAGTAGATGACATCGATTCTATCCAGAGCCAATTTAAATTTGAAATCAATTCCATTAAAAACACGGTACAAAGTGAAGTACAAGATAGAATCAGTGCCATCCAAAACAAGTTAGAAACAGATAGTAAAAAAATCCAACAGGACTTAAAGAGAGGAAAAAACCAGAACACCATGAGTACCAAAGGTTCTGTTAGCAAACCAGCTCATCTTCGGTCATGTATAAACGGCAATTTGAAGCCGTGACTACAGCTAATCGATGGGATAACCAAGAAAAAAGTACGTCTCTTGTAATTTCCTTAAGAGGTCCGGCCTTAAAACTCCTCCAAAACATTCCAGTCGATGAACAAGGCAATTTCGACAAGATCATCGCCATCCTGGACAAAAGATACGACAATCAATCCCTGAGCCAAGTATACACGTGCAACTAAGCACAAAAATGCAAAAATCCAGAGAGAGCCCTTAAGAATTCGAAGCAGAGATTAGACGTTTAGTGCACTTGTCCAGACCTGCCAGAGGAAACTAAGGATCAATTAGCCACGCAGAGCTTCATAAACGGTATGAGAAATGTGGAAGTACAAAGTAACCTAAGACTTAGCGGTATCATGAACATATCCAAGCCGTGGGTGCGAGCAGTTTCCTTCAACCAGGAAGAGTCAGAGTCACCATTTCAAGCGCTGCTGGCCGGTCTGAAAACACTATTAGAACGGTCACAAAGAACTGGCACCAGAGGGACATGTTGCTGTCGAGTGAAGCTACCGGAACGATCACCAACCAGAAGTAGTTAACAAAACAACCTCACCAACCAGGGAAATTCCGATCAGTCAGCATAAGGGGTCGTATGCTGACTGACCCTCCACCAGCCCCCAGGACAGTATCCATCCGGGGATTTTGCCGAGACAGCAGCAGTCTGGTTACCAGGGGTACCATCAATGGCCTAGCAATCACCATTACTTTTGACACCGGAGCCGCTGTGTCCATTGCCAAGTCCAGGGTCTTGAGGTCATCGGAAATGCGGCCCAGCTAACAACAACATCCAGCAGAACAGTCACCGGCAAGTCCATGCCAATACAGGGTGAGGCAGATGTAGTACTACAGATGGGGGACAACAGAATCCGGCATAGGCTCCTGGTAGCTGATATTGAGGACGGTTTCAAACTGGGTATGGACCTAATTAGCCAGCATGGATTTATGTTCGATCCGAGATATGATGTTCGTCGGTTCCTAAATGATGAATTTTTATTAACACAGTTCAGACACCGCCATAAAAATTTTGGCAAAATCCTTAGCCATAATTCCCTGTCAAACGAAACAGATTATTCATGGACAACTAGAAAGCAATCCTGGGAGCTGCGTTGGAATAGTGAAGCCCATACACATGACTACTTAGTTGGACGGGGTCTAGTTAAAACCGGACAAGATATACCAATTATAGTCCTGAATTTGTCCAACAACAACATCAGAATTGCCAATGGTCAAGACATAGCTTTTTTCGAGCCAGTAGAGACCATCATCAATTGCGAAGAAGAGTAACAGACGTCAGTGAAGGAGACAGGGCCCAGTAAAGGGTTCCTACAACAGTTTGCTGACCATTTGACCCACCTTACACCAGAGGGACAGAAGAAAGCCAAGCAATTTATCACAAAACACTGGCAAATTTTTAACAGTCAAGATGGAACCACCGGTCACACCAACATCATTCAACCCCGAATAGATACCGGAAAGGTTCAACCCATCAGAATACCACCTAGATGACTACCATTGGGGCAACAACAGGCACTCGAGGAAAACTTCGAGTCCATGTTGCAAAATGGAGTTATGAGTTATTATCCATCAGCCCATGGTTCCCTCCCGTCGTGCTATTAAAAAAAAAGGATGGAACCACCCGATTTTGCGTGGATTACAGAAAGCTGAATGACGTCACCAAGAAAGAAAGCTATCTACTACCCCGATTTGATGACACTCAGACCACACTAGTAGGCTCCCGTTAGTTCTCCACACTAGACCTAAAGAGTGTATATTGGCAGGTTGGTCTACACGAAAACGACAGAGAGAAGACAGCGTTCTCCACCAGTAAAGGGCTTTTTCGGAGTCAGGAATCCGTACCAACGAGGACAAGATAGAAGCCATTCGTAATTGGCCAGTCCCAAGAGACAAAGCATGAACTCCAAAGCTTCTTGGGTCTCTGTTCATACTACAGACGATTTGTTGAGGGATTTGCCACCATTGCCGCGCCTCTACATCGGCAGACCACTGAGAAAGAGACCTTCCGTTGGAATCAGGATTGCGAAAAATCATTCAGGCGACTAAAGGTGGCACTCTGTTCCAGCCCAATTCTAGCATTTCCTACACAGCCCGGCATCCTATCCCAGGTGCAAGATGGTGAAGAGAGGGTGATCGAGTACTACAGCCGTGGATTCTCGACGCCGGAAAGAAATTATTGCGTCACCAGAAAAGAACTTCTGGCAATAATAAAGACTGTAGACCATTTCCACAAATACGTCTATGGTCGGCATTTCCTAATCCGAACAGATCATGCCGCCCTCAAATGGCTGCTGGACATAAAGACACCGGAAAGACAACTGGCCAGGTCTATGGAGAAATTACAGCAATACGAGAAAGGTGGAACACCGTGCTGGCCTTTTGCATAATAATGCCGATGCCCTATCCAGAACACCCTGTAGAGCAGAATGCGGACATTGCCTGAAGACCGAACAGCGAGAGGGTATCTCCATCAGACAGATCCGAGTGCAGGCCAATGAAGACTGGACAACGGAACAGTGCATTCAGGACCAAATGGCTAATCCAGGCATCGAACCAATCCTGTCACTCAAAAAGAGAGGGACACCCAGGCCACGATGGGACGAGGTAGCTAGATACTCGGGCATCTTGAAATCGTTATGGGTCCAATGGGACTCTCTAAGAGTAGAGAATGGAGTGCTCAAGGGGGTTTGGGAAAGCACTGATGGCCGAGAAACCAAGTCCCAATTGGTAGTTCCGAAGAAAAAGGTACCAGTCATCCTGATGGAAGTACATAATGGCATTACCGGGGGCCATCTGGGTATGAATAAAACACTAGACAAAATTCGCCAGCGGTACTACTGGGTAAATTACTTCGAAGACGGCTTGGAGCCGGAAATGTGACACCTATGCAGCCAATAAGGGCCCGAAGACCCGGACCAAGGGCAGAATGCAGCAGTACAATGTGGGCGTCCCATTTGAAAGAATTGCCATCGATGTCGCCGGTCCATTTCCAGGGGCTTAACTTCGAATCGAATGTATTCCAGAAGGTCTGCACGATGTTGGGGATCAGGAAAACGAGAGCAACACCATTGCACCCACAGGCAGACGGAATGGTGGAAAGATTCAACAGGACCTTGGAACAACACCTATCCAAGGTCGTCATCAATAACCAGCGTGATTGGGATGAGCATATTCCCCTATTCCTGTTGGCATATCGCTCAGCCGTACTTAATAATACAGGCCTGACTCCAGCCAGGGTCCTATTCTTCGGAAAAGACCTGCGATTACCCTGCGATTTGGCTTTTGACTCCCCCGAAGAACCTTCCCGAGACATCAACGAATATGCCGACCAGCTCCGAGATAACATGCTGGCTGGCCAGTGACTGGATAAAGACGCGATACGACCTCAAGGCCAATTCAATCCAACGGACCAAGGATAAATCTCCCAAGCTTACACCCGCCTGGTATGGTCCATACAAGGTGTTCAAGAGGCTTAATGACGTCGTCTACCGGATCCGTCAAAACCCCAGGGCTAAGTTGAAGGTGGACCATTTAGATCGACTAGCTCTCTACCATAGAGAGGATATTTCTGATCGGGACGATTTGGAATTAAAGGGAGGGCAGTGTTATAAAAATTTATCCAGTCCGTCCCTGTCTTCATTCCGATGAGATGCTGGGTTAATAAAAAGTTAGAACTGGAATTTTGCGAAATGGCGCCAAACAGTATTTTCGATACTCTCTTCGAGGTGTCATTCCTAGATGTCGGTCTTACATCTCGCGTCTTCATAGTATTTTCGATGCTGGGCAGAAAAATGTAGTACGATCGAGAAAGACAATTTACGCTATATAAAGAGACTTTAATTTCAGGAGTTTAGTTTTAGTGCGTGCAGCTTATTTCGTTATGATTTTGATGTAAATGTATAGAATCAGCTGTTGAAATAATTTATGTAAATAAACGTTCTAGAAAGTGTAGTGAATATTAGTTTTTAATTAAATGAACCCACGGAGTTTACAACAATATGTTTCCTGACTAATATACATCGAAGCCATCATAGAATAATGCAGATCATTATGGTTAACTACCTTCTTCTGACTGAGAAGTAAATAAAAGTTCTGTATTGAAAAATTATTTCATTTTACGATTAATATTTTTATAAATATTTCCAACTTTATGACTAACAAATTAAACTGGGGTAATGGCTAAGTTAAAAATCAAAAATGCTTCATCATCCCATCAAAGGGTACGACTAAATTTATCGAATAAGCGTTTAACTTCAGGTTTTTGTCGGTTACAAGTCGTACGTACGGGTTGTTTATTTTCTCTCTTCAAAACATGCCTGTCATAAAAGCATCGTTATCGACTTTGACAGTTAATAGATGCATTCGAGAATACATTAAAAAGAAAAACCCTCTCGACTAATAAAAATCTTGATTCATGTGCCATACATTGACGACAGACAGCAACATCCAAATTATACACAATATGAGGAAATATAAAATAGAATTTCAGCGGTAACAAATATAAATAATTGATGATGTTTTCTTAAAGAAAAGCTGTGCAAAGCGATTACAGATAAAATTTATTTAAATGTTTACGCTGGTCACACGTGCGACAGATCTTCACAACCACCTGCCTTAACTGTATTGAAATACGAATAAGTATAATTTGTACTTAAATGCTTATGACTTGTGACTTGTGAGATAGTGTTAGAATAAGAAGCATGTACAATTATTCTCGGTTATTTAATTATAAGGAATAAAATTAGGGATTGTAAATTTTTAGTATACTATATTTCAAAAAGTTTTCTTCAATTTCTTCAAGTGTGTTATGAATCTTTACAGATGCTCGTATCATATCATTTTGCAGAGTTCATGAAACTATTAATATTACTTTGATAAGCCGAATGGTAGTTTTAACAGCTTAGGTATGCTTGAATGATTAAAAAAAGATTTTATGTTGATAACTAATTTTCAGACAGCCAAGGTACTAAGTGTTTTCACCTCTAGCTTTTTTATAACTACATATGCTGTTTGAAATTTTGAAAGATTGTGGGGAAGTACTCAAAAACCAAAGTTATATTGTGTTGATGTGAGCTTCCACCCTGGGAGTGGTTGGCACCCTAACTCCGAGGTTTATTATTTAATATTACCACGAGAGTAGATACGGAATTAAATTTTAAGCAAAAATCTAAAATGATATTTACTTTTGTAGGTTAATACGTTTGAGCTAGTCAATAAAACCTTTTCTAAGGACCTTTTGCGAATAACGCAAAAACTAAGCAAGAGAATCTGATTAGGTTTATTAAATTATACGTTTAATTATATTTACAATTAGTTACAATTTTTGTATATTGTAAATAGAATTTTTTCCCCAGTCGGTAATTGTTCCGTCTGACTTTAGTTTGTTGGTTGTTCTTTTCGAGGAGTTTAGTCAATAAAGGTAAGTCTGGCCTCTTTCTTCTTTGACAGTTAGGATCATATTGTAGCTTAGAATATGTACCTTCTGGAGATAGCCTGCAATGCACAAAATTGTATCATTGCTAGAAAGAGAGGGCAATAGACAGGGTAAGAGGCTATTTCACCAAGTTGAGAGCTGCTTCTAATGAAATAGGTCCAGCATGTAGTTCATTGGCTGCCTTAGCCCACCAAGTGAAATAGCCTGTTACACTCTCTATTGCCCTCTCGTTCTAATCGTGGACACGAGCTTTTTGCATTACAGGCTACATCTAGAAGTAAATGACCTAAGTATTGTAGCTGTCTCTTGAACATCTCGTTTTGATGGTATTCAATTCTGGAGAATGATTGCTTATGTACTTTCGAACAATTATTTATGTATTTGATACATATCAATGAATATGTTGACGCGTGAAGTAATGATCGACATCTAGGATATTTGGGGAAACACACAAAGGTTCCGCATCTGTAGACGTTCCATGTCACTGATGTTATGCTATCACTCCTAGGTTAGAATGTCACGTTAAAGTTATCACGTTAATTTCACCTGTCAGAAATATTATATGCTCTTAACGAGGTATCATTCTTTTTACAATGATTTTTGAATGGAGGTTGTAGCTTGACAATGAGCGGAGTTATGGATAAAAAACAATAGTAGGTATTTTAGGAAAAATTCGGAGATGAAAATAATTATGCAGGCATTAATGTAAGGGATTTGAGTGAAGAATTACTGCAAATGATTTTAGGAAATTGCAAAAATAGTTGATGATCATTGTGTTACTGCCGGGGCTTCATTTATTTTGTAGGTAATGCTACTTATGGAACATGCCCTGCCGAAATTTTAAATGAAAAAAGAAAGATAAAATACACTTTTGATATTTACTCATGTATTCAGGAGATCGTTGTTGGAGGTTTAATGGTGGCAGTGATAATAAATTATTTTTATATAAGCAAGCAATGATTTTTTGTTGAATATAAAAATAGGTGTCTAAGTGGTTGGGAAATAAACACCACAGTTTAAAGAACATTGCTGTATATTCCAAACGTTTCGGGGTCTAGATCAGACCCCGTTGTCAATGGTTAAGAAACAACAGATAAAAAAGGCACAATTCTAAGATTTAAATTAAAATATTTAACAATGTTTATTATTTGATTTCTGACGTAACTAAGAGAATTTTATGTGTAATATACAGGGTAGCACAGAAATTTTTAAAGATCATATATCATAAAGTTCCTTTCAAATTGGAAGAATTTGAAAGGGAGATCTTCAGAATTTTATGTGGCGCTCCTAGGTGCGACTTTGTTATCAGATCAGTGATCCCATTAAAGATCCGTAGTTTCTTAACCATTGACAACGGGGTCTGATGTGGAATATACAGCAATTTTCTTTAAACTCACTTACGCATTAATAATTCAGTTCAATAACTGCCTTAACAATCTGACAAAAGAGCAACAAGGCTATGCAAAGAATTCCAATCACATTTTGCTATGTTCCGCACGAAATAAATAGTTAAGTCGACCCACTTTCTCTAAAGTCTTATATTTGGGCCTTTTTTATTATTTTTCTGTACCCTACATTTACCTTTGGTGTTTGTCTGCCTTCCTCTTTCACTTGATGTAAAGTGGAGCTCCTTAAATTGAGCCAATTTAAGTTGTCTCTCGTAAGGCTTATTTATCTGTAAATATTGATTACTACATATACTCGAATTGATCAAGACCAATCCGACAGATCGTGTGGGGTCAGCTTCCTATACTGCTACTGCAATATAGTCAGCTCATGTGAATAGATTTCTTTTCAAATGATAGATTCCCCCAAATTGAATATACTACCACTAATCTTTTATCGAATTTAACAATAACAGTTAGTCATAAAAGGAGCAGGTAGATTATTTGAAATTGATTTTATGTTTACATAATTCGACACATTTTCTACATGATTTTGTTTTGTTTTAATGAGATAATTCGAAACACAAATAATATGTATATTTCGTATTTTAAGTATTTTATACGAATCATAAGTTGATTTGATGAAATTCTCCAGAGCTGTGTTTTGACACACATAGGCATTTGTCAACGTAGGTACCACAAACATTAATGAATTTTACTAAGAGGATGGTGTCCAGTACGGTACCTTAAGATACACCAGTTTGTACATCTTTTTCCTTGCTTACAGTTTTATTATTAAAAGGGATGCTGTGAGAGACCGTATCAAATGCTTTAGTTAAGTCTCTGAAAACAGCTAAACTCTGATTGTGAACTTGTCTCTTAAGATTCACAGCTAAACTATTTTCTTAAAAAGTTCGGCGTTGCGAGTGAGGAACATGGCCAGCGTTACACCAGCATGAAGGGATATTGGCACACAAAGTTAAAAACCAAGTGTAAACTGAATTTTAATATTGTTTCCATCTCCAAAATCTATATGAAGTAACAAATAATGACGAAATGGTAGAAACCGTATAAACCAATGTTATAAGGATAATAAATAACTATAGAAAGAAAAATTCAATAATAACCAGAATTAAATATTTTTGATTCGTACACATTTATTCTACACCGATATCTCTCCTTAAAATAGTCACAGTGAAGCCGATCAAATACTTTCACTATATTGATTTGGAAAAATTGTGACTAAATACTATCAATTCTCTATTAAACCTAACCCATTTTATTTTTTTTTTAATAAATTCCTCTCTGTATTTATTGATTCCACACAATAGTTGTTATAAAGTTTCCAAACTTTCTAAGATCTATGTCAGATATGAAATTGAAATGATTGACAATATGAATTAACAGGCTAACAAAAATTCGAACAATTATATAAAAATAGTAACGTTCTTTCAAGTATCAAGAATTTGAAAGAGTTATCGTCAGAATTTTATATGGCCCTTCTAGGTGCATTCCACTAATTCGCGATCAAAGAATTCTGATGTGTCAGAGATCCCATTAAAATAAGGAAAAAAAAATCTTGCATGGCCATGGAGTCTTATCTGTCCCCTACCTTAAGCGATATTTTCATAGAAAAATATTAAGAACAGACAATGCTTTAAGAAAAGAATATACCTTTAGTTTGTTGGCGTTATCAAACAACATCAATAATTAAATATTCAAGTTCAGAAAAGGAACCAACCAACTAAATTTATTTAGGTATTTTAATAACAAAAACACAATCATCATATGAAACAGAAAACGGACTCACACTAACAGGTATTTATGGTGAATCTTCTAACAAAGTTGCACCTAACCTAAGAGCACCACATGAAATTAGGATAACTATTTCAACATGATCAGAGCTTTATTATTTTTAAACGAATGTTTTTTGCTATCCTGTATATGTCAAATAGCAGTAAATTCTCTTAATTACATCAGTTTATATTGTCAAACATTTTTAAGCAAGTTACACGTTTAGACACTGAAATATATAGACTTATCGTGAAGTGTGTTGTTGCTCCTAAGAAGTCCAGAAAAACAAAATGAAGATGCTACAAATATCATTCAGAAAACTAGAGGAGAAAATTGCTATGCATATATTTCATAATTGCCTTCCACTTTAAATTAACATTTTAACCATCCTGAAATCAATATATTTTTTGTAACAAAGAGAATATTCATATCCACATTGAAGCATGTTCAATATAATAGCAAGCTTAACATCACCTTAGGAATGAAATGACACTTTGACGCCAATACTGGATCGCGTGATTGACAGTTTGAAGGCTTTACTACCTGCCCTTAAAGCCCTTCTAAAATATCCAGAATTTAAACTTTAAACGTCTGGTAAATGTCCCTAACATTTAACTTTACAATATTTTCGATTTTATGGATTTTTTATGGCACCCTAGATTGAGTTTTTTAATAGCCCTTTATATGTCACAATTCCGTTGATGTGTACCATGTTAACATAATATATTTGTTCTTTTGGCCTTTTCACCCTCTATAAATACACAAAATATATTTATATATCACCATTATTCTTGTCAAAGTTAGACAGAACATAATAAAGTTTTAGTTAATATTTGTAATTTTCAGTAACGATCTAGTGACAGCATTTGCATTTTGTAATACACATCCAGGCAATTTGAGGTATAAATTATGTTTATTGCCGCACGTAGTTAAAATTAAATTGTAGATGAAAGCCATGCATTAAACAATGACAGATATATAAATACAAAATATTCATCATTAACGACGCATTAAAGTTGATGGGTTAGGTCAGCGATTGCGCCGTATTTAAAAAGAATATCATTAAAATTGCAATACTTGAAGGCAAACGCGGCGAATATTCATAGAGTCTTATCTGATACACTTCCGGTCAGAAAAAAAAATAAATTTCGCTGACCAAACCATCCGTATTATGTTACTTGCGTTGACAGACGGGAATTTAATTCGAAACATTTGTGTGTCTGCGATAGTTAATTACGACGGCAATTAATTATTTAATCTGACCTGTTATCGATTCATACGCGGTAAAAAGTAGCAGCTTTTTAAAATAGCATTACGAGATAATAGGTTTTTGAAAAAAAAATAGGTTAAAATATGGATTTTGAAACAACGTTATACAGGGTATTTCACATTTGAACAACATTGCTATCTAAGAAACGGTAAGAGATACAAAAACGATCAAATGAAGAAAAAAGTTGCGTATTCTAGAGCCCATTCAACCACTTAAAGTAAAAGTATGCTATTTCTTACCATTCTCAAATTATTCAAGGAAAATAAAAACTGTCATTTTATGTTTTTTGCCTCTACCACTTTTCTTTGAATAGATATTACAAAACGGTAAAGGAAACATTTTGTTGACACATTCTTCTTCTTCTACACTATAAGGCATCATCAAATTTTCAGTGCTACATTTCGTTTCTTCTGAGCCTTCATCAACTTTTTTTTGAAATGTCGATAAAGCATTAAAAGATCAATATACTGATATATCATATGTTTTATAAAGATTTTTGGGAGAAAAATGAATCTTCAGAGTAAAAAATGTTTAGTTAATTTAGTTACAAACAAACTGAAATTCTTTAATATTTTCGAATTTTCCAAGTGAGAAAACTTATAGGTTTTCTTGCACTGAAAAAAAACTATTGAACTATTTAGCTATATGGGGGCCATACAAAATGTTTTTGCTCTGATAATTATTTTTCTTCCAAAACGATGAATAAAACTTCACATATAGTTATATCACTGTACTGGTCTATTGATCACTCATCGACATTTTTTATTTTTTTTAAAATAATTGTTAATGATGGCCCGGAAGAAACAAAACGTAGTACAAATTGTAATGTTAGTAAGAGTGAGTTGTACTTAGTTATGATCTTAAACTTACCTACTTGAGCTATTTCGTGTTTGACGGACTGCATGCTCTCACATTTACAGCAATAACTGTCATCAGCATGAATCGTTTTTTTTATACTTTTCATGTTTAAACCCCCATTTGATACTTGTTAAAATTTGGTCAGACCTTAAATAGTCGATTTCAACGTTACAATCCTTTAAATATATGATTTGACATAAATGCGATTGCTTAATCATGTTAAAAAAGTATTGCTTAATGACCTCATCTGAAAATGTAATATTTGAAACATTATATCTAAAGAAAACATGTCTAAGTGCTTCTTGGGAAATAACACCACAGTTTAAAGGGTATATTCCAAAAATAACACCACGAAACGTTTGGAATATACAGCAATTTTCTTAAACTTAGACACTGAAAAATATTCCACAAGTATCATTCAGAAAACAATAAAGAAAACATTTCAGAACAATTCATTAAATAATTACAAATATCTTAGCATTCAAGCTAACTTCAATCGACTGACATTATATTAGTTTCAAAAACCAGCTATGTACTTAAATACCTCTTTGTCTACAATGGAGTTTGATTCAAGTTCATCAGAAACATAAGAATTTGGAATATCATTGCCACTTGATTATGAAAATATTTTCCGCTTCTTCTTTTGCTCCGTTCCTATTGAGTGTTACCATATTGTATATGGATGAACTCTGCATATGACCACCAAAACACTCAGCAGTATCTCGCCACATTGCCTTTGTTCTTACAACGACATTATTCACGTTTTATTTATGAAAATTAGCGTTGTTACAAATATTTTGAGATATCCGTGGGACTTCCTGTTTTCTTCATAGTTCAAGTATTTATTATTTAATTTATGTGTCACAACTAGATAAATTGAGAAGTTCTGTGTGTGATTGCAACAAAACAACTAAGTTAAGACTGTCACTTGATTGTCTTGATTGGAAAGTATTAATAAATCGTACGGTACACAACAAGAACAATATGTCTTCATTGTTATAGAAGTTATCGCATGCCATATTCAAAAACAATTCCCTTTTATAGCATTTCGACGAATGATGTAAAAACTTATTAATTCTCTGAATATACAATTACTCTATAAGCATTAGTCTGAGTCAAATTCTTTTGGAGATCAAGTGAAGTAATAAACAATAATAAAGCGGACACTGTATATTTGTTAAATATACCTAAATACAATAAATATTTGTAAATTATAAAGTAACAATTATTGTCTTAAAAGAAATTATATTTCAGTTTAAATATCAATGACGTACCCAATGACTACCCTTTGCGAGGTAGTTCATATCTAATAATCATCAGTGGAATAGCTGCCTGTGAAACATAATGGGAAATTTCAAATTCTGTAAAATTATTTATCCATTATTTGTTTTCTCATTGCGTTCACTCCTTTTCTGCTGCAATATACATCTTAATACCGACAAGGGTTTCTCAACTCATATTCAGGAATAAAAGAATTCCTATAAATCGAGTAGGTACAATTTAAGTATTTAATAAAATAAAACATGTATATTATTTATGTGTTTAAATACCATTATTTTTGTACATGATTCTATGAAAATAGCAACAAATTAATAACAGTACCTTGGAAACGCATTTTACAAAATATTTAGTTTAACCGTTTTGTTCATTTAGTACATTATCTGACTGTCTTGCTTGTTCATAAAACCTGTGAATTCTTTGCTGTGAGAAAAGGTCTATTATCATTATTCCTCAAATATTTACTCTATTTACATTATTTATATCATTGACATTATTTAGTTATATTATCTGTTATATTATGTGTGTATATATTATTCATTATAATTGTTCGCATGTCCAGCAATATTTCTCATTCTATTCATTTCAACTAGTGTGCTGATCCTATAAAGTATTTTCCCTGATAGTTTACTGCAATCTAATTCATTCATCATAAGGTCGTTTTTATTAACAAACGCACCCTTATGAGTGTTACATATGCTCAAAGTGTTGCTGAGAATTTCGGTTCTACATACATTACGGTATAATCTAGGGTCTTACCTAACCCATGCCGTGTTATTTTCCAAAAAATCCAAACCTGTTGGTTCTTTTGATAAAATCAGGAGTAACAGTCGTCTTACAATAGTTCCACAGTTGTATTTAGCTGAAAATTGTACAGAGATTGGTAATACATATTTATTAGAAAAGTTAATGCATCTAAGCATCGCAAACGACATATGTAAAAAATTAATTTAACACCCACTCAATCAAGACAGAAATAAAGCGGGGACTGATATAAAACAGAGAAAGCAATGTGTGTAAATTAGCCTAATATTATAGATATACCAGCTTATAAACTCCTAATGTTTTGTATCTTGTATATTTTATATCTGTCTTTGGCATTAAATAATAATAAAAATTCTGGCGATTTTATTACTCTCTTTCGCAAAATACTTCAGTGAAATGTTCTTTGTAAGGTCTGTATTTCAACTGAAATGATTGATATGCTAATCAAAGTCTTTTAAGGGAAATTAGTTTCTTTAATAATTACGTCACATTAGTTTCCTTATTAATTTAGTAGTAAGCCAGTTATTTTTAGCTATTATACTAATTGACCGGGAAATGGTGACACAAAATTCCATGTCATTTGTTCCAATATGGAGACTCTTCAGGGGTCTAATTACCTAATGACGAAAAGGAGATTGATAGTCATACAGGGGTCGGATAAATTACAAGTGTCGAGCGATTTGTTCCACTGTTTATTCCGATAGTCGATGAAAAAATTAGTATGGGATAGCATAATGCCATACTTCTCCGGTGTGACTTACCGCCCGCCATACCGACGAGAACACATTAATGCAATTCAACCATTTGTAAGGGGCTAATTTTTGCACAGATAATTATCGTCCAGTAGTTATTCACAGTTATCCGACGGTTCCAAATGGCCTCTTCGCTATTTCAATTGCCTCTCTTACGAGTCTTGATTTCGGGTGTTCTATATTTGCCAGTACTCTGGTGTTCTCAAAGTCCATTTGGTGTGACGTCGTGGTGGCGTGTTCCGCAATGGATGTTGTTTTTTCTTGCTTTCTTATAGCATTCTGGTCTTCATCACTTCTAGCTTGAATTTTTCTGTTAGTTTGCCCCACATAGGTCTTATGACAGTCTGCACATGGAATCTCGTACACTCCCTGTTGTTCTAAAGGGATTCTCGTCTTCGGAGTCCTCAACACCGTACTTATTTTTCTGTCTGTATTGAAAATAGTATCGATATTGTGTCTCCGTAGAATTCTGGCAATACTGTCCGTGGTACCCTTGACATACGGTAAATAAGCCTTGGTTATTGGTGTCTCATGCTCCTCGTCTGTTCGTCTCGGTTTTGACTTTAGGGCTCTTTGAATATTTCGGTCTGTAAATCCGTTTTGTCTCAGAGCTGTTTGTAAACTGTCCATTTCCTGTTTGATGTTGTCCTGGTCAGCTAGTCTTTGTGATCTGGTTAAAGTAAATGGAAAGTAAATGATACAATTATATTTGTCATACTCCTAATAAGGGAAAAAAGTGGTGCCATACTTCAAAAACTTATTATTCGACACGTTTCCAAAATACATCCAATACATAAAATCACTTGTTACAGTATGGCATCATTGTATTCGGGGTGCTTGCATAAAATTTTACCTAAAACCCCGATTAAGAAAAAATGGCACATTGGGACAGCGAATAAAAGCTATTTCATAATCTACAAATAACACTTTGTATAGTTACAAAAAAATCAACATTCGGAAGGCTTCGGAAATATTTTAACATTTAGGTTATGTAAAATTTTGTTACATATTTCTGATAATGTGTTGTGTTTTTTTTAATTAATTTCAATGCACTCTTTTCTTTTCAATTGAGTAAAATGTATTTAAAACTTTTTACTTACCTGATGTAGAAGATTTGATATCAAAATAAAATTCGTGGAATAAAAAATTCTTATCAAAAATGAGAATGTAACAAGTTATTTGCCCACTATTCGTCAACCATATAAATCATACTAGTTTTGATAACTCTTGGTGACGCTATAAGAAGACCAAAAGACAAACTTCTTGCGTTGTTAGGTAGGCGGGAGCATAAACTACACATATGCAGGGAGTCCCTATATAAAATTGTTTTTTTTTATTTTTTGCCACATATTAAAGCATCTTGCCCCACTGTGCGCCGGTATCAGCGCCATGACCATCATTTTCATTTTCGTTATTAGGTAATTACACCCTGAAAGCCGCCATACTGGTACAAATGACCTGGAATTTTGTCTCACCACTTCCCCGTCTATAATTGTACTTTCTTTAGATAGTTTTTAATTGAGTGAACTAAAAAATGAACAGTGAATCGTAGCATCTGTAAAAGTAGGTTTTCAGTATGTATTAAATTATTTTTGAATTACTACAAGTAAGATAAGCCCCAAAAAGTTAAGTTTAGAACTGTGTTCTCTTTCTACTATGTATGAAATATTAGAGTGCAATTTATTAATAAATACTATAAATGTTACTAGTTGTTATAAGATAAGCTAAGATGAAATTAACATATTTATACCAAAATAATAGTTGTATGTCTCGCTAAAGATCTCCACACTATTTTCGCTTTTAAATAAATTATACTATCGACAAGCAAGAGGCACAAATAAGACCCCCGTTGCTAAAGTTTTGTTTTGAATATACAATTTATTATTATATTGACAATATTTTAGATTTGAGGCTCAATTCGAAACCAAATTATATGTCTTTATGTAAGATATGGTTAACAGTTATTAAAAATGTCACTGAATTTGACAAGAAATTGTTAGTAATGGAAAACGAAAAAATTGGTTTCATAACAACGTGATTGCCTATTACAAATAACGGCTGCCACAATCAAAATTCTGATTATTATTACGTTTTCGACTGATAAGGTAGTATACACACCTTTACAACATGTATTTAGCATTTTAGGGTGAAATTTGAGACACATTATAGTACTCTAAACAGTCATCTTCTGCTTTCACTCGGGACGGGAGTTGGCTTAGATATTCCCATCATATTAGCCAGATACCAAAGCTAAAATTTTTTACATTTTCTTCTATTAATATTGTATTGTTTCAGCTTTAGCCCGACAAATTCATTATAAATTCTGTGTGGAAAAAAACTGAAAAAAACTGACTTGAAAAAAAAAGAGAACTGATATTCTTTAATGTCATCGAATATCTGTTTACACTGGCCGGATAGATTACAGGACTTCCCCAGGAATACTTCACTAATTTATTATTCTTATCTATAATCTTTTTGGTCTTATACAGGGAAATATGACTTTTTTAGCGTCTTACACAGGGAATTGAACACAAAGGTAAAATAGGTCAGCTATCCAGGTATCACTATGTTAACACTAACACACTTTTGCTTCTTTACTATTTCTTTTTATGTCAAATCTATTCTTCCCAAGCCGTCTCGCCATTTTGACCGGAAATTCTTAAATAGTCATCAGAATAAGTAATGCTAATGATTATTTCAATCATTAGATACGATTAGCCGGTATTCCGTGGATTGGAATTAAAAGTAAATACCTTCCAAAAATGACATAATATTTCTACTATTTAACTACAATTAACAAATTAATGAGTGATACAAACAAAATGTTTTAAAATATTAATTGAGTATTTACAATACTTTTAGGAAAATAAAACAATGTTTTAAAACAATTCATGCATTTTTTGGTCCATTACATTTCAGGCTTCTAATCAGTTAAATATTGCCATCCTGGGTGGTAAAAGTCACACAAGTGTCATATCTGAAGAGTGCACTCGACTACCGTTTAGATACATTTTAATGCTATCTCATCGACTATATTATAAACATAAATTCTGTTGAAGTAATCATTTAACTTTATTGATAATAAAATTAAGAAGCAATCGTAAATCTTTTTAAGACTATTGCCGAATATTAAGTAAATAGAAGTATGTTATAAACATTGAACAGAAGGAATTTTTTCACTGTTTACCTTACAGACCTTGAAGATTAAAAGTGAACATGTACGAGGAATTAAGATAAAAATAATGGGAGTAAGCAAAACTATTATAATATTAAATTATAAACTTAATTACTGTCGTTCTTTAATGCTTTCTGATCCTGGGATATTTTATGTTTCACAATGGACGGTTCTTTGGTATAAATATATATTTGTAAAATTTTGTAACAAATGTGATGCAGTAAAGACATCATATAATTGCACATCCAAATTTATTTCGAAAAAGTTAGATGACAATGAGAGCAGTTGTTTCAATATCAATGCAGGTATTACTGTTCTTCATCAAATTTTACGAGGATGGTCTCCGAAGTACCCGACCGAACAAAGAAACAAAAATTTTTCAAACAAAATATACGTATTTTTTAACATAATCTCATTCAGCTCTATACACTTTTCCTAGCGAGCCGACAACACTTCTTCATCGTAGGAGAATCTTTGACCACTGAACCATTTCTTCACGTTCGGCAACTGAACATAATACGGGAGGGCTAAATCTGGCAATAGGGTACATAACGTAGCAATTATAACTTTATTTCATTAATTTTGAGTATTCCAATAATTTTGTTATGTGTAAGCTGGTGTATTGCCTTAATGAAACAACACTTTCGTCTTGGCCAATTGCGGCCGCTTTTTTTCCGATTTCTTCGCTCAAACGCGGAAATAAGTTGACATAATACTAGTCATTTTCAATATACTCAATGAAAACCATCCCACGCGCATCCCAAAAAACCGTTGCCATGACCTGGACTGCAGGTGGAACGGCCTTCTCCCTCTTTGAAGCCGGTTATCCCTTTTTAGTCCATTGTTTCGGTTGGATTGTTGTCTCGGGTGTGAGGTGATGGACCCATGTTTCATCCTTGGTTATGAAACGTCCCAAAAATTCTGCTTTATTGCTGTGAAACTTTTCTAAACACTCATTGGAAACATCTTCACAGGTCTGTTTTTTGCTCAAGTTTGAATAAACGCGGCAACCAAACAGCTTTCTCATGTCCAAATTTTCAGATAATATGGGATGTACCGCACTTTTTGAAATGCCTACTATCTCTGCTAACTCGCATGTCATCAAGTATCGCTTTGTGGATTTTCTTCACCACCTCTGGACACACTGGATTCGTCCCCTCATTTGGTCAACCACTGCAATGCTCATCTTGGTAGCTTGTGCAGCCTCGTATAAACCCTGCTACCCAATATTCTACCGTTGTTAACGAGGAAGCAGACAACAGAATCCAGTCCCGCTTTAATATTGGTTGGGCTGAAGCCTTTCGTATATAAGTATTGTATTACATAACGATGACCAATTTTCTTCATTTTCCCAAATTCACTGAAAACGTTCACTATTGTTGGCTACCAAAGAAATACTAATCAACGTGGCGTCTTCAAATTTGAAACATACGCTTCATAGACAGTGTCCTTTCTAATGCACTGATATTTATCAAACAACTACCGCCATCTCTAGGTCGGGTCCGGTACTTCGGAGACTCCCCATGTAGTCATGGGTAACACTGTGAATTTTCCTGTGTTGATACAGTGTGTCTGTACAATTGTCTCATGACACAATAACCAAATTGTTCGAAATACACCGGGTTCGCTACCAACGGCCAGCGTTGTGTCTGAGTTCGTGACGCTATATACTTAACTATTATGAGTTAATGTGCCAAATAAACAATTTTAAAATTTGTAATCGCCATTCAGATTTATTTTTGGTCGATTGCTGAACGAGGTGTATATAATTAATACTGTTATGTTACGTGGGTATTGTTTTAAAAAATGAAAATCAAGAGTAGATTGTTAATGTTCGATTGCACTAGTTCCGCTTAAAATTTAAACTTGGCTTATTTTGAGTGTTCCGTTGCACCACACTTTAAGGTCATTTAAAATTGTCTTAAGCTCGCCATAATTAAAACCAAACCCAAACCCCGACTTAATTGGTATGGAGTGGTAAATTAGCGACAAAACAATACGTTAAAGGTGATTGACAATTGACAGTCACTACCGTTGTGTATATCTAAAAAACTAACTATATTTCTTTTTTGAACCATTTGTATTGATTTATTATTTGAAGTGATTTTAACCGGGCATATAATTAAAAAAATAAAATGAATAATCAGATAGTGTACGAGGATTACGATGAAGATGATGAAATGTTAGATTTTATATATAATGGTTTACCCCGACAAATATATGAGAGAAGCAAACACTTCTATAATTTAGACAATGTTTATTTTAGAAGAAGATTTCCTCTTTCAACGCAGACAGTTCTGTACATTTTGGGATAAATAGAACGTATGTTCGTTTTGCAAATTTAATCTAGATCACTTGGTTTACATTTTTTTTGCAACAATAATGTTTCACCAGTAAATCAGCTACTTACGTGCTTACTATTGGATGCTACAGGTGGACATCTCCAGACAGTAGCTGATTTTAGCGGAATGCATGTGTTAACAGTTTGCCGACTACTCAAAAGGGTGACAGAAAGCCTGGCTAGTTTGAAAAATATTTATATTAAAATGCCAGCTAATAACCAATTACAACACCTCCAACAAAAATTTTATGATGTAGCATCATTTCCGAGAGTTATTGGAGCCATTGATTACACACATGTCAAAATCAACTCTCCAGGAGGTCAGGATGCTGAGGTGTTTAGAAATCGAAAAGGGTACTTTTCAATTTATGTTCAAACTATTTGTACCACGATTTGAGAATACTCAATGTTGCACGTTGGCCGGGCTCAGTTCATTACTCAACCGTTTTTAGTAACTCTTATATTTACAGAGTCTTTGAACAGCAGAATTATCTTAAGTGTCTTCATTTAGGTAAATTTAATATAGAATATTTTAAAATAATTTCATTTAAGACATTTTTGGGAGACAGTGCTTATCCAAATAAAAGCTACTTATTTACACCACTATTAAATCCCACAACAAGGCTTGAACAGCAATAGAATTAGGCTCATATAAGTACCAGAAATGACATCGAGCACTGTTTTGGAGTCATAAAAAAATTCTATTTTAATTAACTTGTGTACATATGGCATTAATAAAATTATAGTGCAAACATCTGTATTTTAATATTAAATAAACAAATTGCACATATAACTAGAAAACATTAAATCAAAATCTTTATAAATTTCTCAGTCTTTCAATTTGTAGCTTTTTAATTTGATGTCTGCTTCTAAATTTTGTTTCTGGAGCTCATGTATTTCTTCTTCCCATTTCAATTTTAAGTTATGAGCATTTGGTCCATATCTCTTGTTACCATTTTATGTTGTAGTTCCAACTCCGCTAACTCAATTTGTCTTTGGGCCAATTTTTAAGGCTATCAAATCTTCTTATTTTCTGGATAACGATTCTGAGTTGGAGGATGGTTGCCGCTTTCTATACTCCAGTTTGAAGTAGTGTTTGCTTCTTTTAGCAGCCCCTGTGTTATTGTTTGGGTTTTTTTAACTTTTGTTCAGTTGGTGTAGATTTATAAGCAGTTTTTATGTATCTCCAAACAATTTTTCAGTATCTTTCATTATTTTCCATTTCCTACAAAATGTAAATTGTAGAGTGATAAATATATTTTTTAATATATTATACCTCTGTGACAACAATTATTATTTCCTGTTTTGTATTGCTATCATCATCGTATTCATTTTGCAAACCAAAGACAGTCTTTTTATTCATTATTGATAAAGTTAAATCAAATGTGGGATCATTACATGTTCCTTCAGGTAGGCCACCACCAGCTCCAATAAAATAATAATGTCTTGCAGCAGCCGTTTTTCTCGTGATTTTTTTTTGAATTTCTTAAAATTTCCTTAAGAGAAACTTATTTCTCCATACCCCCAAGGGACTCTGACTATTGACTTCATGTTCAATTTGACTTCAAACATCCTCTTTGTTTATTCAAGACACTGCATCTGTTCTTTTATTTTCTATGATATCCTTCCGGTTATTAATTAAACTCAGTATTAACAATTTCTCGTCACTCAAAAAATTGACCGATCTGTTTCGTTTTATTTTGTCAATTTATTATCGAATAAGAGCGACTTTGTTAATTAGAATTAATTTTTATAAAGACATTTTCAAATTTCAAACGACATTTTTGACAGAAACGTCAAATATCAATCACGGAAATGCGTTTTCGGGCCTTAACTAAGCAAGACCCGGTGCAATGACACGAAAGTTTAAGGGAAGCTTAACCTTAAGCTAACCTCTTAAGCCTAACCGGTACAAAAAAGGATAAGTTAGTTTCATAAACAACATATAACATTGTACAACTTATTTAATTTTAAGCATGTAATAGTACCGACCATAAGTAAATTTTGATTTTGAAAATCGCATGAATGTATGGATGAATGGAATCATAACACACCAACCCAACCGACAAAACAGTGTTACACATGACTACCCCCGTGTATAAAAATATAACATTCAGAAATGTTACTATTTGCAGTGGTTCATACGATCGCCAGATTTTTCTCGTGGCGTCTCGGTCTCTTCTCGAACATCCGAAACAGGACAATTCTGAAAAAATTTCAGTAAATACAGAGACCACATTTGGCACAACCTGAGAATCTCATTTCTGATCTCGCTAATTTTCTATCATGAAATATTTTTTAGGAATAAAAAAACAGGTTGGCATGGGTAGCAATACAGTTTATGAAATATGAATTCTAACTCCCATCTATAAAATATATTTTTTCATAATTCTATATTTCTTTAATCATTTTAAGCCCAAAAAGAAAGGAACGCTTTAAGAGAAAACGGATGTCAATATTCTTTTGAAACATTTTCTGCGTTTTGATTTTTTTATTTTAGTTTTATCAACATAAAAATGTGACAGTATCAAACTGCAACAACGGGCGAAAACAAACCAACTGAGACATGCTTCAACAAAAAATCCCTACAACAGCACAAAATTTCCACTTTTCACTTAGCCCTTAGCCCTTGATTGTGCCCAGCGGAAACGCGATATTTGCGGCGCTGGCGGGTGGTAATCGCACACACCGCAAAAAGTTGCGGCAAGCGCGATTGTGTCCAAAGTATTCGCGATATTTTAGGGCGTATAACGGCAAGAAGATTGAGTGTAATATTTGTCAGTTGTAATGCTACATTTATCAGTAATGTCGCATACAGAAATGCTCCGTCTTAGAAAAAAGAAATAAGGTAAAAACGAAATACACCAGGACAGATAAGTTTTCGGAGCATTTTACCATCTGTATCGACAATTGCTACTAGACCAAAAGTTCTTCAAGAAATATAGAAGACTTTCGATTATATGGTTGAAGCGATAAGTGATTCTTGTTATCATTGTACTGCAAATTTTCAAGTGCCTACTTCTGCAGAGGAAAGAGATTTTCAAATTCTAAAGTAATATATAACGTTTGCTCTTATTTTTATAAATGTATTACCAAAAAATGTACAAGTTCTAATGAAGTCCGTAATTGACATAATATACCTACACTGTGCTATACACTACATTGGACATTTATTAACTTTCAGAAAAAAACAATAGCATTAGCCAGATACAAAATTACATAGTAATGCAGACACATTTAGCTGCATCCAGCTATAGGTAAAACAGTACCTGTGCGCTGGTTCGGCAACATATAAACTAAAACTTATAACTAACACTTAAAATCTAATTAAATATTTGAAATGATGACAAGGTATTATTGAAAGTAAATCCTTAACATAGATTTAAAATAACAGTGGTTCTAAAATGGTACCATGGGGCTATTTAACAGTTCTCCCTTCTCTTTTCTTATCATTTACAGAAACATATTGCTGCCTATCACTTAGGTAACTCTTACGTAATTTGCAAGACAAACCTCATATTCCATACTATTGTAATTTATTAAGAAGTATGTCGTGATTCTCTTTCCCTGCTTTGGCAGAGGTAAAAAAACATCAATTGTTCGCTGACTAGCACCAAAATTTTTATATGTATAGTGAACTAAATATATCATGGGCTCTTTAGTACCATAACCTTTTAAGAAACCAAATTGGTTGCAAACAATTAATTTATTTAAATAAAAAATCGTATAATGTAGAAAATTTACGCATAAATTTTGCGAAATTGGACACTAGTGACACTAGGTCTGTAATTATTTGAGTTACTCTTCGTTCCATTCTTAAAAATTGGTACACATATTGAATACTTCAGTTAGTGGTTTCTTAATAAATTGGCTGATCCTCTTTAATGTATAGGCATGACTTTATCAACTCCTCCAATTAGATTTTTTAAATAATTTATTATATTTTCTACCTCCACTTCACTTGTGGGGACAAAAAAGAAGGTCGATAGACACCTCACACTACCGTTAAAATTTAAACTTACTAGTAAAGCCTGTTCTTAGACCACTAAATTCCATTCCGTATCAACCATAAATCTATCCTTATAACTTTGATATTTCTTATTCCAGAGTAGATTTCATTTTTGAATATCTGAAATTAATACTTCCATCGCGGCAGCTCAGCGACAACTGCGGACGAAAAAAAAACAAATGAATGATGCAACTACGCAAAAATCCCTACACTGAATCGTAGTTCGCACACCATAATTGCTTTCAAGGTAACCCGATTAGAAGACTTAACAAACCTGAAACAAATGCACGCTGTACAAAAATAACGTACAAGAAACGAATTTCAAAATATTATCATTGAAGAGATAACCAGTCTTTTGCTGACTGGAGTTCATAAGACATTTACCAATATAAATGTATCTTTATAGAATCATCAGCAATAAGAACCCTCAGAATGCTTCAACTTACAGTACTTGTCATTTTCAAATTGATCCTTTAACTTTTAACCGAAATGAAACCAATTATTGAACTTTTACTTCACTAAAATGCTTCTCCCTACTTCAAATGTATGTATATTGTTATATAAGTAATTACTGAAATATACACGTACTTAATGCAAAGCATATTTTATGTTTCCACAACCTATAAAAATATTTTTCACGATATTTGGATAGGTTGACGACGATTAAAATATCTATGAAAGTATTCCTCAGCTACAGGAACTGAATTTTTATGGCATATGATATTACATTCCACCATATTCAGTTTTTCTTGGTTAGAATATTGCATTTTGTCACAATAACTTGTTAATATCCACTGTCAGTTGAGCACAACTAATGGAATTACTCTCACATGAGGAAACGTCAAAGTGAAAACAATCTTTTTCATGGCTACCTACGTTAAAAGTGAAAATAAGAGAGAAAAGCATCCATAACTCTGTTATTTTTATGAATAACTATAGCGAGTATTATATGGTTGAACAGCTCTAAAAATGTCCTTTTTTTGGTTTCATAGCCAACTATGGTTTCCATTCAAAAAAAAGATAAGTTTGTGTCAAATCTCAGGCAAATGATATGACAATCATATTCGGGATACAATTCCCTTCAATTTTGATATTTACACTTTTTTTTATAAAGTCAAAAACAAAGGAGCTAAAGGGATTTGACTAAATCGACAGAATTTCGTTTTTTCAAAATAGCCATGACTTTTTACAAAAATCCGATAGTGTCATTAAATTGGGACAGTAAAACTGCAAATGTTTCCCAATTTAACCATTGCTCTATCTCCGCTAGTTTCCGAGATTCCCATACTGATCATCAAAAACAACTCACCCTGTATAACACTTTGTTGAATAGTTGTAACAAAGCACTTGCTTGACATAAGTGGCATGGCTAATATTAGGCATCAGAATGCGCCACTAGATAGTTTAGTGATTAGTTCATAATTTCACCACCAGTATGCGTACCGTGAAAAATGGCATCTAATATTTTGATTCTAGTATTAACATTGGTGATCGATAGCTACCACTGCTATCCTGGTATAAAAGAAGTTTCCTGTTTTCTTGGAGACATATCCAAATCCACTAACGAAGGGTAACACAAATCAAAGAAAATGAGTAATTAATTTTTTAAATCGTTTGGTGCCAATGCAAATTTTGATTAATAATAGGGGGAAGCATGCGTTTTCAACTATAATAGTGTTTGTCTGGTTTTGGTGCCAAACCATATAGAATATGTGTGTGCCTTTGCTCCATATGTTAAATATTAGAATAAGTTTATTCCTAAAACTAACGCATACACCACATTTTTGATAAGAGTAGATGTTTAATATTTCTTTTTGAATTAGGATGGATTAACCTGTTAACGGGCAAATATTTCCGACAATTTCCCAACCCCTAGCAAATCTATAAGCTTTTTCTATACAACCTGCGCTTCGCCATATCATTATTTTACAAGCTTTTATTTAGTTCACCTGTCCCGATGTTTGTCTGTAATCAAATCTTGCAAGTTAAATTTGGCCTACCTTCCGGTTACAGATTGAGCTTAAATTTTGCATGCATGTTTAAATTGGATGACAATGCAAAATTCTAATGATGGTATCGGAAGGTGGGCATAGGAAAACAACACAAAATCTAATGGTGCAAGTTAAATTCGATCCAGTTCCTGGTTACTGATTGAGCTGAAATTTTGCATGCATGTGTAAATCGGATAACAATGAAAAATTATTACGGCATGGAGCTGATCTGATGATGGAACTGCAAGGTGGCCATATGAACTCGAGTCTGGACTCGTTTGAACCGTCTTGACATGTACTTTGGTGCTAGATGGTAACCAGGGTCTGGTGATGGAGCTGGAAGATGGCCATAGGAACTCAGTAATTAATCGACACAACCGCATCGAGTTTGGGTCAGTATGATTCGTATTGACAAATACTTTGGTTCTAAATGGTAACCATGGTCTGATGACGGAGCTGGAAAATGGTCATAGGAACTCGGTGATTAAAAGACATAACCCCAAGGAGTTTGGACTCGTTTGATTAGTCCTGATGAGTACTTTGGTGCTAGATAATAAACAGGGTCTGATTTTAGTTATTTTTATTAAAATTATTAGTAATAAAAGCTTGTTTTTAAAAAGGCTTTTTTCCTTTTAATTTTATTTATAAAGGAAATGAGAAATGATAAATCACAAAACTCTAAAGGTATAGTTACGTAAATATTTAAGATATTTCCGATACTTGGGCTTGTACCTCAATTAATTAACTTAACTCTCAACTCAAATATATATGTAAATTTTGAGATTTTCGTAAAGTATGAACTCATTGTTCAATATCCAATGAGCATGTAATGTCAAGATTTATTGGTAATTAATCACACATATTTGAACATTACAATTTGTCTACCCTTTCGACTATGCTTTATTGACACTAACTGAATAACCCAGGAAATATTCGAATGTTTGCTCACAAAGAGCTAATCAATGAGTCCCATAAACACCTGCATCAATCAATAGTATGGCTCGAGGAGTGACTTGTGTAAAAGGCCAACACTGAACATAAGAACCGTAACATTAAAGCTTTGTGTGTGTTCATTAGTGGAAAACGAAATACAAGATCATGGCATCATATCCATTTGATCCCTTAAAGGTATTATTTTGATTGCTGATTCATCACTCATTAAAATTATTATTGAATTATTACTGACATTTTCATTCGACCATTTTTAAATAACTTTATTTAATAAATACATCCTTCTCACTTGTTATGAAACATTTTGTAATGTTACTATTTAATGTGCTCAATTTTCGACTAACATAACCTTCACTCTCTTATATATATATAATTACTTTAGTTAAGTAAATAAACTTCAGAGGTATAACCGTAGGACTAATCAAGTCATCATAGGAACCGGAACATCGAACTAATGAAAAAACAAAAAAAGCAGGTCATAAGCAAATTTTTGCAAATTAAATTGTACTGATGGAAGACTCTTATAAAATGTCAACAAATATAGGTGTTTGTTTTTAAGTATATTAACTATTTCCATTTAATTTCTGAAAAATTTCTTGGTAAAGGTCGAATTATGTGATAAGGGTACATCTACTTTGTTATTTTTGTTTAAGACTGTCGTATTCGGTACATTTCTGCTTATTATGTTTATATGTTTATACTTTTCTTATCTCTATATGGGAGTTCGGAATGTCAATAATCCTCAAATGTCGAAAACATTTGCTTCTTTCTATAGTTCATTAGTAGAAAACCTTCCTTTTTTGTCAGGATTACTTTCTAGATTAAGTTTTGCATGCCTTTAATTTTATTAGCATGTTACTAGAAAGGCTGCCCCATGCTAATATACAGTAACTTAAAATTGATTGAACTAAATTGTGTAAATCATGAATGTAGTTTTTTTTCTTCTTCTTCTTCTTCCGGTGCCATCTCCCTATCGGAGGTTAGCGATCACCATGGCGAAGGCTTCTCGATCTTCAGCCGTTCTTATCAGTTCTTCAAAATTCAGTCCCGTCCAGGCTCTTATGTTTCGGAGCCACGACAATCTTTTTCTTCCAATTGAACGTTTTCCCTCAATCTTGCCCTTGATTATGAGTTGGAGGATGTAATACTTCTCTCCCCTTAGTACGTGACCAAGATAAGATGTTTTCCTTATTTTTACAGTGTGAAGGATTTCTCTCTCTTTGTTCAGTCTTCTAAGTACTTCTTCATTTGATACGTGGGCTGTATAAGGAATTTTCAATATTCTTCTGTATGTCCACATCTCAAAGGCTTCCAGTTTATTCAAGGAGGTGATTTTTAATGTCCATGCCTCGACACCATACAGTAAGGTGGACCACACGTAGCATTTAGATAGTCTACAGCGCAGATCTTTATCCAAGTCCTGATTGCACAGTATGTTTCTGAGACGGTTAAAATTGCCTCGGGCCTGTTCTATCCTGGCCTTTATTTCAACTTCAGGATCTAGTTTTGCGTCGATCCAGCATCCCAGGTATTTGAAGCGGTCTACTCTCTTTAACATTACCCCATTTATTAGGATAGGTATAGGGATGTTTTGATTCCGTGATACTGACATTATCTTGATTTTCTTGATATTGATGGACATTCCATATGCTTCGCATGTTGTGTAAAGTCTATCAACTATGCGTTGTAATCCCGTGTCAGAATCAGCCAGTAGTATTGTGTCATCCGCGTAACGGATGTTGGATATATTTACACCATTTACTTTAATTCCGTCTGTGCAGTTACTGAGTGCCTCATTGAATAGATGTTCGGAGTAAATGTTAAAGAGTGTTGGGGATAGTACACAACCTTGTCGGACTCCCCTGCAAATATTGACGTTTTCAGATGTTCCGTTGTTAGTTTTTACGTTAGCGGTCTGGTGCCAGTACAAGTTTTTTAGAAGCCGTGTATCCCTCTCATCTAGCCCTATATTCTCGAGGGCCTTAAATAATTTTTCGTGTTGCACTCGGTCGAATGCTTTTTCGAAATCTACAAAGCATAAATGCAGGTCCTTATGCTGATCATGACATTTCTGAGTGAGTATCTGGAGACTAAATAAGGCCTCGCGCGTTCCTAGACCACTTCTAAATCCGAACTGTTCCATCCCTAGGACAGATTCACACTTTGGATGTATTCTGTTATGAATAATTTTCAGGAGGATTTTGAGTACTTGGCTCATTAGGCTGATCAGTCGATATTCGTCACATGTACGAGCCTGTGCTTTTTTTGGGATGGGAATAAATGTGGATTTCAGCCATTCCTGTGGTAGTTCTCCGGATGTATATATTTGGTTGAATAAGTCTGTGAGGTAGCTAATATTGTCTTCGTCAAGGAGTTTTATTACTTCAGAGTGAATATTGTCAGGACCTGGACTTTTATTGTTTTTCAGATTTCTGATTGCGTTTATTACCTCACTTTTTATTATTGTTGGTCCTGTGTCGTTTGCATTATTTGTGTTCATTTCAATTCTTTCAGCTTTGAACATGTTATAAATATATTTTTCCCATGTTAGGATATGTTCTCGGACCTCAGTTATTAGTTGTCCTTCCTTGTCTATTAGTGAGCTCTGTGTTCTTTTATTTTGACCTGATAGCTCTTTGATTTTTTTGTGTAGATTATATGTGTCGTTCTTGCGTTGGAGTTCCTCAATTTCTTCACACTGTACTCGCATCCATTGTTCTTTTGCTATTTTGATTTCGGTCTTAACCCTTTTTTTTAGCCGTTTGTATTCATTTTCGTTCTTTCCCTTTTGTTCTCGCCTTCTATCAATTAGCTCTAAGATCTGCTTCGTCATCCACTCCTTCTTTTTCCTGTTCGTGCTCGATTTTAGTTTGTCTTCAGTTATTGATATCATTATGTCCCTGATTCTTTGCCACTTTGCGTCTACACTGTCGTCGTTGGCGTCTACTGTTTTCATCGTTAGTAGCTGGTTATTTAGTTCCTTTGCTATCTCTTTCCTGATTGGCTCCTCTTTAAGTAGCGTGATATCCACCTTGTTCTCAATTTTTTTGTGAATTATCTTTTTCAGTCTTATGCGAACATTGACGACCACCGGGTTGTGATCGGATGTTATGTCGGCTCCCGGGAAGGTTTTGGCGCTTGTTATTGCATTGCGGTGTCTATGGTTAATGAGAACGTAATCTATTTGATTCCTTACGATTCGGTTCACTGTATGCTGTGGAGAAGTCCAAGTATATAATCGCCTAGGATGTAGTTTAAACCAAGTGTTTGTGGCAACCATATTCTGTTCTTGGCAGAATTCTATAAGTCTATCCCCCCTGTCGTTACGTTCGCCCAGACCATAATCTCCGATCAGATTATCCACTCTTCCGCGGCCAATCTTTGCATTAAAATCACCCATTATGATGTTAACATCTTGCGGTTTGGTATATTTTAGAAGGGTTTTTATTTCGTCGTACCAGGAGTTCAATTCAGAATCAGGTTTGTCGGCCGTTGGAGCGTATGACTGAATTATATTTATATTGACGCGGTCTCCCGCCAGTTGAATCAGTAAGTTTCTGTCTGAATGAGGTATGAAGTTTGTTACTGATCGACTGGATTTTTCGTCTAGTACAATGCCTACTCCGTTTCGGTGGTCTGGGTTGTTGTTGCCTGAGTAATAGAATGTTTTTCCCATGTATCTAGTATTGCCTGTATGAGGCCACCTTGTTTCACTTATGCCTAATATACTCAGTTGTAAGCGGTCCATTTCGTGACATGCATTAGCCAGCTTCCCTGGTTCAAACATTGTTCTGACATTCCATGTCGCAATCTTGAAATTGTTTTTAGTTTCGTGATTTGTGGTAATCTTCAACTTCGTTTCGTTTATCATTAGCCTCGTCTTTAAGCGTTCTTTCCTGGTTTTCTTCATGTTCAAAGGACAGGGATTTCGCATATTGACGACCTGAGAGGCCCTGTCGTCTGTTTGTGATTGTCCTCCCCTGCCGGATCTTGGTTTCCGAGATCCATGATCAGTATTGTCTGTTTCTTTTTCTTGTAAGCTCATGGTGATTTTACTAGGGATAGATGATGAGGTGGTTTCCCTTTGCCTTCCTCATCGCTGTACAATCGCCGTTTTTGTGGTTTCCACTCCGCCGGTTGTTGTCTGTGTTACAACCATCAAAGTTATATTAACTTGTGCCTGTAACCAGTTTTGACCAGCCAGCTGCTACTGGTCAGTGCTAGTTTTGGTCCGCCCCGGGTATTTCATTTCCCCGGTACCTCCCATATCTAGGAGGCATTCCCCTATCCGCCACCTGGGGAGGCGCCCGATGGGGGACTAGCAACCCCTCACGGGTAGTTTTTTTTAAATATCCGTAAACTGGTAACATTAGTTAGTTAAGTATCTAATTTTTTTACGATATTTCTGTATGATGTTTTCTGAATGATAATTGTGGCATCTCTTGTTTTTATTTTATCTGAGTTCTTTGGGAATAACTACCACATAAACTTGAAAGTCTGTATATTTCAAAAGTCCAAACGTTTCAAGGTCTAAATCAGACCTCGTTTTCAATGGTATGAACACAAATTTAAATTAAAAATTAAGCAGATTGGCAATGAGAAATATCAAAATCACAATTTGACATTAATAAAACTGATGTAACTAAGAGAATTTACTGTATATATCAAATTTGCAGTAAAATATATATCAAATTCAAGGTATTGATGAACAGCTACTGCATCTTTTGCATCGAGAACGCAGTTTCAAGAATGCTGATAAACACACATAATCTCATTTGTATTGTTCTAAAATGAAAAACTAACTTAATTTCAATGAAAACACTATGTATATTTTATAAATGACAAAATCAAATTTAAAATTACTGACCTAAATTAAAGAACGTATTATAAAACTTGATAAATAAATTCGTATTTCATTGATCACTTAAGCTCACAATCTAATAGTTTAATCCTTAACACTGGAGTACCTTTTCATAGGCAGCACCAGTGTCTCAGATAGTGTAAAACTATGATATTTCATTATATCTTGTACTTTTGGGAGCATAGCCAAATCTTTTGTTAGACTGTTAGACGATCGAACCACTTTTTGATGATCTTGTTTGCTATAGTGAAAGATAGATGTAGTATTGAAATGTTTCTGCCCCCACTGAAATAGTTTTTCTGGGTTAGAATTGCATCAGATGGATTGCATAATAAACTGCATTATGCAGCTTCTGTTTAGAATACTACACCAACACCATCTGATGCTCCTTTACCATGGACAGTTGCGCCATGCCATTCAACTGACACACCAAAGTCGTTTTTACAGTCTTTGACTTGATGGTCTCTTACACAACATCTAAAACATTGAGAATTTATGGGTTTCCCTTTAAATCTAATAAAATGTAAGCCTATTTTCTTGTATTTTAGTACTAGCAAAGAGTTAATAGTTGATTCGTTGCCAAAGATAGTTGCCACTAGACCTCTCTTTTGAGGTCTTGTAGCATTTATAGCTATTTTTTGCTTTGTATTTAGTAGGTTTGCTAGGTGCTCACCGATTTCATCTTCTTTTAAGTCACTGCCTAAATTGTATACGTTTATCGCTTTGCTTTTTGATTTTTTGAACAGATGTTATTAAGTACCTTTTTTATATCTTCACCAATTGTTAAGCTGTTGACCTCTTTTTCCATACCTTTGTTTTTTTAATTTATGCTTTATAAATATAAGTAGGTAAATAAGGATAGAAATATTGTTTTATTCGCGAAACTTTTAAACTGCTCTTAAACGGGGATGAGCACACATTAAATTTAACAGCCACTAAGTAGAGATCACCATATTTATACCAAACTAGTGCAAATATAGGATAATGTGGAAAATATTACAACAGTTTCCATGACCTGACTTAAAATTATTTTTATTTTAACTCATATTTCATATTGAGTGCCCTAATTCTTCAATTGTTTGTTAGTAAAATAGTCATCCAACACAAAACAAAAATGCAAAGCTATATGTTTTAAAATAATTATCTCGGCAGGGCTGTAACTATTTCCTTTTCAATCATCACAGGCTATAGTAAAAGTAATAAAATACTGGCGACAGTTCGTCAGTCAATACAAAATTATATAATCATAGAAGTTAAAATGAGTTTGACTTCCTTTCTGTTAATTTTATGGCTTCTTTAAAGCTTAATGATGAGAATTTCTCGTCAGTTTAGGTCATGAAAGCTTCAATATTTTACTGGAAAACATATTAAATTGTCTGCGTAGCTTATTAATTGCACAATTTTATGAATATTGTTACTGGCATTTAACTACGCAGAATAACACATTCTAAGTGTGTCATTAATTTTCGCAACAAAAAAATGGGGCACCCTAAAATAGTGACGAACTTCAAAGTTCAAGATTTTTTTTGTTTTTACGTCAATTCTACTCATCCCTTTAACACAATGAAAATAAAATATTGTATGTTTTAAAACAAATTTTAGTGCCTGGAACATGTTTTTTAGTCCAATTTTTGAATCACCCTAACAGTTTAGAAGATTTGAAAATGTATTACTTAACAAGATGGATTTTTTCAAATCTTTTATTTTTTGGTTCATCCCGGTAACTTTTTTGCTGTTGCAAACGGCGTTGAGTTAAAAAATACCATATATAACCAACACGCTAACGCTAGCATCTAGAAATATCTTTCGCCTTCCATGGCATTTTGTTGCGTGTTCTTACAATACACATGGATATTTGGTATTAATTTTAACCACCAATCCAGCCTTTAGGAAGCACCTTAAACGGCATGTTAAATCAGAGAAATAGGTTTTTATTACAGATGATAAATATCAAGAAAGATTCCTTTTTTAATAGTGTAAAATTGAACGTTGCAACAATATTTTGCCAGTTTCTGAAAATAGGAGTAATCCTCTCTTCGAGGTCTCATTCTTTTGTACGCAAGACAATATATATATATATATATATATATATATATATATATATATATATATATATATAATATATATATATTGTTTCTGGTTAGGGAACCTTCATCAGTTGCGCTTCCCACAATTGAATGTCCTCTCGAACACTTGTTTATGTATTTGATACATTTCGTTAATAGGACTAAGTCCTTTATTGTTAAAACATTCGGGAAAATAAATATAACTTTTCTATTTCTTACTTAATTATATTCATTAGTCATATTTAAAAAAATTATTTGTGTCAGTTACTCGAAAATACTCCTAAATTTAAAATAAATTGACTTTGCTTACTTACCTATCACTTAATAATTTTTTTTTTCTATAATTTTTAAAGTACGGCGAACAAGTCAATTTTTTAATATTTTATTTGCAAATTTTAACAATGCTCCTCAAACGTGGTCTTCTATAACATCTATTTACATCTAATTTTACACGTGTTTGGATGGGAGTTAGGTAATGTTTGTCCCTACTGGACAACTAGCGCTCTTGGCTCATTGTTGGATAATAGTTACGATTGTATTTTGTTTTATATTTTAGTTTGCAATGGTAATTCAAGAATTAACACAAAGTTTCAAAACCGAATATACAAAATTATATAAAGTGTTCCATGAGAAAGATTACATCTTTCAATAGCAAAATTAAACTCATTCTCGGACATAAAATTCACGTCAGTAAACGTTTACAGATAATTATTGGTAAGATTTTAACAGCAAATTCGTAGAAGTAAACTACTTAAATAATAAAAAAAAAACAAAAATACGAATTTATTTTGTTTTTTGTTCATATAATGACGAGTAATGAAGAAATAGTAATGCCGTATACAGGAAAGTTGTAGAGAACAAGAAATCCTTCTTAATGAGTGTTTATACATCCTGATTGGATCTTTTCTTACCGAGTAAACTCTCAAAACTGCTCAAAAAATTGAGTTTTTTTCCAAAAATTTATAACATTCTGGTAACTAATACTGGAATATTAGTCATCGTCAAAACGGTAGTTTATGATATTAAGTTTATATGGGCTCATTTAAATAATTTAGAGTTATTTTGCACATCCCACCGTATTGAGACAAGCCCAACCGGGATATACTAAAGATATTTTAAAAGTCCATAAACTCCACTTCAATTTGTCTATCTTGGTTTTTCGCTTTAGTTCCGAGAAATTGGTTTAAAATAATAGTTAACATTGCATAGCCAACCAGCACTGACAATAGCCATAGAGGTATTATACGTAGAGTGAATTAGGTATGGGCGTTACTGTAAGTGGCAGTGTAATAACAATAGAAAAAGAAAGATAATATAGGGTGCTCTTGCTATGTCTCTACCCTACCAATAGTAGGCGTCACCAATGACACTGACCAATCAGGAACGAGCCGCTTATTCTCTCTCTCTCTCTCTCTCTTTCTATTGCTATTACATGAATTTCTTCATCATACGTATAATACCTCTATGACAATAGCTGTCACGGCGCATGGACGGATGTAGAATTTTCTTAAGGTGGGGACGCGAGATGAAAATTATAGTAAATTGTATTATTATATGTTTTTTCCCAGCAGTTTATTACGTTTTTATTTACATAATTATTGCCTGTCCATACTGGTCTATTTTCCATTGGTTTATCAAGTCAACCTGGTGACTACCTGTACTTTAAGCCAAATTTCAAAAGCAGTATGAATACATTATACGGCACTATGGAAAAAATCCAAGATATATGAAGTGAAGTGCATTTTATAAGCTTTCAAAATATATTTGCCATATCGCTATCGAACTTTCTTGGTTAATACGATACGTTCTGTAAAATAATTCTAAAATTTATTTAAATTGCATTTCTGCAAGATCTACTTAAAGTACAATATCGATCTTTAGCTTTATTAATTTCAACGTTATAAGCTAACATTAGGATGCAGATTAAGATTCCAGCTGTTATTACAACCAAGTTATAAATTTTTTTAAATAACTCACTTTATATCGTTTTTTTTTCAGCTTTTCTTTATGAAAAATACTCCGATCAAAATTTATAAACACTAATTTTGAAAATTTTCTGATTCTCAACAATTTTTCTATTGACGGCATTATGAACAGATCATTACTTTTTACCCTATAAGCAAAACATGAAAGTACCCCATATTTTTGGGGCTCAAATACCTTACTTCTATGGGTTTGCTGTTAAAATTATGTCAGTTACGACTTATAAACTATTATTTACGTGAGGGCTTATGCGATTTGCTGTTGAATTTTAGGTCACTTAAAAATCTCTATTGGTATATATAGAATTTGTAATAAGCTTCTATACAATTTTAAAATATGTGACATTATTGTATTCCTTAAAAAAGGGGCCAAGTATCGATATCACCCAAAAATCAAGTAGTTTAGCTTTGTAGTATCTTTTCAGAAATTGGTATTTTTTTGAAAAAGTGTCCAATTGAGACCACAATTTTAGCCTACGTCTAAGTATCGTATCGAAATTATATAGCTTATCTGATATATACAAGAGGGTTTATTATATATTTTTTACCTATTATATTTTTTGTTATAACCGGCGCATTCAGCAAAATATTACTTGGTGTCTGGCAGGTTTTTAATAGAAAGCAACATCAGTAAAAATTTCGGTGGTTGTATGTATAGGTTATAGGTTCGGTCGAATAAATAGTTTATTTATTTTACATACTTCATAAAATTCATTTACACCGTATATTCATTTATTAAGTAAAATCTTCTTTAGACTTTTCTTAAACCAAGCGGTTTCAGTGATGGCGGCCATGAATTGAATAATTTTAGCCCAATTGAATCTGAGTTGTTAAACAATATTTTCAATTTATT
The DNA here is from genome assembly GCA_034190945.1 of Octodonta nipae. Classification (NCBI taxonomy): domain Eukaryota; kingdom Metazoa; phylum Arthropoda; class Insecta; order Coleoptera; family Chrysomelidae; genus Octodonta; species Octodonta nipae. Next base: position 168,128,767 of record CM067216.1, on the reverse strand, counting down.
TAAGGAACATGAAAGCCCATTTTTAACCGACTTCCAAGAAGGAGGAGGTTATCAAATCGTCGGCACTTTTTTTATGTATGCTCATTGATTATTCAAAAACGGCTTGGGCGAATTTAATGATTTAAACGGCATTGTATTATGGAATATTACAAAAAAGGTACCATATAATTTTCTATAACGTGTGATTTACGGTTTTACAGAAAATCTGAAAAAACAGTAATTAAGGGACTACATTTCAGTGAATTTCAATAAATCTATACTGTTACCTCTAGCACGGCACACCAATTGGAATATTTTAAATTGTATTCTATAAAGAGATGTTCTCGAAATTCAAGCAGCAAGCAATGTAGCACTTGAAATATTGGGCGAAGTAAAATTACTCTTAGGCAGGTGGGTTCAATAAATCTTATAAATAAATGTGATATTGGGTGGCACATAAGCAGTTCCATATAGAGGATGGTTGAAGTATAAGGTGAAATAGAAGTAAAGTTATACAGGGGGGTTCAAAAAATGTTGTATTAACTGGCACAAAGTAATTGCGTATACAAGGTGGTTGAAATAAGAGTGACGTAAAACTATAGTTATACAGGGTGGATAAAAAACTTACAGAAATGGTTAAATAAGCATATGCAGTAAGAATATTCTAGTTATAGGACGGAATGCTCAAAAAATGTTAAAAGCAGTTGCATATACAGGATAATTGAAATATAAGGTGGAGTGGAATTATCGTTATACAGGAAGGTTAAAAAATTATCAAGTATAGAACATAAATAGTTGCTTAGACTTGGGATATTGTGAGAAGTAAAATTTAAATACAATTATATGTATTGATTAGTGTTCTCAAAAGTGTCGACATAAAAATAGTCTCCCTGAAGCCAGTAACTACGCTGAGAGTAATTCAAACTGGAAAATATCTATATATATATATATATATATATATATATATATATATATATATATATATATATACATATATAGTCTTATCTTTTTAAAAATGTCAGGCAGCCCAAAATAGTAATAAATATAATCATTACATTTTTTTTCAATGTCTAGTAAATATGACTATTTACTATGCATATTATTATTCCATAGACACGTCAACTGTGAAATAATTGCTTGGGGAGGGGCATATCGGGGTTATATAAAATTACTACAAAATTTACAAAATATTGTTTGTACTAAATATTCTTAATAAAAATAATTTATTGTTACAACATAACACATTAAATCTTAAACAGTCATTACTTTCTTAACATTTTTTATGTACGAAAGTATTACTGGATTAATATAATATAACTTGCCTTCGGGTCAAGTGTCGCCAGACCTATGTAGAGGTAATTGTGTTCCCTCTATAGGGAATTTTAATAAATAATAATAGAATAGACTTAAACAACTTGTAGCATCCCATAAGATACTAAAAATTCGTTAATAAATTTTATTCGTAGTGTACCGAAGAGCAATCAACTAAACTAGATTTTAAGCATGCCAAATTTCCTTAAATGCTTCTAAACTTCTCATAAATAAATTAAAAATGGAACTCTTAATTTACATGAATAATTACACACCATTATATTTCATCCATACATTGAAGTTTAATATGGCAGAGTGTCTGTCTACCGAATACAGATAATAGTAAACAATTAATTTAAAATAAGCAAAAATATAATACGAAACTTTGTCGCATGTGGTATATTTTATCATAACCATAAGAGCCGCTGACTGGACATCGGTCCGTTAAAAGGGATAGAAGCGGCACGTTTGAAACTAGATCTAAGATATAATCCTTTAAAACAACACAGACGATCTAATGAACATGACAATATGCAGATGTTTTGTTTTACGTACCCACATTAAGTTGAGTGAAAAGAAAAATACTTGTTGACGCTATCTTTAAAAGCTATATATTAACAGAAGGCGTTAATTTCGTAACTAGTAAATCAATTTTACTCCTAAACTAACACTACCGATTTGTTACATAAGAAACTAACATCAAAGTTATCTAGTTGTAAGATATTTGGCCAAGAAGACAAAATTAAATATTAGTTATTAATACAATAATATTTTATATTTTTATTAGAAATCACGTCTTTTAATATAATTTAAGAAAAATTATGAGAAATAGGAAATGTTAATATTTTATCTGGAAGTTATATAAAATGAAATTGACAAATAAGACATTATCAAATATAATACTATCTTTTCCAGATTTTTCAATGCATTGAACGCAAGACTATATATTGTTTCTATTCGAGAACCTTCATCAGTTACGCTCTCCACATCTGACTGAATTCTCCAATAATTATTTATGTATTTAATAATAATAATCTTTATTTACCCAACAGGACAGATTCCCAATTACAGGGTTGTATGAAGTACATATGAATTAACTTTTATTCTTACAAAGCTAAGCAAAATAGAACAAGAACATAAGATTGACAACAATAAATAATTCAATCAAATGTAATTAATTGTGTTAAAAACCCTAAATAAATATCAACTGGTTAAGTTAATTTATTTGCCTTGACACAATCTAATAGGCCACTGAGAGAACATTTATTAATGTCGCATAAGTTAGAAATCTTATTAAAGCAGTTACACATGTTATATATCGGTGATCTAAGTAAAACACCAGTTCTAGTAGTCTGACAGTAGAAAGTGGAGTGATTATTTAGCCGAATGCCAGGTCTCGGTATATGAAAACAAATTTTACCTAACAAAAAGGGACAATCAATTTGACCATTAACAAGATAATATAGAAATTTTATAGAATAAAACTCTCTTCTGAGCTGTAAGCTGTCGATACTAAACATGCTTAAAACAAAGGTATGTTCAAAACCACGCTCAGGGTACATACCATTCGAACTAAAATGTAAAAATTTCAAAAGTTTTCTCTGTATATTCTCCAACGCTTGATTATGAACCTCATACAGTGGAGACCAAACTAGCGAACAGTATTCCAACTTAGATCTAACGTAGGCGAAGTATAGAGTTTTTAGGGCAATAATATTAGTGAAAGACCTGCAGTTTCGTATGATAAAGCCTAACATTTTCAGAAATCTTACTGAAATGATTAGAAAAGGTTAGCTTTGAATAATACAAAACGCCCAAATCTTTGATAACTTCACATCGTTCTAGAATATTGTGATTTATAAAATAATCCTTAACAATTTTTAATTTTTTCTTTGTGAACGTTATTACTTTGCAGTTTTTAACATTTAACCAAATTATATTCACACCACCGGGCAGCGCGGTTTAAATTGAATAAGTTGAAGACTTAAACATCAGCCATCGTAAAAATTTTATTATACAATTTAAGATCGTCAGCATACATTACATGCTCACAGTCCATTATTTCACTTAGATCGTCGATATACACTAGTGGAAAAAATTAAAGGATCAAAAAATAATTCCAAATTTTTTGACGTTATTCAAGTGTCTGGTTTTCGCCTGAAAATGGTCGTACCGGACTTTAAAAAAAAAGTATTTTAAAGCTTGAAGTTTCTGGTTTTGAGACCTGATGATGAAAATTTTTTTTCAAGCAAACGTGTATCGCTCAATCCTAACGAATACCATAAGAATTTTTTTTCAAAATTTTTTCTATGTTCTTTCTTGGTCTATGAACATGTAAAATTTTTTCGAAATAAATCGCTCTATTTATCGGATAAGTTGTTTATTCAGCTTTAAATTGTTTTTTTGAAAAGTTCAATACGACCAGTTGTCGCTAAGATATCGAACTTTTAATGGAAAAGGATCTTTTTGTGTTTAACCATCAATATCTCAGCAACCGTTGATCGCACAAGAAGAGTAAGAAAGGTTCTGAAATCTTGAACAAACACTCCATAAAAATCAGCAACGGTTTTTTGAAAAAAAAAAATTTTTTTATTTTTTACATTAATTTGAAAAATCAAGAAAATAAGCACTTTTGTTGGCTTTTGGGATCATCAGGCGCTAAATTGGAAATATCAAGAAAACCAGTAATGTTAAGTGTGCCTTTTACAGTTCAATATGCCAACAAAAACCGTACAAAGTTTCGTTTAAATCCATAGAGCTGTTTTTTTGTTTTCTTCGATCGAATTTTTGAAAACCTTGAAAAGTTGATGATTTTGATTTTAAATGATCATAACTTTAGCAAAATGCAAAAAACTATATTTTTTCTGTTTCTTATACAATATCATTTATAAATCTGTTTAAGATTATGGGAAAACAAAAGAGAAATTGGAAAAAAAAATTTTGGAAAATTAAAAAAAAATTTTTTTAACAAATTTGTATTCTTTTTTAATAACCCAAAAAAAAATAAAAAAAAATGGAAGAAATTTGAAATTTTTTTAATGACTTCAAAAAATTTATAACACGATTCTGTTATTGCATTCCATTGATTTTCTTGATTTTTAAACTTCGACTGAATTAAAATTTTAATTAAATTTCAAACAAAGTTGATATACCCAATAGAATTTTGAACTCGATCTAGACGCTTTTCAGAAATTTATTATCGTTAGTTTTCGTGAACTCTTAAAACGCTAAAAAACAGGTTTTTTCAAAACCACTCCTTCTGCGTTACAAAAAATTTCATAAATTTGCAAAAAAAAAAACAAGTTGCTTTCCGATCATGATTAGAAGGTATTTATCAGAGCTAGAGGTTGCTCGTTTGATTACTCTGCTCGAAGAAGGTTGCAGTCAACGTGATGTTGCCATCCGGATGGGTGTTAGTTAGTCAATCCGTCGTATCTCGAACGTATGCACGATACCGGGAGACGAACCAATACATTCGTCGTACTGGACAAGGACGCCATCGTGTCACGACTGCTCGAGATGATCGAGCAGTTGTCCGACACGTTCGACGTGAGCCTTTCATCAGTGCGAACATTGTGGCAAGAAATTTTGCAAATTGGGTACAACAGCGACACCAAGTACGAAACATTTCTTCCCGTACAGTCATCAACCGTCTTCGCGAAAATGGGTTAAATGCACGACATTCTAATCGTGTACCCATGTTGACAGCGAGACATCGCCGAGAACGTTTAGCGTTGAGACAATGGAGAAATGTTTTATTCACTGACGAATCCAGGTTCAACTTATATGGAAGCGACCGACGTCCGCTTGTTTGGCGCCGTCGTGGTGAACGTTTTCGCCAGGACTTTGTTCGTCCGACTGTCGCCTATGGTGGTGGGTCAGTCATGGTCTGGGGCGTTTCGCGAGATTGGAGAACACCTCTGGTGATTATGCGCGAAAACTTAACAGCTCAGGGCTATATTGACCAAATTTTGAGACCAATTGTACTGCGTAGACGGCAACGTCAGAGGGAGTTTATTCTAATGCAAGATAACGCACGCCCACACACAGCCAACATCACCAGACGCTTTTTGGAACGCCATGACATCACTTTGCTGCGGCATCCACCAATGAGTCCAGACCTCAATCCCATCGAGCATGTTTGGGACATAATGGGTCGTATCGTCGTAATCGTGAGTATCCAAATGTGCAGAACTTGGCCACATTAGAGCGTGCACTTCTGCAAATTTGGAACACCATCCCTCAACCTCAGATTGCCCGCTGCATCATTATGACTGAACGCTTAGCAGCCGTTATTGAGAACAGGGGTGGCAATACCCGTTATTAATATACCTGACGAACGGGCAGACGAACATACATACACATACACACAAACACTCAAATACACAAACGCACACAAAAGAAGCGTAAATCCGATCGGGCAACCTTCACGGGGTACGCTTTGGGTCATTAAAAAAAGAATACTAATTTGTTAAAAAAAAAAATTCCAAATTTTCCAAAATTTTTTTTTTCAATTTCTCTTTTGTTTTCCTACAATCTTAAACAGATTTATGAATTATATTGTATAAGAAACAGAAAAAATATAGTTTTTTGCATTTTGTTAAAGTTATGATCATTTAAAATCAAAATCAACTTTTCAAGGTATTCAAAAATTCGATAGAAAAAAACAAAAAAACGGCTCGATGGATTTATACGAAACATTGTGGGGTTTTTGTTGGCATATTGAACTGTAAAAGGCACACTTAACATTACTGGTTTTCTCGATATTTTCAATTTAGCGGCTGGTGATCCCAAAAGCCATCAAACGTGCTTTTTACCTAGATTTTTCAAATTGATGTAAAGAATAAAAAAAATAAAAACTTTCAAAAAACCGTAGCTGATTTCTGTGGGAAATTTATTCAAGATTACAACACCTTACTTAATTTTCATGTGCGATCGGGGGTTGCTGAGGTATTGATGGTTAAAGACAAAAAGACCCTTTTTTACTCAAAGTTCGATATCTCAGCGAGAAGTGGTCGTATTGAACTTTGCAAAACAGAAATTTAAAGCTGAATGAACAAATTATTCTAACCATGTAGTTGTTGATTGAAAAGAAAAAAACTCAAGTTCGTACACCAAAAAAGAAAACCAAAAAAAATTGAAATTTTTTTTGTTATGGTATTCGTTAGGATTGAGCGGTACACGTTGCTTGAAATTTTTTTTCTCATAAGATCTCAAAACTAGAAACTTCAAGCTTTAAAATCCTTTTTTTTAACTCCAGGGCGACCATTTTCAAGGGAAATACAGCTAATTGAAAAACGTCAAAAAATTTGGAATTATTTTTTGATCCTTTAATTTTTTCCACTACTATATAAGAGAGAAAATGTGGACCGAGGATGGATCCTTGCGGTACACCTGATGTGGCGTTGATATGTAATGCGTTGTGACCATTAAAGGATACATATTGCTTTCTGTGCAGTAAATAAGACCTAAACAAGCAAATTAAACTTTGTGAGAAACCGTACGAATAACACTTTTTCAATAAAATCTCACGATCGACACGATCAAAGGCCTTGTCAGTATAAATAACATCAACCTGCCCTTGACCGTCAATGATTTCTGAGGTATACTGCGTGAGAACAGCAAAGTTTGACAGGGTGGACCTGCTTTTTATAAAACCTTGTTGACTAGGCGCCGTAAGAGATTTGATAGTGGGATTTATTTTATTGTACAAGACGATCTCAAATATTTTCGTAAAATTACACATTATTGATATATTGATAGTTGGTAATATCGCTACTGTCACAATTCTTATGAATGGGGCAGATTTTAGGCATTTTCCATTTCTAGGGAAAAACTGATGTTTTTAGTAACAAATTAAATAGGAAAGCGAGAGGAGAGGCTAGCACATATGCACAATCCTTGACAAGAAATGATGGTATTAGACTGGGCCTGATGTTAATTTATCTTTTAGTTTCTTTATGGCATTGATGTATTTAGTACATATACTGAATTTAAACTTTTTTTGCAAAATGAATTAGTTCACAGAGACTCCAAATTATACTGCGTGTAATGCCGTTTTCCTGCGATTCCTAAGACAATAATATTGGGTTCAATGGATTGAAAAAATTCCAGAGAAAAGATATTATCATAATTTCTTTGATAGTCTTTAGAGTCTCTTTGAGCTTGTTTTTTATTATATATATTATCAAATATTTTTAAAAATTTCACCAAGGTTTATACTATAAAATGTTGGCTTTTTATCACTGTATTTCCAATAAAAAGCTATTTCAGTAAAAAAAACATTGTGTGGTTTTATGAAACCATCGTGACAAGTGAGAACCTTTCCTCGGATTGTAGGCAATTAACTGAAAATTTTCAGAAAATGATTCAATTTAGGGTCTTAAAATCTCATTTTTAATCTTATCTTAATTATTGAAAAACGGGAATGATAATACTCGTAAGAAATCATTAGCAGACAAGATATCCATCTATAAATTTTAATTTCATCATTCAGATGATATATGCATGTTAAAAACAGAACAATATTTATTTAAATCATTAAATCATTTTGAACTTCAATTATTTTATTAATAACTTCATCTTCGCATTGAGTATCAAAATCTATAAATGTAACTAAGATTTTATGATAACTAAAATAATTTTTTTTCAATATATATATATCGATAAAACCGCATCGATCTTAGTAGCATACTCGTGGTTGATATATTTCTCTCATATTTCATTTCAAGACTAACGTATTCAGTAAGTGAAGCAGATTCCTTCTAACAAGAATTTGCGAATATATTTCTCGAGAAGGGAAAATTAGTGCCGAAAACGTAGCAAATAAAGCTAAATGAAAACCCAGATAATCCATATCATCTATTTTTTTATTTACTTTAATACAAATTGACACGATTTCAAGATTCTGTTGTCATCAATTTGACAAATACCTGGACAATAATCTCCCACACCAAAACTGGCTTTGTTGCTGTGCAGAGCGCCTTTCACGTTACCCCTACTCCCCGGCCGGCTGTAATGCAATATACGAGAGACGGACGAAACAATTTGAGGCGATGGAATGAAAGTTTTACTTTAAAAATATTTATTAATTCACATAAATGTTGCTAAAAGGCAATAGAATCAACGATTGGGTAACACAGTTACATCAGAAACTCACGATTACGATATAACTATTTCTGTCCACTGCTAGATGTAGGCCTTCCCCTTTTCTCGCCACTATTCTCTGTTCTGTACTTCTCTCATCCAGTTAGTTCCGGCAGTTCGTTTGATGTCATCAGTCCACCTGGTGTTAGGTCTACCGATAGATCCTAGTCTTGGTCAGATGACAGATCTACTTCAGGGAAGTGCCTCTGCCCATGAGAGCCTTAGTTTATCTCCTACGACCATACGGGGGAAACCATTCTCACTTTCCCAATCTCCTATTCAAACCTACTCTCCCATCATATTATTCCCAAAACCATACACCAAGATGTCTGACCAACAAGGTGTATTAAGGCTAAGTCTCAGCCCGATCTAATGATAAACATCAGAAAGTAGAACCACTTAATCCCCAACTCCCAGCAAGCTACTTTTCATAGCTGTCAAAATTGAGATTTTTTCCAAAAAATGGCAGAAATTGACATTTTTTTGGCCAAATTTCGACAAGAGTTACTTTAATAATCTCTTTCTGATTTCATTTTATATATATGTGCAAAATTTGAGCCATCTAGAATCAGTCGATTTTTCCAAGGTGCAAAGCGGCACGAAAAAGGAACTATATGGCTCAAGGGACGCCATGTGTAGCACGGGGGTGTTCTGGTCCAGCGAGTCGTGGGGGCGGTACCGGGCCGTTACTGCAGACAAGTGCGGGAAGGAGGGGGAGCCGTGGACGTGCGCTACCGAGGCAAATTTGGCAAGGGGGAGTATGGCGGGCGGGCCGCCAGGTGTTGTACGGGAGAGGACAGGTACAGGGCGGGCGATCAGTGGCAGCAGGGTGCATACAGAAGCGGCACAAGGTGAGACGTGTCAGCACGACGAAGGTAGGTGCGGCCCAGGGCATAAATGCGGCACGGAGGCAGGTGTGGAAAAGGGGGAGGTGCGGCACGGGACAGTTTGACGGCTGGGCAGGTGTAGTAAAGCTGGTGCCTATGTTGTAAGTTGCAAGGGCGTATAACAAAAATAAAAAATAAGATGCAATACATGGCGAGGGCGGTATGGCTAGGTTGCCTGTTGTATCATGTATATATAATTTTGGTAATTCCTATAATTTTTAATAGCGTATTTACTTATTGCCTTCTAAAATTTTTAGCCCAATCTGAAGAGTATATACTGTAAAATCTGACTGGATAAGGTTAACAAACATTATTAAACAATTTATACTCTATTTTTTAATTATTTGTTGAAGTAAATGAGAAAGTTTTGTTCAGGTCGTATTCCCATATGATTCTTCCCACAAAAATTGATCAATATATATAATTTTAACCAGTAGCTCTCTAAAGTATTTAGAGTGGATAACAGTTTTATGTATAAAACCAAAGTTATGCAAATTATTATATTATCCGGCCAAATTCCAAATCTTTGTTACTGAAGACCTATTCTCGACATATCAAATATAACCTTTTTTACTTGGTACATCGTATATGCCTGCTACCCATTGTTTACTAACTAATCTTCCACGATTGTGTTTGCGCTTGGAGACTATCGATTCATCCTCTTGAACATGACCTTCACCTCCTACAATAATTTGTGTTTCTATATAATAATTACGGATTTACTGAATATATTTGCCTAACAAAAGTTGTCCATTTTTTAGTAATTTCTTATTTAAAATATTGCGAATGTGCCAGTACACTTGTATTACTTTTTTCATTAATTGAAAGCGTTTCAGAAGTAACCTCACTCCGAAGCCCATTGCCCAATACCATGGTATCAACAACACTACCCTAACAGTTTATGTTATTTCTTTAAAAAAAATTCCATAGAAAATACGGTATTTTTCTTTAGAGTTTTTGGACTCTACATCCAATTTTATGCTTAATTAAGTGATAGTCTAACAGCCACTCATACAGTTCTGTCATTTTTTAAAATAAACGTTCACTATATCAATAATAATATTTGAAAATTCAGTTTCCATTTTCAAATTGTTGTAATCCGTTGCCGTAATGTCAATATTTGGAATTTACAATGAATTTGCTTTAGGGATTCATATACTAAAACTGTACAATATCAAAAGGATTGACCCTGGTGGAAGAATATAAAGTGAACAGCTATGGTGTGAAAAATATTTATTTAAGTGAATAAAGTGAAGTTAGAGGGCATTTTCCATTTTAAAAATTAAAATATCTCTAGCTTTTTTAAAAATACGGTTTTTATAAATGGAAAAAATAGTGTTCATTTGTCCGTTATATAGACGAGTCTTCGCTTATTTCCGAAAAAATAAATGTATCGAATTTTTAATCTTTCTTTTAAGGTCACAAATTTACAGCAGCGTTTGTTCAGTTTTTTAATTTTTCCACAGATTTCTGAAATTAGTGAGCACCTGACAATTTTTAAATTAAATTATCTAACTGTTTAAAAAATACCTTCTTTATAATTAAAAAAATACTTATTTTATGTTTATCTTTGTGTTATTTAGATGAGTATATTGAAATTTTAATCAAATATTCTAATTTTTAATACTTTTTTCAAGGTCACAGATGTGATCAAAGTTTTTAAAAGTGCTTTAATTTTTTCTTTTTTTCCTTGTTTTCTAACTTCTTGAAAAAATCATATTCAATCGCGTCATAATTCTGATTCAGTATTGGCAGACGTTCATTGTTTTGTACAATCTTACAATCCAAGGTATACAATAATGCTTGAAAGTTAAATCTATACTTTTTATGTAACAAAAGTAGCCACCTTACATGTGACGTGATAATATTATTATAATTTTCAAAAATTATAATTTTTTTCCTGAAATATTTTTTACAGTGAAAGGAAAGAAAATTCATGATTTATTAAAATTTTTCGAATAATGATGCCTAATTAAAACATGTGATAATAAACTAGTTACGCTTTTCATTAAGTGTTTCAGTTTAGATTTTATCATAGGAACAGTTCCCCCAAATTTGTTTTATCAATAAATCTTCGGATTTCTTCATTCGAAGGATATACTTTATCTTTTAAGAATTGCGTAAAATAAAATAAAATTTAAATTTAAATACTTCTTTAATAGTTGTTTTTTGAACAATTATTTGTCTGTATGATGTTTGGATATGAAACGAAAGTTTAAATATGTTAAATACGGCTTATATTTAAAAAAATATATGTAATCGATTTTTTTTAAATTACCTATTTTTTGCGACAACTTGGCGATTTTATTTCTGCAAACACTATCCCTAGAGTGGGTTATCCTTTCATCTGTTTTAAATTTATTAATCTGCAAATATATGTAAAGTATATGTAAATTTAATATTACTTACCATTTCCTCCTTGACATCTTTATGTGATAAGATTTACTTATTATTTTCTGATTCATGTTGACCTAAAATATCTTGTTCTTCACTGTTTAAATATATATCGTCTCCCTCATCTAAAATATTATATTTATTTAAGTATAAATCTAATGGCCCAATAATTGCGTGGGCTCCTAATGAGGGGGTAGAAGTCCAACAAAATCCCACCAAATTTGAATTAATGAAATCAGGTCAACTTTAAAATCATTTTTACAGATAGCATTTTTACCGACTTCGAAAAAGGGGAGCTATCAAGGCAGTTGATTTTTTTATATTGCAAATCCATCTCGAGCATAGAAAATATATATTTTATATGTTGAATTTCTCGAAAATATATAATATTTTATATGCCTGAATTTCCCAATTTGTAGTGAACAAGTATCAGATTTCATTCGAGGAGGTTTCTGCCGCACCAGTTGTGGTACATAGAAGAAGTATTATTAATACTTAAATATTTAGTGGCATGAGGCAAAATACATAGAGATATCAAATAAATTTAGTTAGTTAGAACATATAGAGTAAATATAACTCGAGGGTGGGAAGAATAAATAAAACATGTAATTAATGGATGACGTCTAATAAAGGTACGATTCCGATCCACGCGGCAGACGGCAGACGGCAACGGCAGACCGCCGACAGCAAATGCTGTGGTACTTCTGTTGCCGTCGTATAGATTCCGAAGCCAACAGCAGGCACTGCAGTTGCGGCCCAGCATTAATAACTTGGGGCTGTTTCTTCGATGTACAGCATTAATAATCAAATGTTGCAAGTGTTATTACAAGAAGAAGCAGACGACGATGATTTATTGTTGTATTCTTACTTAAAGAGAAAACTTATACTGCCATTGTACCGAAATAGACTGGAAGAAGGCTCTTATGAGACTCTAATAAAAGCGAAGACATTTTCAGAAGTTATTGCCATATCAATAAAAAACAGTTTAATTCTGTTATCTCTTTAATTCATAATGACCTTGGTCCGAAAACCTTGCGGGACGCAATTTTGCCAGAAGAGAAATTATTCTGCCTGTACACTTGTATTACTTACTTTAACATTAAGGTAAGCTAATAAAAATTATTTCTTAATAGTAATAATAATATAGAAGAAGTAAACTAGTAACATAAACAAGCTAATTATTAAAAAAATTCTGTGTTTGAAGAAATTCCTTCATTTTCTGTTTGATGTGTCAATTCCGTAGGATCCGAAAAACTGCTCCGAAACACTTGTCATGGCTGACTCAGTCCTAGTAGTATAATAACCAGATGTGGTACTATAGTCTGCCGCCAGTATCTCATATTTCGTGAGAACTTCAAAGATTTCTTGTTTGGCTTTTATATGAAATAATTTTGTTGGCAAGTTCTTTAAAACATGTTCAATATGATTAGCAAATGATTTAAACTCATCATCAGGTCCAGCCATACTTTTCATCAGCGATAGTCTTGCATTTTCCCTCTCTTTCATATATGATATATCATATCATCTTTAGTGCGTCGAGGACAGTTAATTATTCTTTTTTGATTACCAAATTCGTTGTTAATGCTAGCATTCCCTTGCTGGGTATTAACTTCAGAAAGAGTTTCTTGGTGGATATTATTCTGTGCCGATTCTGCTGAATCTTCATCCTTGTTTTGTGATGAAAGTGATTCATCTTCTACAGTATTAATAGAAGGTCTTTCCTGCGAGACGTTATCTAAGAAAGACATTAATCTGTATAATTTGCATTTTGTGTGATTGCTTTTTGGAGCTTCTGAACCAGTGGGAAGCTTATTTTTCCGTTTAAAACGCATGTAACCATCGCGTATTGTCTTCCCCTGCTTTTTACAGTTTTCACCTGGAATATAAATATTAAATCTTAGTGTATATGTGTACAAATTTTAATGTAGTTATTTTGTTTCAGTTTTGCTTGCTTAGCATTTCAGTATCATATATCAAGATCATATATCTCGAGACTAGTAAAGCAAGTATTACGTTTACTTAGACTAAAACTTGTTCCAATTTGTATGCCACCTCCTACTAAAAATAATTTTCAAAGAATTGAAAGGCAATTTTGGGAAAAATGGAATATGCCAAGTACTTCTCTACAGTGTTGCTGGCAATAGTTAATTCAAACTACAAATTTATTGCTATTGATGTGGGATCATATGGAAAAGAAGGGGACATCAATATATTTAAAAAGTCAAATATTGGAAAGAAAATACAATTGTCCGGAACCTAAAAATTTACCGGGAACAAATGATGTTTTGCCACATTTTCTAATTGGAGACGAAGCTTTTGCTCTTGATACATATATTATGAAGCCATATTCTCAGAGAATTCCAAGACACGACAACCAGAAAGTTATTTTTAACTACAGGCTAAGTCGTGCTCGACGAGTAGTCGAAAACGCATTCGGTTTATTATCACGAGTTTTTCGAGTAGTTTACATACCGATACCAATTTTACCTGAAACTTGTGACGACTTAATAATGTCCGCCTGTTGTTTACACAATATATTAAGAGATGGTTATCTTGAAAATCACCAAATTCCAATATATCACCGTAATGAAGAAGAAATACCATCTCATAATATGATCAGAATGGCGAGTACTAGGGTTTTTGCTAATGCCGGAGGTTTTCTTGGAAAAAAAACATTTTTTTATTCCCAAGAAGGTGAAGTATCTTGGCAAAGAAGTATCGTAAATCGTACCAAATAGCATAAGTATTTAATAAATAATATAAATATACTTAGTTGTTTTATTGAATTCCTGAGAGATCTCTTTCCAAATATTTTCCTCAATTCGTGCATCTTTATAACTATGATTTTTGCTATCATATAAACACGGATATTTATACACTAAATTAATAAAAGTTTCGCTTTCTTCGTCTGACAACACGTCCATATTGTCTAACTGCAACGGTACTACTGTGATTGTGCGGTAGTGCAGTCTGCCGCTTCGCAGCAAAACAAGTGTCCTGTCGCACGTCATTTGCAGTCGTATGTCGAAATCGGTCTTATAAAAATTAATACTGCAAAGTAATACCGTCTGCTGCCGCGGCACATGCTGTTGCCGTCTGCCCTTGCCGTCTGCCGCGTAGGTCGGAATCGTACCTTAACTGTCATCATATTTTATAAGTGTTTGCATATCTTATCAACAATGTAAATGGGTATTTCTTATTTCTATCTTCATCTTCTTCAGAGTAATCAATACTGATATCAATTTCTGTTAACGTTTTTCCATTGTAAGATGATGGTAATAATCATTTCTCCACTAAAAGTAATATTTTAGAAACTTTAGCCGTTTAGTATATGTACACAGGTAACCTAAAAAATGTCTTTGGATTGTAACAAAAAAAAAGTGCTTACTCAAAAAATTCTGCATGGGTTTTTTGAGTGTGTCCCATAAACTTGGGGAATTGCTTTTCTACGCCTTTAGTAAAATTCAGAATTTAATTTTTCCAATTTTGTTCATTGTGCAACGTACGAAAGGGAGAAAAGCTGTGGAGATATTCTCATTTTCTGTCTTACCTTTGGGTTTTTGTGTCAGTGTCTTCTGTATTATGTTAGATGTTAGTGCTACCTTTATTCATCTAGGCCTTGCTGTTTTCGTTGTCTGTTACAGTTTTAGATCTCCGTGTTAGGGTTTGAACTACTGAGAATACCTGAGCGTGGTGATGATACGAATTTGCGTTGGAGTATCTGTGTTCGTGGTTTTCCGGTATACTGTGTGTCCTCCAATTCAATTCTTCCAGAAATTCGTGAAGTTGTTCTCTATCACATAGCCATATAAAAGTGTCATCGACGTCTTAGGCTGGGTGGTCCGTGGTGTGAAGGACCTTAATTTCGATCTTTTCCATAAGAAGGTTCAGGCATCTGGTCGATTTTTCCATTGAAAATGTATTTTTCTGGATTTCTTCATTTATCAGGCTTGTTTATATTTTTGTCTTCGTGGATATATATATGATAATCAAAATCCAGATGTACCTTATTGATACAACTTAATGATACATTCGGTATTTTACTATGTGAAAAGTCTCAGACCTAAACTATATAGTTGTGTTGTGTCATAAAATCATCCAAGACTGTATCATATATTTGCTGAAACCAAGCTTTATCCTAAGGAAATATCCTGCGTTATATTGCTATTCGTTCTTGTAGAAACTCAAAACTAACAAAATTAACTACTTTAAAGGAACAATATTAGAATCTGTTTTTAACCGACTTCCAAAAAGGACGAGTTTATCAATTCGTCAGTACGTTCTATTTATGTATACTCAGTGATTATTCAAAAACGGTTTGGGCAATTTTGATGAATTAAACGGCATTGTAATTAAATAATATTACAGAAAGGTACCATATAATTTAAGGGACCACACTTACGTGAATTTCAATGCATCTACATTGTTTGCTTAAAAATCGGCTCAACCAATTAGAATATTTTAAATTGTATTCTACAAAGAGATGTTCCAGCCTGATTTCATGTAATTTTCTATAACGTAAGAAAATGGTAAAAATATGTGGAAAAAAAGGTAAACATCAATGTAAATGTCAAAATTTCATCATAAATATCTAGCTTAAATGTCCAAATATGCTATGAAACTATACCGTACAGGGTGTTTGTCACGGTTTTCATTTTATAGGGCTTGCAGTCAAGTGAAATGGCTCAAAATATTCCATTAGTGCATCGAAAAAGAAATTTGTTAGGTATTCGGTGGTAGGTGTGTATGTATGTGTGTGTTCGTGCATCGAAATTCAAGCAGTAAGCAATGTGCGCTTTTGAAATATAGGGCGAAGGAAAATTACAGTTAGATGGAAGGGTTCAAAAAATCTTACAAATAAATATGGTATTGGGTGGTACATAAGCAGTTCCATATATTGGATGGTTGAAATATGAGGTGGAATAGAATAGAATGAGGTGGTTGAAAAAATGTTGTATTGGGTGGAACATAAGTAGTTGCGTATACAAGGTGGTTTAAATAAAAGTCAAGTAAAACTATAGTTATACAGAGTGGTTCAAAAAACTTTAAAAAATAATTTAGTAAGCATATGCAGTAAGGATATTCGAGTTATAGGGCGGAGGGTTCAAAAAATGTTAAAAGCAGTTGCATCTAAAGGATGATTGAAATGTAAGGTGGAATGGAATTATAGTTATACAGGGTGGTTAATAAAGTGTTATATAGTGTGGCACATAAACTGTTGCTTATACTTGACATATGAAACGTAGTAAAATCATAGGTATACGGGGTGATTTAAACAATAGAAAAATAAATACTTATACAGGGCGTTTGCAACATCGTGTAGAGTTGAATTATAGCTGTGCAGGGTGATTCAGAAAATGATAGACAAATGCTTTATATTAGGGGACCAATACACAGAAACATATACAGGATGGTTGCAATATGGGGTGAATTAAAGTTATACTAGAAAGTGGTCCATATAATAAAACAAATAAGAAAGTTAAAAAATATGTGAAAATATAGAACAAAATACAAATTAGAATTGTACCTTTAATCAGATAAAAAAAGAATCTAAAACAGAAAATAAATATTGATTGCATTCGGTTTCAAAACGATTTTTATTTTAAGCCAGTTGAAGTCGCTTCTTTTTAAATATAATTATTATTAATTATTAAATGATACAAACTATTAATGATAAGAACGTTTTTAATTTGAACTCTAGTTACTCTTACTCCTTTGTATTTTGTTAAATTAATTTAGTCATTACTGTCGTTATTTTTATTTTCCTGGCGAACAATATTTTGAATTTACTGGGTAAAGTTATAGGTATCATAAATTTGCGCGAAACTTATTCACATCTTTCTTTTTACTCCGAACTGGTTACAAACTTAAAAAAAAAATAATTTGTTACGATTAGGGCAGCCCGGAATTTCGTCTTTTCTAGTATATTTTAATACTGCAAAAAATACTTTGTAAATTGTTAACGCACAAAAAAGACCATGTTGTCAGTTGTCAACAATATACAAATTTATTATATGTGTTTAAAAAAACAAGATGGGCGCTAAAATAAATATATTTATTTTTTGGTGCCAAACTTTGATGGGCAAAATCTACTTGCCACTATTTTTAGTGGTCGAAATTCAACCACTTATTTCTCAAATTGTATATTTCAATTTTATATATATATATATATATATATATATATATATATATATATAATATATTTGTAGGTATATTTTTACATAAATGTGTTCTATACATTGGAAATGTAATCAATCGATTTCATAAGTAGAGATAAAAACAATCCAAGGAAAACTTCAATTTTAATATCTTTTTTATTGTCCGCTGATTAACCATTTGTTAACCACACCTTCAAACTATTGTAAAAATAATATATTAATGAAATAATTATAGTAGAAGTAAATTAGTACTGCTTGTCCGAAAAATCAATACTTATCTACAACACACTATTTTTCCATTCCAACTATAGGCAACCCATGACATTGGACAGTAAAAGATGGTCATCACATGATGATGATGTGAAAGAGTGTTACCCAGTCACTGGTCATTTGAGAATTAATCTAACAGAGATAATTAATTACTTAGTGGTTTGAGCACAGACTGTTGTGAATTTTAAGATTTTTAAACATTGTTATCGATTGAAAAGGGTTGCTTGCAAAAATAATGATAGTACCTTGTACTTACGCATATTCGTATTTATCATAAACATATACTTAAGAATAATTATTTAATTGTGAAAAAAATATATATGGAAATTATAATGTTGTGTCAAATTTTTACTATTTATTCCATTTCATCAACATTAATAGTATTATACAGATTTAATAATAGAAATAGAATTGCTCATTTGGGTTTTCTTTCCACTATTAGCATGAGAAAAACTCCCAAACCGAGAAAAACCATCTATGGATTTGTCAACTTGTATAATATTTATGAATGTGTATCTCAAGCTACGAATTGGTTTAATATGACATCTTTATTCCATCTCAGGAATCACTGTCGTACCATGTTTTCTATATAATTTCATAAGTAACATTGAATTGACTTTTTCGTAATTCTATTTTGAATATCTTGTTCTTTACTAACTGATTTTGAAGTTTACGTTTTAATGTTCTTTGGACCGGATGCATTGCCATGATACATATATCTCTATAAAGATTGTCCCATTGCTCTCATTGTTTAAAAATATACAGACACTTTCTTTAATTTTCCTGATTTTATTGTGTTCTTTAAGAAATATCTTGGTATTGTCTCCGAGTATACCATTATAGTTAGTACAAAGTTTGCCAATCTTGACCCACGTTATATTGTTGTTATTTGTTCCTTAGAGAGGCCATGATTTCTCACCGGTGTATGTGTTCTCGCAGACACAAGGTACACTATACAGCGCTTTCCGGTTTTGTTTCTTTAAATTAGTCACGGAAATTGCTGTATATTTCTAAACGTGACTTGTGATGATATTTCCCAAAAAGCGCTTAAACGTTGAAAAATATGCCACAAATATCCTTCAGAAAACAAATAATTGTTTCTGTTTTTTCGAGTGCCGTTATAAGTGCTGTATTTATTGCTTTTTCACTATTCTCATATTCCCTCCACATCTTCCTGTATTTCTGTTGTATGCAGTACATAAAAATAATTAAATGCTAGGTTGTTATAATAAATATAATTTGTATCTCGGGCCCTCTATTATATATTGTATCGCATAAAAACTCGAATAATAACACCACCACACACAAAAAACAGGCACATGCGACATAAGATTTTCGATGTATTTTCGCCCGCTGAACAGGAATCCAGAGTCAGAATTTTATCACCCTTCAATTTTCATATAAAATCTATCATTAGGAAAAATTTCATTTTTCAGAAGATTCTTCAGCGTTTTGCTAAAAATTGAATTGGTAAGGAGCAATTCTGACTCCGTATTCGTGTTCATCGGGCGAAATTATATCGGAAATCATATTTCTTAGTTCTTCATAGACCAAATTAAATGCCTAAAATATCAATAATCACTACTTTATTTATTAAATAATCAACAAATTAATCAATGAACTTAATGCAGTATCCCTTTCTTTTCATGTGTTGTTTTAAATTGGTAGTTTCTACTAGTTTTTAAAATTTTAGTGGAATATATAGACATGGCATGGATAGATTTGATATCAAAATAAAACTAATCTTCGGCTACGACCATTTGGTTAGTGATATAATTATTTTAAAATACAATTAACAATTAAACATTTCAAAAATGTGTTCCTATTGTAAACAAATGAAAAATATGATATTTTAAATATTATTCCCTCTATGAGAAGTATCGGTAAAACAGTTCCGTTGTGCTACCTAGTAACAGGTTTGACTATTTCAACGGAACATGGTTCTCAACCATTGAACTAAATACAATTCAATGTTTTCAACGTACCAAAGATATGTTGTAAAACGCACAAATGGCGCT
Source organism: Octodonta nipae (assembly GCA_034190945.1). NCBI lineage: Eukaryota > Metazoa > Arthropoda > Insecta > Coleoptera > Chrysomelidae > Octodonta > Octodonta nipae. The sequence continues at coordinate 168,108,604 of CM067216.1, read as the reverse complement.
AGCCTCTTTTATTGACGGTTCGCACTCTGAACTAAAAATCCAGGAATTGCGGAAAATAGTTAAGAGCAAAAATCTTTTTTTCAATAATCCATTAACGGATTTCTTTTTATAACATATATATCGGTTAATAAACCCGAATTTTTATGTAAGTAAATCGATTTTGAACCGATTTGTTCCATATTCGATTATACTATTCTATTATTTTATTCTCTCGTTTGTTTGCTTTTGTTTTCGTTTTACCTATTATGAATGTAGTTAACAGCAATGTTAACAAAAATGGTTTGTCGAAAGGCAAATCGTGACTTGACATGTTTAGCCCGACAGTTTTACTTTGGAACAAACCCAGTATTAATTTCTATTTGTGCTAAATTTTGTTGTAGGGGATAATCTCTCAAAATACTGACACGATTTTAAAAAATATTTCACTGATAAAAAGCTACATTATCCCTGAGGAACACAGCTTATATTTTATTGTCATAAAATGCTTAGTTACGAAATGGATGGTCTTCAGCAAAATGCTGAAGAGTCTTCAGAAAATTAAGGATTTTCTTTACGAACCATATTTTACAAAACAGTAAATGGTGATATTTCTGAACTTTTTTGTATGACGGTTGGCGTTTTTATCAGTCAATGAATGTGTGTGCCATTTTCTTCTATATCCTCAAGTCGCGGTCCTGTTATCTGTCTATAGACTATTGTTCTACCTTTCTCGAAGTTTACTGTGATTTTATTTCCCATTAACAAGACGTGTAACTATTCCTGTTGGTGCGGTAACTTCAACAAAAGTTGGATTTAATAACTGGTCTGGTGCTGGACTATAACATCAACAAATGTGATGAACTATTGTTTTTCAGCACAAAGGATTTTTCGGTACCAGCTCCTCCTGTCACAAATACCTTTGGTCACTTCATGAATTAAGGTGTATTTGGACCCGTTGAACAATTTCGTTTAATTCTTCATCTTTATTATGGAGAAAACACGAAACATTCTCATTGATCAAATTTCTACCTTCAACAAAGTCAAAGTTTAGTCCATTTTCAATCCAGCATAACATATGTGAGTGTAGGCTGCCATGGTTTAGAAATCCAATCCTCCACCAATGTTGTGTCAGTCTTCTTCCTCAAACTTTATCAATGTTCTTTATAAAATTTTATATAAACATGGTATAATAAATACTACCAAGTGTCACAGGATGATCGGGGACTAGTTTTTGTCTCTCAGTGCTTTCAGTATATCTGAACAGGCACTTAGTAGGCAGTTCTACATGTTAAGGTAAATAATGAAATTTTCTGGACGATTTTCTCCTTGAGGCATTCTTAAAACGATACTTAGATTTTGCTTGGCTCTAAAGACCCCTATAAGTGACTACATGAAAAAGATATAATATAATTGGGTGAAACCGATTTTCTTCTAAGCGACTTCTGCCCTTAGGAAACAATGAAACCGTGCTGATTAATTATGAAATAGGTTCATCTATAACACGTAAAACTGATGAATTAATAACAATATCATCATTGTTCACTCCATGGGATGATTATAGTGACTGATTGGTAGTTGTTATGTCATTTTCTGGTTCATTTACAATTGGTGTAATAAATGTACGATAGAGGTTACTTTTGTAATGCCTTATTGGTCATGGTCTAGTAGACTAGTCTATTATGCTGCGATCTGGGTATAAATTTGACACAGCAATGTAGGGAAAGTATCAAACAAACTGCACGATTCGGAGCACCACGTTTTGGTCTTCTTGAGTGAGAGTCGAACACATAATACGTTAATAGTGTTCCAGATTGCCACTGTTATACCACTACATGTCACAATAGCTCCCTGATCAACACTAAAATCTTGAAAGACTCCATTAAACCATTCTGTAGATCTGGAAAAGCAGCAACTAGATTATGATCAGATGGTTGCAAATAGAAGAAAATTCGTCGTGGATTTGTATTAAAGCGTCAAAATTACTTTGTAATTCTTGAACACTTAAATATTTTATATCATCCTCCGGAAGCTCCGGAATTATTAGAAAATCAATACTATGTGTGTATAAACGATCATCGAAGATTAAAATTGAATTGGACCATGTTTCCATTTGTTTGATCTTTCTTACTGCAAAAGTAACGGCGGCATTTGCAGTACATTGCTTACCACGAGAAAAATCTCGAAATTTACTGTGACCTTGGTGTGCTTCTTACTATACATCTATCATCACCCATGTCGTGGAAAAAATCGAAATGTTAGATTTGTGTTTTCCTGCCGTATTATATCATTTGTTAGTACCTGGCAAATTTCGTTAATATTCTAATTATACTCAAAATTTTTCCTTGATGTATTTTCTGAATCAACTACACCGCATTTTCGGTTTGATGTTTTTCTTTCCATTTTATGGAATAACTAATTCTTAATCTATAACACAGTAAACATAAACTACGGCTTTGACAGAACCAAATTTCCAAAAATATTCCATTTATAAAGAAACCAGAAATTTCATGATGATCCCTTTGTTTTTTCTTTCACATATTCGGGATGGTTTTGTGTTTTATCCTTTTATTAATTAAATGTTCTAATCCTCTTATATTATTAAATAAATTTAGAGTTTCCTTCGGATTATTTCTGTCAATTTTATCAGCTATGAACTTTGGGAGCCCTGTAGCGATTAGATCTATTAGAGTAGATTTATCCATGGACTTAAATCTTTCCTTTTTTATAGCATATTCCGCTAATGATCCTTGTCTAAATTTGAACAGAAATGTATACCTACCGTTGACTGTCTTTTGTCTACATAGGTAGGCATACAAGTTTTCTTTGCATGTTTGCCATTTTGAATGTATTGTATATTTTACGAGCGTAGAACTGTACCCGTCAAGACACGAATCTTTCAAAATGGGCCTTAATTTTCTTGATATCTTCTTCTATTCCTAAACGAGAATATTCTGCTTAAGAAATAGTCATCCATTGGGACATCTTAGTTGTTTTTCTGGTAAATTTTTTCCTTTCTGCATTTCACAAAAAATTTCTAGGACTTTTGTTAACGTCTCTTATGAAATTTTTGAAGAAGAAGCTTGCTTTCGTGTCTCTGCTGCTTTTTCTTCGAATAAATACCGTTTAAATTGCATATTTTCATCTCCATGTATATAAGCCTTATCTATCTTTGCTATCAACGTAATCCAACCTTGCCTTTAATCATGCCTTTTTTGAATGGTAATTTTTACTTTTCGAAAAATTTTAGTTTTTGGTGAATGCACATCTCTATTTTGATAAAATCTAAATGTACATTTCTTTAAAATTTCATTTTTTCATTTGATTCAGAAATATTCTATCTAAAATTTTCCGTTATTCAATATTTACCAAACTACATGGGGTTAAAAACATTTTAAAAACATAACTAACGTCTTTTTTTTGTCATAGGATCTAAATCTGCATTTATTTATTAATATTTTTAACACAATAATTACATATTAAATAATCTATGTCAAATTCTAATATTTCTTTGAATATTGGCAAGCTATATCGGCTGTAAAATTCGACTTTGAAAACGAAATGGACCTCTTGATTTTCATAAAATTTACAATTGCCCTTTTTGATTTCATTTGCTTCAACTGAAAATTACGCCAACCACTTTGTTCTAATCTTTATGTGCACTGTTATATAATTGTGTAAATCATATTTATTAATTGTTTATGTAACATTTAATTATGTATAATTTTAAAATTTATTTTTTAAATTAGTTTGCATAGTTTTTCAATTGAAACTGTTGCAGTAGTATATAAAACTAATACCTGGTTATATCTATTTGTCTTCATTAAAATTTATAATCCCCACTATTTAGTAATTTATTAATAAAAATGTTAACTGAACTGAATTGTCTTGATAGGTTTTAATTCAAACGTTCAATGCATTAACCACTACCAACAAAAATCGCGATTGTATATGAAATAGTTGCTGCTCATTTCTTCCTCTGATTTTTTTAAATAATTTAAGCAAGTATAGTGTGTCCATTTCTGGTATGTGGTACTGCACATGATCCACTCAGAATGTTTTTGAATTTCATTTTTTCTTCTTCAAGATTTCTCAGAATTCGTTCGGATTAAATCGTCAATATTATTGCTGTAATATAGTATATAACATATACACCACACTTGCAACAGTTCTTCTGATAAGAGTACTGCATTGTTTTAGTTGCCAATAAATATTACCTTCCGGAAACACAGTTTGGTAACATTTAACGAAATTTTAAAAATTGCCATTAATATTTGATATTGATGGATCCAAAAAATAAATATGTGTCTTTTTCATATCCACGTAAAACAAAACCTTGTGTAAAAATTATAGCACTTTTATTTATCCAAGTCGCTTTTATATCATCAAAGAAATGCTGCCGTACATCTGCATAACCTGTTGACAATATTATGGAACTTATTTCACACAAAGTATAAACGATTTTAGTATTCTGTAGTGATTCTGTAATCATATAATTGGCACAATAATCAATTAACAAATGAGAAAGCCACTGGCAGTCAGGTTAACGTATATAGTCTTCACCATATAAATATACAAAACTATTGTCGTTGTTAACGTTTTTTGTAAAGGCCAGAAAATAACTTTAATGTCGAACTTCTCTTTTGTACAACTAAACCCTATAGTCGGTTACCTGTTTGATATTTTGTTAATTTCCTCCGTTGGAATGTGGAACGTCTTCTCTATCATTCTTAAGAGAGTAAATTATCTGCTACGTTAATTATTTGCTCAGATTTACGTTTTCTATAAACTGTTGGTGTAGACAAATTGAACTTTTAATATATATATTGCCTTTATTGCTAAATAATTTTATGAAGAATACTCCCGACCTTAGTGTTGCTCATGCCATCAGACTCTGCAAAGTCTGGTGCACTGGTAAATGTTACTTGAGACGTACTTGTCACAATTATTTGCTTCAATTTCAATTTACCTTAAAACAGGCTCGATTTAAAGCTTTTGCATTGATTGTTACTTTCATTTAGTTCTGGATTATCTTTTTGATGTACTTCGTCTTATATTGTTTCACCCTTCTGTCTAATGGCCAAATACGAAATGGTTTTTAGAAATTATGAATATATTCTTGACATTGACTTAATGCATTGCTTTAAATGTTCGAATTCCTGGCAATGCACTAACTTAGCAACAATTTCTAATATAATTTTACGCTTGTATTGACTCACTTTTTTCATAGTGAGATATAGAGAAATCATTCATGAATGAGCGTAACAGGTAAATATGGGCAGATTATTATTTTAATGAAGTGCTTGAGACTAAGACACTAAAGACCATATCCAAATAATCCAGCACGGAACAATTGTTCCATGTCATCATTATTGCATGATGCTGGCCCATGACCAATCTGTAATGGTTGCTTTAAATACTGGCCATTTCTATTTATTTGCTAAGCACCGATTTTGAAAAAAGTTCAAAAACTCCCTAATTTAGAAAGCAGTGTGATTATTCGTAACCATTTCTAAAACAAGGTAGATTTCATGTTTAATGGTGATATATGATGTTCTTGTTGATATATTGAAGGGTTTCCTAGCTAAGGATACTGAAGTGCAGTATAAAATTAAATTATCCCCACATAAATTGTAAACGGTGTCATGAATTTTCGTATGTATGCGTGTTCAAACTCACATTCTGTTAGTCTCAATATTATATCAACAATGTCATTGGGATGTCGGTCATTTTGGCAGGCACTCTCTGATTTTGCTTTCTCCAAAACCACTTTAGAATCTGTGAATAGAAAGTTTCCTCAGCGAGCAAGATCTTCATTAAGTGTGTGCACGATCCTTTCATGAATAGTGCTTGGTTTAACACACTCTTATTGTTCTTTAACTTCTTTTCTTTCGGCACCTCTCGACTGGTAAGACAAAAAAGTTTTATGGTTCGGAATATCAAATGTAAATTTGAACGAGAGTCTCCAAACCTCAATTATTCGTCCGTTATATTAAAACTTCTTGTTAGAGAGCGGATGTTTAGATGACTCATAATCCAAAACTTTGTGCTGATTAACTATAATCCCTTGAAACACTATCACACAATCACATCCAAATTGTTTGAGCAATAAGTTGCGTAACAGATGATGGAGCAGTTCTGATGATATATGTCCATTCCTTATAATTTGAGTCGATGCAATTTTTATACAATTAAGAAATTTATAATTACTCGTCTTTTTCGCGATAGATTTTTTAATTACTGCACATTTTCCCGGTTGTTTGTCCAAATGAAATATAGACTGGTACGAAATTAGGCAATATCACTTTTTCATATTTTAAGACACAGTCTGATAAATATTGCTTTATTTTTAGTTGTGCACCCAGCAAACATTCAACCTCGTTCCCACACCCCAATAACGCACTATATACCTCTTCTACGTTAAACTTCATATTTTCTTGAATCTCTGCGATACTTTTATTCAACAATAGTTCTCACAAATCCCGAAATATAACACTGTAACGTATGCATAAATGACACAAAAAAATTATGGCGTTGCTTCATATAAATGCACAGCCTACTGTGATATATTAAACAAATATTTTCCTTATATTATGCTTTATTCGTAGTCTCGTGAAAATAAACTAATTGGCTAAGTAACAAAAATTTAGTCTCATTAAACTCGAATATTCTTCCCATATATACCTGTTACGCTCACTTCATGAAAATGATTTCTCGGCATCTCACTATAAAAAAATGAGTCAATACAAAGGTAAAATATTATAAATTGTAGCTGCAGAAGGACAGTTACACCCTCAGTAACGCCGTATGAATATGTAGCTGAACTTGTTTGGCTGCTTGGACTCCGTTTAACCAGTTGCTTCTACTTACTGTATGAATGAGTTGTTTGGCTGGAAAAAACATAATATAGAATACCTTATATGACATAACGTTTTACTAGTGCTTACGCTTGTACGCAGATTGCAGATAAACGAACAAAATTATAGGTCTCCCTAAATGTTTTTAATGGTGGTTCCAGTGGAACTGGAATATCCAGTATAATTGAAAGAAATGTGTAATCCTTCATTTAAATAAACATATTTCCATAAAAAATAAAGCCACCGAGATGAACCAAAAAATAAACGATATGAAAAAGACTCAGTTTTAGTAGAAAAATAAAAAATGCACAAATTTTATCTGAATCTCACCCCCTTGAACAGTCAAAATCTGTATATATGTAAATGAACTTAGATTTTTTTAAATTTCTAAAAACTCAATAATTTTGGGAAAAAACAGAAAACACATCGGAATAACAAGGGTTACACTAATGTTACAACACTACATAAAATATGAGGCTTCTGTATATTTTTATTTTTAACATTTATGTATGAAGCACACACACAATTTCAGTGCCTTGAAAAACATTTTTGCATCTTATAGTTTTGCATATAATGATATTGTTCAAAAACTAACACATCAGCATAGATTTCTCTAACAGATCAAATTGTTCTATTCCAAATAATGGGTAACTTTATGTACTCCGACTCTCATATCCTGGTGGGTTGGATTTATTACTTGTAAATTAATCATCCAATTATTTGCATAAATCGTTCTCTTTTTAAAAAAAATTTCAATGAAAGAAATTTTTACATTGAAGTTTTGGGAACAATATTCTTTCATGCTACTAACAGTAACTGTAGCCATATTTAAGACAATACTCGAGTTTGCCATGTTGTTTGGGTAATGTTTTGTTGAATTTTATTTCGAACATAATTAATTATTTCTTCGACTATTTTTAAGAATTGAATATCAGCAAAGTTATAAAAAAACTATAGGTTTTGAAAGTTATCAGCAATTTGTAGCCCTTCGTTTTTTTTTCACCGAATGTTAAATCGCTTCTATTTGGTACATTGGGTGCGTTCAGCAGATACAAACGTTAACAACAGTTTGTATCTGCTGAACACACCCATTGTCCTGCATAGTAACGTCCTCCCTTGTCGCATACTTGGTTCTTCTGTCAGTCATTACATCTTGACTGTTGCTTGAACTCGTTGCTAATGGCAAAGTCTTTCTTCTTATATTGACTAAGATATCACTATCAGTGCTAATATCATTTTCTCTTTATTTTTCATAGCTGCCTTTGCCACTATTTTTCCAAGCTTATTCTTCATTTTGACAGTAGTCCAAATAAAATTTATAATCACTGTATTCAAATTAATTTATAATTTGTCCTTATAAATGTCTTTTAGACTTGTTTCAAATAATAAATAATAATATAATGTGGTATGGGAAGTTTTTATTAGTAGTTTCCAAATGAAAGTACTGTCAAAAGTTGGTGCACAAACTTAGAATGGTGGAACAACCTACAGAATAGGCTAAAAATATGAAAATATTTCAAGCATAAGTAACCTTTATTTTAAAGAATCCAAACAAAAATTCAATAAGGAAAGTAGTTCAGGAATAAAAGATATATGTTATCATGAACTCGGGAAAATAGAAATTTATTAGGAAATTATTATTAAATTAGGTGTATGCAAAATGAAGCAATATCCAGTTAACTTCTTTTATTACTCAGTGACCTAGACTCAATCAGCCAGTGTAGTTACTGGCGTCATACATGAGTCAGACTGACAGAAATATAGTATATCATGAGTAAGAGTGAGAAAGGTAATGACAGCAGTGTTATTTATGACTGATTTTCTTAGTTTACTACCGCATCTGCTTACTAGCTCTAGCTAGGTACTGATGACTTTGATTTTATGCTTTTGGATTTATTTAAACTGTCATTTCGACTAACCTAGAATGTCCATATTATTATGGGGAAGGTAGATAAAACGAATGTAACAGTTTCTCGGTACTGTAAGTTATACGTGAAATCTGAAAGTTTTCCCGACCACTGCTTATTCGTAAATGCTGAGTCATCAATTTCTGAAGGTCGCACAATTTCCTAAACGTAAGATCACCCTTTCCACGTACCTCCTCTTCAGACATGCAAAAATCAGAAACAACAATTTTCTTATAAAGAAATATCTAAATCAAATATGTTCAAGGAAACAGATTAGGCATCTTGAACCAATTTGTAAAGCCGCCGAACCCATTAATACTAGAACATATGCACGACTAGTGAAACGACTTTTATAAAACTAGTGGTTGCTCAGTGGTCGAAATTCGACCCTATTTCATGAAATTGTGAACATTATTGAGGTTCGTTTATCAAAAATATATGTCTATCAGAAATAAAGTGGAGGACAAACCGGATAAGAAGGCGTCCTGAAATCCTCACCTCCCCAAATCGTTCATGTTATATTATCAAATCTATCGAAATAAAAAAGTATATGAGAATTTAATCAAATATAGGTATTCCAAATAATTTTGAAAATGCGTGACTCCCAGTTTTTGGTGGGATTGCACTTTGTAACCTAAAAGTTTCAATCGAGTTCATAAAATAAAAAATATATCTATGTCTCTAACAACCTCATAAAAACTACAATCTTTAATATATTTTCTGTTTTCCGCTAATTGTCAATTTGTTACACCACACCTTTGGAAGATTGTGAAAATAATGTAGTAATAAAATAATTAAATTCATAACAAAACCTTACAGAATAATCCGAAAAATCAGTACTGATCTACTACATTGACTATTTTACTACTGCGAACAATAAATAACGCTTGATGCTGAACTATCAAACATGGTCTCACATGATATAACAGCAGGTAACGCTTCTTCCATATACAATTACTCAATAGTTTGGCCATTTTCGAATGAAAATATGTCCAATAAAAATATATTTCTTGGTAGAATAGACGTATGTACCTAACTTACCATAACAAATCAGTAAATGCATTGAATTTCTTTATATTTTAAATGCAGATCGTTAAAATGTCAATAACGTGTTTATTTTAGGTAGAAGTCTTGTATAAAACCATGATTTTGCAGGAATAGAACCATGTAATAATAAGTAAATTGTTTATTAGATAAAGTGCATGAACATAAAACAGTAATTAACTGATTTCCTACCTAAAAATAATCGAAAGATTTGGTCTTTAAATATATTCAAATAGGTAGTTATAATTTTTAACATAAAAAATAAATCCCTTTAAAAATATTAACATTATATGAAATAATAAAGTAATATTAAATGTAATATTTGAAACATTAGCTAATACCTATATTTTTCCAAATATTTTTTGATTTGAGACTGAAAAATTTAAATATTCTTAAAATAAGAAATAAAACGAAATAAGAACCTTCATTCTGACATTTCAGTTAACGATTTCAGCTCGTAAGCAGAAAATTAAATCAACAAACTCAAAAGTTAGTATAAACCTACTATTACATTCCAAAGAAATACAAAACCTAAGTAGCACCGATAGTGCTTACCCAGCCTGAGCACTGGAAACAGGTGAGAGAGATGATGGTTGCCTCAAAAACTGGCTTCACGGCCGGCTGCAGGGGCAGTCAGGTAAGAATAAATTGTTTGTCCGCGGAGGGATATCGCGAAACAGTCTCTTTATTACAGGGAAAGAAGTGGAAATTCCATACGTTCAACTTCCCGTCGAAGGACATCCGCGTGGTGATTAGAGGTTTAAATACCTTGACCACCACCGAAGAAATAGAAGAGGCCCGGAAGATTAAAGGATTCAACCCGTATGAGGTGTACGCCATGTATTCCCAACGAAAGAAGAACCATCAGCTGCCTCTGTTTCTGGTAAAATTACCAGAAACTGAGAACAGCATCATGGAACTGAAGACAATACTGTACACCTGCGTAACCGTAGAAAAGCAGCGCCAGAAGACCTCACCGATGCAGTGCTTCAAGTGCCAGAGATTTGGGCACGGACAAGTGACCTGCCACGAAGAAGAGAAATGCGTCAAATGCTCTAGATCACACAGGGCATCAGACTGCCCAGTCAAAAAGACGGAGCCAGCAAAGTGCGCAAACTGCCAGGAAGCCCATGTAGCCAGCTACAGGGGATGCAAGAAGGCACCGAGGCGAACAGAACCTGTGGGAAAACCACCCGCGGTCACAGGAGCAGTGAAAGCGGGCACGTCCTACGCTTCCCAGGTCAGCGGAGCGGCGAAGTTATCTCCTTTGCCACCAGCAGCAGCAAGAAAGCCCACCGCACCACCGACCTAGAAACCAATGAAAACCAAGGCTAAAACAGCACCTAACCCGAAGTTGGATGTCAACGCCGCCAGATGTGAGATTGCAGAACTGGGTAAAGTCATCCAACAAAGGCTCAACAAGGTCAACGCCCAATTAGTCCATCTCGATGGCTAATAGAGCGAGAGCAGCTTCCCTGAAGATAGCTTCGTGGAATATACAAGGAGCGAGACCCGGCTACATGAACTGGGTGAATTTACCACTCGAAGTAACATAGATGTCGTAGCACTGCAGGAAACGAAGCTATCAGAAGGCAAGCGTTTCAACATCGAGGGATACACTACTTACAGGAACGACAGGAATGCAAGAGGAGGGGGAACAGCACTTCTCGTGAAGACAACAATACCACACCACAGAATCCTGACCCCGGACGACTGAAGCAACAGGCATTCAGATAAGTATGACTAATAACCAAGTATCACTATTTTTTCAGTATATATTCCTCCGAATCCTGGATTTTCGGATGCTGATTTCCATGCTCTACTGCCAGATCGTCAGCACACAATCCTCATTGGTAACGTGAACTGCAAATCACCACAGTGGAACAGCAGGACCATAAACGGAAATGGCGCGAGGCTAGTGGCCTATGCGGATACCCGGGACATAACAGTCATGGGACCTATCTCACATACACACTACCCCCACGATATCAACAGACGATCGGATGTCCTGAACATCGCAGTGATCAAGAATCCGACACATCTTGCAGACATCCATACAGTCCAAGAGGGATCAACGGACCACAATCCGGTGATCCTGCTTGTAGGTGATTCAGACGAGCATAGAGACGAAGAAGCGCAATGCTTCCAGAAGGTGAATTGGGACCTATTCCGAAGGAACCTGGACCGCACACTGAGACCAATCCCTGTGATCGAAAGTAGGGAAGAGGTTGAAGCGGCTATTCAACTTCTAGAGGATGGAATCAATGCAGGTCTGGAAGCCAGCACTTGTGGCATCCGAAAACACACAGACAAGAAGTACGCCAACCTTCCAGATGACATCAGGGAGCTAATCCTAGAGAAAAACAGAGCGAGAAGACGAGCACAAAGAACAAGGCAACCGGACGACAAACGTAGATCCAATGCACTGAATCGGGCAATTACTGAAGCTCTAAGAACGCATTACAATGAGCGATGGCATGGGTACCTGGGACAACTGAACCCGCAGAAACCAGGCTTCTGGAATCTGCAAAAAAACCTGAGAACGGACAGGCGTCCAGTACCTCCACTTCATGGCGAGCAGGGTATAATCTACTCGGACCTTGAAAAGGCAGAAGCATTCGCTGACAGCCTTGAGAGAGAGTGTAGACTAAACCAACACGACGATGATGACGGCGACCACGAACTCCGAGTCGAGAGGCTAGCCAGAAGGATAAGGAACCAAGAGGACATCCCACCGATCAGGACCACGACCCCGGAAGAGGTACGGGACCAGATTAGACGACTCAAGCAACGAAAAGCACCTGGATATGACCGTATATCCAACAGAATAGTCAAACGGTTCACCAGGAAGGCTGTCGTTTCCTTGACAAACATCATCAATGCAATGCTAAGACTCAGATACTACCCGAGGAGATGGAAGTACGCCGACATTATCATGCTGCCAAAGGCCAATAAGGACGGTACTTTTCCACAAAACTATCGCCCTATTAGTCTACTACCAGTTATGAGTAAAGTAGCAGAAAGAATTTTCGCGAATCGACTCCAAGAGACCATGGATGATCTGAACGTGATTCCAGGCCAGCAGTTTGGATTCAGACATCGACACGCCACCTAACACCAAGTTCTACGCCTTGTAGAATACGCTTCAGACGGACTCAACCGGAATCGAAGAACAGCCTTCAACTTCCTGGATGTAACAAAAGCCTTCGACCGAGTATGGCATGACGGACTATTAGTCAAGATGGCTCAATTAGGATTTCCCACTAACATCATCCAGCTAGTGGGCTCCTTTTTGAGACATCGAAGAGTAAGAGTACGGGTAGGCCAAGAGCACTCCAGATACCGGACTTCCGAGGTAGGGGTTCCCCAAGGAGCAGTCCTGTCCCGATGCCACTTTCAATTTACACTGCAGATATCCCAAGACCAGCGGACGGTATAATTGCCCAGTTCGCTGAGGACACCGCCATAGGATGCCAATCATTCAGATTCGAGCCAGCCTTGAGGCGGCTGCAGCAAGGCACTGACAATTTAGTGGAATGGTGCCTTCAGTGGAAGATAGCCATCAACGAGGATAAAACCCAAGCTCTGTTCGTCAACGGGAGAAGCCGCACGATCGTTCCGACAGGAAACCTGGCCTTTAACGGCAGACAAATTCCATGGAAGAACGAAGTCAAATACCTTGGAGTCATCATCGACAAGGGGTTGACTTTCACGAGGCATGTCCAAGAGACTCGTAATAAAGTCCGGGCTGCCCGTGCCAAACTTTACCCCTTAATAAGAAGAGAAAGCAAGCTGGGACTCTTAAACAAGCTGACTCTCATTAAGACAGTTATCTTGCCAATGCTGACGTACGCTTTAATAATATGGGGACACACCAGCAAGAGCAACAGGCAGGCTATCCAAAGGCAGGAGAACCTATGCCTACGCCTCGCAGTCGATGCACCCTGGTTCGTTCGTAACACGGTTACTTTCAAGGATTTACGACACCAACCAGTGCTTGCAGAAATGAAGAGCCAGAGGCTTACGCCAAGCTGGAACTGCAACCAAACCTTCACCTACGACAACTAATCGACTATGACCCCAGATTTATTGACAGATACAAACGGCCTAAGAACCAGCTCTGCCTTAGCGAAGGGGAAGAGGATGAAGAAGCCCAGAGATAGAGGATAGGTAAGTAAAAAATGAAGTATACAACAATCATTTATTTCAGGTGACAACAAGGGGGGCCCGGGGGGAAACCAACCTACCAAACAAAGAGAAGACAGAAGAATACACACCCACAAAACAAACGAAGACAACGTGCATGCCCACAGAAGGGTACAATTAGCTATATATCATCGCAAAGAATGAGGCACGTAACACAAATAAGACAGTTCCCGGAGTACCAATAAGGTAAAGCAATGGAACCAAACCAAAGCCAAGCTATCCCAACAAGAAGACGGCGATTATGGAAAATGAAAACTGCGTTAGTGTGAGGACCTGAGTTAAGTCTCAGGGGGTGGATGGCAAGGGGGCTGGAAGTGCTCATCAGTAAACTTTTCTGAAGGGCAAATCTAGTTCCTGGGCTCGCGCATGGGTGTGTGTGTGTGTGTGTTCATTTCATGGTTGCTGTTGCTTCATTGTCTTCACTTGTAGCTCTATTGTGTTTTTAAATAGTTGAAGTCTGTTGCAATTAAAAATGTATCGTTTGATTATTAATCAGGAAGGAAATGATTTTGATATTACTGTTCCAGATATTGAAACGGCAAATGTGCTATTAAATGGTAATTTGACTTATTATATTTCAACAAATCATATGACATTGAGAAAATGTATACATAATGTTTAATATTTTAGATCCGGAAATGGCAACTTTGTATCTGCGAGATCATTGTCCAGACTTTGTGAATACAAATGTAGATAATGACCCAGTAAATACCCTTCCATCATGTTCGACTTCGCTTCCATCTTGTTCGACTTCGCTTCCATCATGTTCGACTTCCCTTCCATCCTCTTCCTGTACCCTTTCATCCTCTTCGTATACACTTCCACATTGTTTCAATACGTCGTAACAATTTGGCATTATTATCCGATTTACACACGCGCAGAATGTCAGCTCAATCGGTAACTGGGAAGTGGATAAAATTTAACTTTTAACGTTTAACTACGGAGTTTCCATGGCCATCTTCCGATTCCATCATCAGATCAGCTTCATGTGATAATAATTTTGCATTGTCACCCGACTTAGATATGCATCCAAAATTTCAGGCCAATCGGTAACCGGGAAGGGCTTCAAATTTAACTTGCAAGATTTGATTACAGACAAACATCGGGACAGGTGAAACTAAATAAAAGCTTGTAAAATACAAATATTGACTTATCAGAACTCCTGCAAAAGCTGTATCTGCTAAAAGATCACTTTATTACATTTCTTATAGTCCGTTTCTGAAAGAGGAATAAATAATCACATCAGTTTTGAAAAGTATAAACATGGCAAATACTGATACCCACAAGGAGACATGGCAAGTTCTAATAACCACAAGCATTTTTTCTTGATCCGAGGTATAAATGCTACTTTGGTTATACAACTTTTCATAACGTAAGTTCAAAACAGCAGTCAAATTTATTAACAATCCAATATTTTAGTCATTGGTGAGGAGGATTAAATCAATGCGATATTACACCATCAACATGATGGGAATCCTTATTTATGATGAACCCATAAAGTTATTGCGTATTTTGAAACTACCAATTAGTAAGTTTACGGTTTTTGTTCAAATTCAAATGTTTATAATAAAATGGTCAAATTGGCTTGTCAATTAACCGAAAACTAATAGCCCGTCAATCCCTCATCTCTACCGGTACTGTAATCAGTCTTTCATGTACCCGATTCGAGTTTCTATAAGTGCCTTCCTGCATCTTTGGGCCCCTCTAAGGTTTGTACCACCCTAATTATAGGATTGGTTCTCCCCCCCCCTTCTTTCATTGATTACTTGATCTTTGACTTCTAAAAGGCTGCAGTCAGAGTGGCTCCTGCATCGGCAGAATTTTTACTCTGGCGTATACGGCCGAATAAGCCTGTTCAAATGTTGTGCTCAGATTCCTTCACTATTCTGGTGAAATCGGATAAACCATGTCATTAGGCAAAATGGATTTTTATTCGCAAATTTACTAAATTGAAAATGAATCCTTTGCTCAAAATATTATTGTTCGCAAACGTAAAAATTTTTGTTAAATCCTAATACAAAGAAAAAATCCAACATAGATCTCTGTTATGATAGGTGTTATCTCTTGTATCTTCCAATGCCTTCCTTTCAAAAACTATTGTAATTAATTTTTCAGAATTCAAAATTTAAACTATCAGACACTAAGTAGACTGGCGTGCACTGTCGAATAAAACAAATTTATTTGTTTTCGTCGGATCGTCGGCAGATACGGCAGTGTATTATGGTGCTACTGTGATCACTGCTACCTAACAACACCGTTTTGATTTTTGACCGACTTCAGCAATGAACGGCAGAGTTAAAAATTCGGCCGATACCGGTGCTCTCTGACCATACCTTAATATGTTCTGGTTTGCTTTTATCTGTACTGACTGTACTCCTGGGTAGGTGAAGTCGTTTACGTACCAGCTTGCTTTAAATTGGTTATTACGCAATGACAAATAATTGCTTTTAGTAGTGGATATGTTCATTTTTAAGTTTCCAGCCTTTTGATGAAATGCTTGTGGTTGTTTTCGAAGTTCGTTCAGATTCCAGCCTTTTGTTTCCGAAGTTCGTTTTCATTAGCAGCTCTCGGTGAAATTTACTCGAAAGCTAGTCAATATCATTTTGAATATGCTTATGACTGACATTGCTCTAGTTTGTATAAAATATTAATTTAGATGTGTATTATGAAGAATAAAGCTTTCTTAACCATGATATTTGTAAGAAAATAATAAAATAATAATACAAATTTAAATTATCACTTCTGATTCTTTTAAGTGAATTTATGAAACATTAGGACAGGATTTTTATTGTTTTTATTGTAATTTTTTGACAATTCCAATATGAGGATCTGAAGTTATCAAAAGTTGAAATAATTGATTCACAGTTTCTTTTCTGGAAAATATTTGGGTAAAACCCACACGATATTTCTTAATTTCTTTATTATTACTTTCTTGGGTCCCTGCGGATAGAAGGCCTATAGCAATTACTGATTTTGAAGGTATTATATTGTAATATATATAGTCCGTGGGTTCAATTTAAAAATTATAAAACTAATATTCACTGTCACTTTTCTAGAACTTTATTTACATTCAAACAGCTGATTCAAAAATACAATAATAATCCCATATAAGCTAGTCGTCGCGGTATCACTGAACTGCGATCGTGGCGTGCTTCTTTTATAATCCCCGTGGAATTCTCCAGTAGAAAATAATCATCGCTCCTTCCGCTGCCGAGTCTTTTCGAGAATCGTATTTTTTATCGTAAAGCGTTCTTGTCGTGCTGAAAGGACACAGGGTCGGCTTTGGGAAAATTTCGTAACACTGCCCCCCCCCCCTTAATTCTGATCGTCCCGATCAGAAACATCCTCTCCATGGTAGGGAGCTAGTCGATCTAAATGAACCACCTTCAATTTAGCCTTGGGGTTTTGACGGATCCGGTAGACGACGTCATTAAGCCTCTTGACCACCTCGTATGGACCATCCCAGGCGGGTGTAAGCTTTGGGGATTTACCCTTGCTCCGTTGGGGGTTGTACAACCAGACTTTGTCCCTCTCCTGGAACCCGACTGAATTGGCCTTGAGGTCGTATCGCGTCTTCATCCGGTCACTGGTGGCCAACATCTGCGTTCGGGTTAATTCGTGTATTGCCAGCAGGTTATGTCGGAGCTGGTCGGCATAGTCGTCGATGTCTTGGGGAGGTTCTTCGGGGGAGCCAAATGCCAAGTCGCATGGTAATCGCAGCTCCTTTCCGAATAGGACCCTGGCTGGGGTCAGGCCTGTACTATTATGTACAGCAGAGCGATATGACAACAGGAATAGGGGAATATGCTCATCCCAATCACGCTGGTTATTGCTGACGACCTTGGATAGGTGTTGTTCCAAGGTCCTGTTGAATCTTTCCACCATTCCGTCTGACTGTGGGTGTAATGGTGTTGTTCTCGTTTTCCTGATCCCCAACATCGTGCAGACCCTCTGGAATACATTCGATTCTAAGTTACGCCCCTGGTCTGAATGTAATTCCATCGGGACGCCAAACCGGCTGAATAGTTGTTCTACTAGCACCGTCGCTACCGTGGTTGCCTCTTGGTTGGGTATCGCATATGCCTCAGGCCATTTGCTGAAGTAATCCATTGCGACCAGAATGTATTTGTTCCCCCTCTCAGACTCGGGAAACGGACCGGCGACATCGATGGCGATTCTCTCAAATGGGACGCCCACATTGTACTGCTGCATTCTGCCCTTGGTCCGGGTCTTCGGGCCCTTACTGGCGGCACATGTGGCACATTTGCGGCACCAAGTTCTGACGTCTTCGAAGTAATTCACCCAGTAGTACCGCTGGCGAACTTTGTCTAGGGTTTTATTCATGCCCAGGTGGCCTCCAGTAATTCCATCATGTACTTCGGTCAGGATGGCTGGTACCTTTTTCTTCGGAACTACCAGTTGGGACTTGGTTTCTCGTCCATCAGCGCTTTCCCAAACTCGCTTGAGCACTCCATTGTCTACTCGTAGAGAGTCCCACTGAGCCCATAACGATTTCAGCACGCCGGAATATCTAGCTACCTCGTCCCATCGTGGCCTGGGTGCCCCTCTCATTTTGAGTGACAAGATTGGTTCGATCTCTGGATCAGCCATTTGGTTTGGTTTGCACTGTTCCGTTGTCCAGTCTTCATTGGCCTGCACTCGAATCTGCCTGAAGGAGATACCCTCTCGCTGTTCCGTCTTCAGACAATGCTTGCATTCCGCTCTACAGGGTCTTCTGGATAGGGCATCGGCATTATTGTGCAACCGGCCGGCACGGTGTTCCACCTTGAAGTCGTATTGCTGTAATTTCTCCATCCATCTGGCCAGTTGTCCTTCCGGTGTCTTCATGTCCAGCAGCCATTTGAGTGCGGCATGATCTGTTCGGATTAAGAAATGGCGACCATACAGGTATTTATGGAAATGGTCCACAGCCCTTATTATTGCAAGAAGTTCTTTTCTGGTGACGCAATAATTTCTTTCTGGCTTCGAGAATCCACGGCTGTAGTACTCGATCACCCTCTCTTCACCATCTTGCACCTGGGATAGGACGGCCCCAAACCTGTGTTGCTGGCGTCGGTGTCTAAGATGAACTTGCCGGACTGTGTAGGAAAGGCTAGGATTGGGCTGGAACATAGTGCTGCCTTCAGTCGCCTGAATGATGTTTCGCAATCCTGATTCCAATGGAAGGTCTCTTTATCAGTGGTCTGCCGATGTAGAGGGTCGGCGATGGTGGCAAATCCCTCAACAAAACGCCGGTAGTATGAACATAGGCCCAAGAAGCTTCGGAGTTCATGTTTGTCTCTTGGAACTGGCCAATCGCGGATGGCTTCTATCTTGTCTTCGTTGGTGCGGATTCCTGACTCGGACACTACGTGGCCCAAAAACTCTACTTCTTTTTGAAACAAGGAATACTTCGCCCAGGTTCTTCAGATGGTCGTCGAATGTCTGGCCCATGACTAGAATGTCGTCGAGGTATACTAAGCACGTCCTCCATGTTAACCCGCTCAGTACATACTCCATTAGCCTCTCAAATGTAGCGGGTGCATTACATAACCCAAAGGGCATGACCGTGAACTGAAACAGCCCTTTACTGGTGGAGAACGCTGTCTTCTCTCTGTCGTTTGCGTGCAGACCAACCTGCCAATATCCACTTTTTAGGTCTAGTGTGGAGAACCAACGGGAGCCTGCTAGTGTGGTCAAAGTGTCATCGATTCGGGGTAGTGGATAGCTGTCTTTCTTCGTGACGTCATTGAGCTTTCTGTAATCCACGCAAAATCGGGTGGTTCCATCCTTCTTTTTAACTAGCACGACGGGAGCAGACCATGGACTGATGGATGGCTCAATAACTCCATTTTGTAGCCTTTCCGGTATCTATTCGATGCTGGATGATGTTGGTGCGACCGGTGGTTCCATTTTTACTGTTAAAAATTTGCCAGTGTTTTGTGATAAATTGCTTGGCTTTTTTCTGGTTCTCTGGTGTCAAATGTGTTAAGTGGTCAGCAAACTGTTGTAGGAACTCTTTATCGGGCCCTGTCTCCTTCACCGACGTCTGGTACTCTTCTTCGCAATTGATGATGGTCTCTACTGGCTCGAAACAAGCTATCTCTTGACCATTGGTAATTCTGATGTCGTTGTTGGACAAATTCAGGACTCTGATTGGTATATCTCGTCCGGTTTTAACTATAGCCCGTCCAACTAAGTAGTCATGAGCTGAGTGTACGGGCTCTACCATTCCAACGCAGCTCCCAGGATTGCTGTCTAGCTGCCCATGAATAATCTGTTCTGTTCGACCGGGAATTCTAGCTGAAGACTTTGCCACAATTTTTTTGGTAGTTTCGTCCATACTACGGGTTTCCATAAATCAAATTAGGATTTTAACTGCACTAATCCTTTACTTCTGACACCAAATGTAATATAGTCCGTGGGTTCAATTTAAAAATTATAAAACTAATATTCACTGTCACTTTTCTAGAACTTTATTTACATTCAAACAGCTGATTCAAAAATACAATAATAATCCCATATAAGCTAGTCGTCGCGGTATCACTGGAATTCTCCAGTAGAAAATAATCGTCGCTCCTTCCGCTGCCGAGTCTTTTCGAGAATCGTATTTTTTATCGTAAAGCGTTTGTTGTCGTGCTGAAAGGACACAGGGTCGGCTTTGGGAAAATTTCGTAACAATATATATTCACTCACTTGATATACTATTCGGTGAATGGTAGTCGGCATATCCCTGAGTGGATTTTTACTATATGGCAGCTGTTTTCAGAGTTTATATTATGAATTTTTCAACTTATATTTATTTGTACTCCTCTAGACATTGTCATTAAAATTATCCAGTCTATATATTCGATTTATACTTATGCCGGTTATATCAGCAGATATTTCGTAATTGCTAAAAAATCGTAGAGACAAATTCCCAAGAATAATTAAGCTGATGTACTAACATGCCCAGTTTAGCTGTAAATTCATGTTGCACTTTTTTTCCAATTGTATAGTTTCACTTTGTACAAGTTTAACAACCATTCCTAGTAGCAATCGCTGTTCATCTATAATTGTCTTACTCAACCAGTAATTTACTTTATTAAAATACTTTGCTGAAACGTTGCATACGTTTCATCTTAGGGTACAGGTAGTAATAGTATATGTTTGCGTTTACTGCTTAATTTTTTTTCCGAAAGATAGTTGTGGCCTCTCTGGTTTATATTTTTTCCGAGTTTTTTGGGATTAACACCACATAAATTTGAAAGGCTGTATATTTCAAATAGTCCAAACGTTTCAAGGTCTAAATCAGACTTTCAATGGTAATTAACTTAACACAAATGAATAAGAAAATTAAAAAATTAAAAGATTTCGTAACGACAAACTAAGTAAATCACAATTTGACATTAATGTTTGACAACCAAACTGATGTAACTAAGAGAATTTACTTCAAATTTGATATATAGAGGATATCACTAAAAATTATAAAGATCAAGTGAAATAACAAAGCTTCTTTCAAATTGGAAGAATTTGAAAAAAGAAGAAAGAAAGAATTTTATGTGGTGCTCCTTGGTACGACTTTGTTATAAGTCATAAGCGAAAACTTTATGAACTATCCCGATAGATTATTGATTACTCTCTTCGAGGTGTCATTCCTTTGATTATTGGTAACCAGGATCGGCTAAATTCTACAGAAGTACTAGCTATACAGTCATTTTCATTTAATGAAATTAAAGCAGACTCTTTCAGCTTTCGTTTCGTATTGTGTTCTTCTTGTGTAATATGGTTGAATTTTGAAAAATTGTATTTTAAGATCAGATATGTTCACAAATTTTTGATTTTTCGAAATGTCGTTTCTTTACATAATTTTTGCGTTCATTTATTCGATCATTAATAGGTCTAGCGGTTCTTCCAATATAAAATTTGTTACATTGGCAAGGAATCTTATAAATGCAATTATTTGAGTTGTGTTTCGTTATTTGGTTTAGTTTTTGATATAATTGATTTCAGTGTATTTCTTGTTTTGAATGTTGTTTTAATATTAAATCTGTTTCCCACTCTTTTCAGTCTTTCTGAAAGACCCTGTATCCATGGTATGGTTGTAGTTATGTGGTATGAGTTTTGTGAGTATTGTTTGAAGTAGCTTGGTGTTGAATGTTAGTGCTTGTTTTGTGTTCCATTTTATCTAACTTTTTATTAAAAATTATTCATACCAAAATTTAGTGATGACTTTTTTACTGTATTTGGATGATTAGAGCTAAAATTGAGATATCTGTTAGTGTGAGCTGACTTTTGTATCAAATGACGATTGTGTTTTTGTTATTAAGAGATCTAAGAAAAGTAGTGTGTTACTTTGCTCAATTTCTAATGTGATTTGTATATTTGGTTCTTTGTTATTGTTGGTCGTTTAATGATTCATGTAAACCTTCAAGAGAGTATTCCCAAATAGTGAATATATCGTCGACATAATGCCACCAAACTAAAGGTTTATTCACTTTTGTAAAAATTATTTGTTCTTCAAATGTTCCCATGAAAATGTTGCATAAGGCAGGGGACAGGCAAGAACCCTTGGCCATGCCAAAATCTTGTTGGTAGAAATCATCGTTGAGTTGAAAATATGTTGTTTTCGTACAAAATATTAGTAATTCCATTATTGTGTCAATAGGTATTGTGTACGTTCTTTTAGTAACAAGTAATGTTTTAATCGTTCTTTTAAAATAGGAAGTGTTTTGGTGACAGGGACATTATTGTATAGGTTTACATTGTCAAAACTTGCTGTGCGAATATTTTTGTATATATATATATGGGATAATTTGTCTAAGAAATGTGCACTGTTTTTAATTTTGAAGGCGCCAGATATAAGACCGACATCTAGGATTTTCGAGAGAATCAGCCCACAGAGGTTCCGAATCTGGAGCCGTTCCGTGTAATTGCTGTTCTCCCTTAACTCCTAGGACAGAATGTCACGATAAAATTTTTCAGGTTACTTCACCTGTCAGAGATATCTCTCGAATATCCTAGATGTCGGTATTACATTTCGCTTCTTCAAATTTAACGAAATGTTTCAAATACATAAAGAAGTGTTCGAGAGGACATTCTATTCATTCTGTCAAAGTGACAGCAGTGTAATTTTGAAAGTGCATTTATATAAAAGCTTATTTTACGATAAAGATTGAATAGTGATTGACAAAAAACATTTCTGTGATTAGAATAAGGCAAGCTTGAGTAACCAGCATTGCAAGTGCTACGACAGCAGGCGTTCAGGCGCCTGAATTATATTTTCAAAGTGACGGAGACATTACAGACATTGAGTGCGATAGTGAAATTCAAAGTGCGTCCGCATATAGCGGCGAACGCAAGATGAATACTGAAGAACAGACATTGGAAACTCTTCTAGCGGAACTTAATGAACTTAAGAAAGCAGCAAAGGAGATTAACACTAAGATTGCCAGGATACAAAACCAGATCAAGCACATAGACTCAGACATACTGATGGAAGATGTAAACGAACAGCAAGACATTGACCTAGAATACTTTCAGTGTAGTCCTAATCAGGAAAATGAGTTCACAATGCCAGCCCAAAAGAAACGAAAAAGTCCACAGTCACAGGTAACATTTACTCCATCAATTCGAATTAAAAATAGATTTGAGACTCTCTCAGGAGAAAACATAGAACCATCGACATCAAAAACCAATGATCTACAACCCGCCCAAGTTCCGGATACTCTGAATTTTCCTTATCTTAAGCAAAGGCGCCAAGGCAAAATAATACTCAACCCTACAGCTCATATCACCCAACAGAAACAAACCCACCAGCAGTCACATAGCAGCCAAACAATAACCGTTCCATTGAATAATAAACCAAAAGTACCGCCAATTACAATCACCCCAAAGGAAAACTGGCCCGGAGTTGAGAAGCATGCTAAAGATAATAATATTAAAATAAAACAAATTACTGTTAAACAAAAGGGAATTCAAGTATTTGTGGAGACGGAGAAGGATCACCGAGACTTTACAAAATTCCTTGAAGAAAAAGGACAACAGTATTACACCTTCGACCTGCCTGAAGACAAAACACTACGAGTGGTCATCCGAGGCATTCCCGAAACAACAGAACCAGAGTCTATCAAAGAGGAACTCAAAACCATGGGATATGAAATCCTTGGCATTAGCAGAATGTACAGGCGCCGCGATGGGATAAAACACCCACTACCTATGTTATTGGCCCAACTTCCAAGGGAAGCCAAATACCATAAAATTTATCATGAAACGTTCATAGGTTATATAAGAGTGAAGATAGAATCGCAAAGATCTACCACGAACAGTACACAATGCCATCGATGCCAGGGTTTTGGACACACACGCAAAAATTGCCACCTCCTGCCGCGCTGCGTCAAATGTGCAGAATACCACGAAACCCACACATGTACAAAAGAGAGAAACAAACCAGCAAGATGCGCAAACTGCTCACTAGATCACCCAGCTAGCTATAGAGGTTGTGTGGCCCACAAAAAAGCACAAGAACAAGCACTGAAAAAGATAAAACCCAGAAGTTTTGTCCAAAATGCCAATAAAGTTCAACAGGAATCTCATGCACAAACAACACAAAATAACACCATACAGGCAAATGGCCAAAATATTCAACAAATGTTCCAACAATTTTTAAATTTCATATCGAGTCAAGGAATGATCTATGAGTAATACACGACAACCGCGTTCACTACATCACTACAGATAATAGCTTGGAATGCAAACGGAGTCGCTGGCCGAACCAACGAACTACGGGAGTATATTCAAAGAGAAGATCCAGATGTAGTTCTCCTGGCAGAAACTCATCTGAAACCTGGGAAAACTTTTAACATTCCTAATTACATCACCCATCGTACAGATAGACTAAATGGTAGCAAAGGAGGAACGGCAATAATAGTCAAGAAATCCATCAAACATCAAAGAAAATAACCAACCGACCCTCAACCTTGAACATACCTCAGTAGTCATTCATATGACAAGTAATCAAAAAATTCGAGTAATTGCTGCTTACAACAGTCCAGGAGTTCCTTTACTTAAAACGGATCTGGACCAATTATTAATAACAAAGGAGACTACGATTATGGGAGGTGACCTCAACGCCAAGAATACACGCTGGAATTCAAGATTAACTACTACAAGAGGACGTACACTGGCTGACCACTCAGATCAGCACGGATATATGGTTATTGGACCAAGTGAACCCACTTGGATCGGGTCCATAAATCCTGATGTGTTAGATATATTCGCCATCAAAAATCTTAAGCATCAGATAGAGCTATATACATCGACTGAACTGAGTTCCGACCATAATCCAATTGTCCTGTCAATACTCCAATGGTCTCCATATCATCTTGAGCAGTCACACTACAGAGTTAATTGGCCGAAATTCCAAAATTTGTTAAATGCAATAAATAGACCGATAACCCCTCTAATAACATCTACTTCAATAAACGAAGAAATAGAAAAAATCAACAATGAAATCATCACAGCTACCTTAAACAGTACTACAAACAAAATAAAAAGACCACCAAACCCCTACAGCATTCCTAACTACATCAAAAATATGATCGCAGACAAAAACAGAACCCGGAAACGATTATGGACAACCCAAGACCCAGAATTGCGGAGAATACTTAATCACCAACAACGAGAAATCCAACATGAGCTACAGAAACATCGTAATGATGAATGGGACCGACTCCTTGAGGATTTAGCAGAAGAAGACCACATCTCACTATGGAAGATCAGGAAAAGACTATCCGGCAAAATCAAAAACCACCCACTTATTACAGATAATAAAACAATGTACACAGATGAAGAAAAAGCCAACATATTTGCTGATATACTGCAAGAACAATTCAACATACATCAAGAATTCCAAACAAACACCGATGAGGATACCCACGCTAATGCTGTATTTGAACATTTTACCAAATCTACTAAAGTCAACAGTAATATTCGTCCAGCCAACATGTCGGAAATACAAGAAATAATTAGTAATCTCAAAATTAGGAAAGCCCCAGGACACGATGGTATAACGAATAAACAATTAAAACTCCTCCCGATCAATTATATCCCTTACATTCTCAACATTGTTAACAGCATACTAGACACGTTATACTTCCCTGACTGCTGGAAAAAGGCTACTACCATTATGATTCCTAAACCTGGCAAGGATGTCAAAAATCCCAAAAACCATCGTCCCATCAGCTTACTCCCCTCACTCTCCAAAATTACAGAGCGAGTAATATTGCAGCGCTTGATAGAGACATCTGAAGAACAACACGTCATCCCTGATGTTCAGTTTGGTTTTCGAGAAAAGCATGGAGCAGACCAACAGACCCTCCGTTTGGCAGAAATCATTTATGATAACCATAATAAGAAAAAACACTCTAGCGCCATATTACTCGACGTTTCACAGGCTTTCGACAGGGTTTGGCATCAAGGTCTTATCCTTAAATTACTCCGCTTCCAAATCAGAACAGATATAACCAAATTAATAGCAAACTTTATCAACAACAGATATTACAGGGTTAAACAAAACAAACACTTCACTAACTACAGACCTATGAGAGCAGGAGTCCCCCAAGGTGCAGTACTATCACCCACTTTGTATAACCTTTACACAGCTGACATTCCCATCCATACCACACACACAGAAACGCTCGTCTTTGCCGACGATACTGCCATTATCGCCACTTCAATGTCCCAGGAACAATGCACAGTGTACCTCCAAAGAGCCATTGATGATCTTAGCAGATGGATGGAAAAATGGAAAATTAACATCAATCCTGGTAAAAGCCAGGCTATCCACTTTTCTACCAAAAATTCGAAGCCAAGAAGTCGGTTACGGATATCCAATATGCAGTTAGAATGGCAGGACACGGCGATGTACTAGGGAGTCATGTTCGACAAGAAATTAAACTGGAAAGCACACACAGATTATTTAAGGAAAAAAGGAGAAACAGCATTTATACAACTATACCCATTCCTATCTCGCAAAAGTAAGTTGACAATAGGTCACAAACTCAGCCTCTACAAACAAGTAATTAGACCAACAATATCCTATGCTGCTGCCACATGGTCTCAAGTTTGTAAAACCAACCTTAACAAATTAGAAGCTTTTCAGAGTAAAATTTTAAGGATAATTACAAATTCTCGATGGTTTATACGAAACAAACATATATTAGAAAATTTAAAAATTAGCACCCAAATGAGATGCTCAAGAGGCAGCTACAATATGATCCTCACTGTCAACGAAGGAAGAGGCCCAGACTTACCTTGTTTGACTAAACCCTGCCATCCTTGAAAGGAATCCCGCAAACAAAAACCAGATAGAACAAATACCGACTGGGGAAGAAATTCCACAGATTATATACAAAAATTGTATTTAACTGTAATGTAATTATCCCTATAATTTAATAAACATGTTCAGAGAGAGAGGACATTCTATTGTGGGAGGCGCAACTGACGAAGGTTCCCTGACAAGAAACAATGTATATTATATATGATATATAATGTATATTGTCTTGCGTACAAAGGAATGACATCTCGAAGAGAGTATTCAATATCTCTTCAATATCAGGTGAAGTAACCTCAAAAATTTTATCGTGACATTCTGTCCTAGGAGTTAAGGGAGAACAGCAATTACACGGAACGGCTCCAGATTCGGAACCTCTGTGGGCTGATTCTCTCGAAAATCCTAGATGTCGGTCTTACATCTCGCATCTTCAAATTTAACGAAATGTTTCAAATACATAAAGAAGTATTCGAGAGGACATTCAATTGTGGGAAGCGCAACTGCTGAAGGTTCCCTGACCAGAAACAATGTATATTATATATGATATATAATGTATATTGTCTTGCGTACAAAGGAATGACACCTCGAAGAGAGCACTGTCTTTAAGATAAGAACTGGACTTACAAGTAAGTGGAGAAATGATCTATAGAAGAAATTTTGAGAGTTTACTGCAAGTTAATGTGGTGCTATTCCCAAAAATCAGAAATAAAAATAAATCTTAATTTGTTCTTCAATATATAGTATTTCAGTCATTTTATGTACAAACTGTAACTTAATAAGTCTGCAATAGGGATTTGATTAAGGTTGTTGATTTTACCAGATTATTTCACGAGGGTCTGCACAAATTACTCGTATTTGACCAGGAACAAGATAACTCCTTATATTCTGCCTGTCTAGAAGTATATACATTGAAACAGCTCTTGTCGGATATATTTTGGAAATTCGTTGTCACACTGTGTTATTTCCTGTAACTAATAAAATGGAGCCTCGTGGTTATAAAATTACCTGTTAAATAAAAATTCAATAGTTTCTTCAGGTACCTGATATTGTATGCTGGGAACTGCCTAAAAATTGATTATGAATATTTTTACATCTCGTATACATTATTGAATTCTGTTAATTTTGTTTAGGGCAAGCAGGTAGATATTGTATGAAAGCTACAGAAATTATATGTTTAAATAATGTGTAAAAAACGAGTTGAGTGCGATTCAGCATAAACTTTTTCACTCGGAAAACAAATAAACGGACTACTAAGTGTATAAGTTGTTTAATAACTATGTTTCATTTTAATAGTATGTAATATAAACATTCTAGTTATTAAGTACAAATTACATTTACCTGAAGGTGGGGAATTCATGCTTTAAGCCTAATATTCACCAAATAAAATATCAAATGTGATTTAAACTATTGTTCAAAATTGTAATAAATCCGTAAACATTCACTGTTTAATTCTAATGTATAAGTAATGAGATAATAAGCGTCAAACATTTTACCGATCATTAATAAGTAGCGTCATAGTTACTGTTTTTAAATTAGATTACTACTTTTTAATCACAGTAATTCATTTTTATCAGTTTTGACTAAAAATTACGTAAATTTCACCTGTATGCAACGTATTATTAACAAATTTGAAATTGACTCATTTGGCATGTACCTGCTAATAGCTTATATTTAATAAGTAGTATAGATTTTGGATATCTTAATAAATCGGATATATTTTGAAACATTTCCAGATTAGTATAATACGTTAATATACAATACAGAGTGTCGAAAACTGGAATATTTCCCAAAATACTCACTGTATTGAAAATCGCAAATACACGTTAAAAGATATACTAAGGGAGACATATTTGGCCATACTAATCGTTAATTAAATTGTACCGTCACTCCAGCGCTAGCTACTCATTTTTTTTAATGGAACCCTACTAGGGATGTAACGAGTATTCGCATTCGCATGTGCGAATATTCGCGTCTTTTTTAATATTCGGATTCGCATTCGTATTATATATGCGGTTATATATGCAAATTTTTTGCGAATGTGTTTGACAATGAAATGCGATATTAGTTTTAAACCTTGCACTTGACAATTCAAAAGTTAAGTATAGGTAGGCATTTACTTCTATTTGCAATGTGACATAACAATTTTATGATGATACTTTATAACTTTAATACAAAATACACTAGTTGTGTGTCAACTACATATTTACATTTCTTCTGGAATCCGTAGATGTAATTAAGGATCTATTTAATTGCTAAATCAAATTAAGCAAGTTATGTCAGTTTAATGACATGATATAGGGTTTTATGGCAAAATAAAATTCGAGATATAGGAGTTTCAGGAAAAACTAGCTTACAGAGACTCGAAATCGGGAGTCATACTGTATATAACGCCGTTTCTTGGTGATTTCTAGAACAAATAATTCGCAGGTTAACTAAAAACTGTCAAAGAAATTATGATATAATCTTTTAGAGATTCAATCAATTGAGGGGTGGGTTGATAAAGGTTCTCGACTAGAAGCAAAATTGTCTTGCGTTCAATGGTTTGTAAAATCTCGAACAGATAGTATTATATAAGGTTGTCCAAGAAAAACGAAATTTTATTTTTGTTTTATAACATTTTTATCTGTATACTGATTTTAAATTATGACTTGTTTAAAAGTTAAAAAGTTAAAAAAAAATTAGACGTATCTAAACTTTGGCAAACTTTGAAACATGCTGGTACTTTCTTGGGTCACTTCTTGCTTTAACAGTAAGATTCTGGAAGTTTCAACAATAAGATTCTGAAAGGTTGAATATTTATAGATACAGCGGGAGGTTGAGCTTACGAATCTATCAAAAAATAACTGTCCTTTTTACACTATATAGGTACGTATGTTTTAATCTCCTGATGACAAATTTTGCTTCATTGGGTACCTCTGCTATTTCGGATTATTGTCAGCCGTGCGACAATGGTGCAACCTAATGACGATACAATTTTTAGTAAAACCTTAATTTTGTGAGGTTATAGGGTGAGTCAAATCCTGCTACAATTTCATACCGGGTGATGTAAAGAAATACCGCAACAATTTTTCGAGTTTAGCCTGATTCCTTACTTAGTCAACTTTATAAGGTCTTGAGAATTCCTCAGTCCCCATTACTGAACTTATCCCTTTCTCTAAAGAAACAAACGGTTTATGGTGTTTCCCGTGATCGTTTTGTGCTGTTGTTTAGGAATTTGTAATAAAACATTTTTCGCCAGTAAACCGTTTCTTTGAAATATTTCTCCTACTTCTAAACTTTTTAAAAAGGTTTAGACACTTAATAGACTCCTAGCTTTAATTTCAGGGCCAAGTTTAAATTTGACAGTTTGTGGAACGCTCAGACTGCCAAATTGGAAATATCCAGAATATTTTTCCTAAGGGTGTGTCCCACGTAAACGAGCTTTACAAACTTTTTATAACTTGTCTCATAAACGAAACTATTATATACATATCAAACTCTTTTGGTTCACTCCAATATGATGACAGCCTAACTGTTCAAACAGCTTTGAGTGTAAGGGTTTGGTTTTAGGATATAAAATGTTCTTTTAGACAGCTGTGACACAACAAAGGTTGCGCATATATATCAGTTTATGTATTAAAAATGGAACTGCTTTATATAATAATTATATGCAATACAATTTGTGGTATAATTTTTGATTAAACCAAAATAAGAAATTATATTACTTACTAAAATCAACGGTCGTAACTGGGCGATCAAATGTGTGTTTGTGATTGCTTACTTTTGGCAGCATATTATAAAATTTGATATTCGCATTCGCATTCGCGAATATTGGAAGAGAAAATTCGCATTCGCGAATATCGAAAATCGGACATTCGTTACATCCCTAAACCCCACCATAAGTAACACCTCGATCTAAAGCTTGCTTAAAAAGGAATTAAACAGTGTGTCGTTTTTGATATTACTTCCACATTTGCGAATTGAAATGTGATATTTTTCTGATCTCTGATATTATTAACGAATAATAATTAAAATAGATAATTCGCCTTTGATTTTAAAGACTTTCTGCTATTACAAGGAAATTGAAACTGACAATGGATTTTAAATCATTTTATTATAATAAATGTTCGAAATGGTCTCCATCGTGCCTCATATTCATTGCATACATTGGAAAAAAATGTGAAGTCGGCCACATTTTTCTTGGATATGATGTCTTGGATCATCCAGTGACTCTGGAGGAATACCATTCACGCGGGTATTTAAAATCCCCCAAAGAAAAAATCCAGGAAGTCAAATCCATATATTAGGAAATCCATCATCCAGAAACTCTAGCTGACAATACATATTGCGGTATGCCGTAATGTTGAAAAGCAAGTTCGTCTTCTACTAGACGATCATCTGCCTTCAATATTTTAGAAATACTTAGATGTAGCGTTTGCGCAAGTAAGTCTAAATACTTATCTCCAGTGCCCTCTATGAAAAAGGGTCCAACGATCTGATCACCTAGGATTCCTGCCCACACATTTAACTTAACGGTTGCTGAGTATGAGCCTGTCTAAATAAAAGAGGAGGCTTCGTCAGAGAGGCAAGTGGATTATAAAAAATTGCGATTGTTCTTTGACAATGTTTCAAATAATTCTATTCTTCTGTCAAAATCGTCTTCACTTAATTCTTGGACCGGTCTGATTTTTTAGAAATGAAACTTATTAAGTTTCAGAATTATGTGAACACTACTTTGTGGAACATATGATGTTGACAAAATTTGTCCTAAAGATTATTTCGGTTCCAGTACAACATGTCCTAATACTACTAGTTCAACGTCATCTATTCTTCTTGGCTCGCGTTTCTCGTTAATCACGAATATCGTTTCGTAGAATTTGCTCCACAATTCAGTAATGTATTTATGCTTCTGGATGCCTCTTATTGAAATTACGAGCAGCTTATCTAGCTATAAGAACATCTGGATAAGAGGGAGGTTATTTAAGGAGATCGAGGAACAGGGAGTAACATCGCCACAGCAGTATGTCTTTACCCCATGAAGGTCAACGCTAGATGCGCTGCAGGAGATACTGCGACTGGTGGGTGAAAGGGAGTATAAATGGGTGGTCCTAATAAACCTGGACATTAAGAACGCCTTTAACACGGCAGGGTAAACATCATACTTGGGAGACTTCTTGATATAGGGGTTAGCCAATATCTCCGAAATATATTAACGGACTATTTTATTCAGAGAAAAATCAAAATAGAAGAGCGGGAAAGGGAGTTGACACAGGGTGTACCACAGGAATCAGTGCTAGGGCCCACTCTGTGGTCTACGCAGATGACTTGTCGGTAGTAGTGAAAGCAGGCAGCAAGAAGGAGTTGATGGAGAAGGGTGATGAGGCAATTCGTAAGATACCCGGTTGGATGGGGAGGAATAGCCTGGAAGTAGCGGAGGAAAAAACGGTAGCGGAAATTATAAAAGGACCTATGTCAAGGAGAAGATAGAGTTTAAGTGTGGACAAAGGGTGATTGTGCCAAGCCAAACAGTCAAGTACCTGGGGTTATCTTAGATGAGAAACCAAGATTTAACCATCATGTCAGGTTTGTCACGGCGAAGGCCGCAAAAATGGGTGCAGCTCTGGCTAGGCTACTTCCGATTCTCCTAAAGGTGGCATGTGCATATAGGACGGTGGCGATGGAAGGGTTGTATGTGGTTACTGGGTAGGTACCCACTGGGCTTTTGGTTGAAGAGAGAGCGCGAATCTACGGTGCAGATAGAGAGGGAAGGGTGAGAAAGAGAGAGAGAGAGAAAGGACATAGAGTTATGGCAGAATAGATGGAATGCAAAAATGGAAAAAGCTCAGTAAACCAAACCTACTGATAGGACGGATAAACGAATGGATGAGCTGTAGGTTTAGGGAACTGAACTATGGGCTGACCCAGTTTTTAACTGGACATGGGACGTTCAGATGCTATTTGTTAAGAATGAGCAGAGCGGAGGATGATTTGTGTATATATTGCGGAGGGGTCGACAGCATACGGTGATGGATGTGAAATGTGGGGCGCCGAGAGAGGGGTGATGACAGCAGAGCTAGGGACGGGAGTAATCACGCCGACCGCATAGGATGGAAGAAATTTAGTGACTAGGTGTTAAACATCATAACAAGTAAAGAACGGGAGGAACGAACGTACTTGACTGTGAGTGAAGTAATGAATAGTCACTACGCCGGGATACCTGAAGATATATCTGCGATGAGTTTCAAGTACCTCGAGGGCGATGGAGGTGTTTTATTTGAACCCCACACTACAGTACGCAACAGGAAACTCGTGCGGCTGTTTGTTCGGTGAGGGAATTTCACCTCCCCTGAAAAAAAGCTTATGTAGCACAATTACTACTCTGAACATAAAGAACAATAATTTTATTTTTTTCTGCTTGTGTAAACCATTTTGTTATGACTATGGAAAAAAACTAAGACATTTACTAGCATTTCTTTTCTTTTTTTAACGAAAGAAGTTATTAATTTTTATATTACATGAGAAGTGATACACAGTAGCGCACCTCAAAAATTACACGTCTAGATAGTATTATTCGTCAAACCGGCTATACAATGAAGACCATATCGAACATCTGTTAATATAATTTATATTTAAAAAAGAACAGACTTTAGCTGACTTAAAATAAAAACCGTTTAGATACCGTGTGCAATCAATCACTATTTTCAGACAGTCTTCTTTTTAACTAATTCAATTCCAACTTATATTTCAACCATCCTATGTAAACAAGGGCTTATGTACCACCAGTTCATAGCAAAAGAATTGAAGTTAACAGTTTTTACAAGAGTTTGTAATATTCTGTTATTTGTTGTAAATACTTGTTCTAGTGTAGAAATGTTTCTGTGTACTAAAAGTGTCCATTTATCATTGGATACAGTTATTTCTGCTTCGTTGTGGAAGTAGATACCTAAAGTATTGTTTATTGGTTGTATTTGAAATTGGGGTATTGCTGACCCGAACAGCAGGCAAAACCTGAAACAGAAATTAACTTTCTGAGAATGGTTTCATTCGGTCGAAATTTACTTTTGATTTTTGGTTAGTTTTAGGGTTTAGTACTGTTGCGGAGTTTCTATGAATCTCCAGGATTTCGAAAGGACCATTGAATTTATTTTGGAGTTTGTCCTTGATCTGGGATTCTTTAATATAGACTTTATCGCCTATTTGATAGTTAGGGAGATTTTCAGAAACGTGTTCATCAAATCTGACTTTCGCTTTATGTTTTTGGATTTCCGTTCTTTCGCGAGCAATTTTATAATAGTGAGAGATACGATTATTGAGATCTCTGATGTACTTAGTTATCAGGGCTTGTTGGTTGTAGAGAGTTTCTGGAGTCCTACTCGAAGTATGTCCATAAACAAGTTCGTAAGGGGTGAATCCATGAGTTTTGTTTACAGAATTGTTATATGCAATGATTGCATAAGGGAGGATGTTAAAAGGGTGTTCGTCAGGATTTTCTAGTTTATGGATTCTAATCATCTCTAATAAGGTCGAGTGGAATCGTTCTAATGAACCATTTGACTGGGGATGTCCCACACTAGAATAAGATAGTTTGATGTCAAATAGTTTACACAAATCTCTCATTAGTGTGTTGTCGAATTCCCTGCCATAATCACAATGTATCCGTAATGGAGTACCGAAGTGTTGGAAATAGAGTAGTAAGGTACTAACAACGGTTTTTGCGGATTTGTCGGTTATGGGGTAGGCCTGAGAGAATTTTGTTAATTCGTCCCGGATAGTTAATGCGTAGTTTTTTGTCGGGACTTCTAGAATATCGATGTTGACGCGTTCAAAGGGTGTCCGTGGGGTTTCAGTAATGACAAGTGGGCTGTCGAGATTTTTCCGGTAAACTTTTGCTCTCTGGCAAGATTGATAGTTTTTGATAAAATTGTCAACGTCCTTAGTCAGTCCTTGCCAATTGTATTTTTCTTTTATTCTGCGGATAGTTTCATTGATACCTCGGTGTATATTATTTTTGCCGTTATGGAATTGGTCGAGGATGATGGGTATTTGGTCTTTCTCAACCGTTTGGACGATATTTTGGCAAACTTTCCATTTGATATCGATTTCGGAAAAGATAAACGAAAGCATTTCCAAAATGGGCAGTTCAATGTTATTCTCAACACAGAATACTTCATTTTCAGTAAACACATCTCTACTATTATACAGAGATGCGAAAAATCCACCTACAACCGTAAACCATATAGAAGAGTTCGCCGGCATATCTAACTAATTTTCGTTTCGAATATTTTCGGCCATTTCACGCCACTATAACTTCGTCTCTAACAGATATATGCATATATTGTTCCGATTTTCAGAAAAATGGTATGTTTTGTGTTATAGCAAAATGTACGGAATCAAGCTGGAACATATCTTTATATAATACAACTTATAATATTTAAATTGCGTGAGCACTTTTAGAGAAAACAATGAAGATTCCTTGAAAATCTCTGAAATCTAGTCCCTTATTTACTTTTTATTCGGATTTTCTAGAAAACCGCAAATCTCATGTAATAGACAATTATACCTTTCTGTAATGTTCCTTAATATAATGCAGTTTAAATCATCAAAATTGCCCAAGCCGTTTTTGAATAATCGCCCCACATACATAAAAAAAGTTGTATACGAATTGATAACCCCCTCCTTTTTGGAAGTCGGTTAAAATCCATTGTGAGTTTCATTTTCCTTGTCATAATAGCAAAGTCTTTAAAATTCTAAGCGAATTTTATCTATTTTAATTATTATTCGTCAATAACATCAAGATCAAAAATATCCACGATTCACATTTTTATTCGCAAATTCCGGAAAGGGTGATGGAATGTCAAAAACCACACACTTTTTAAACAGACTTTATAATGAGGTGACATATGATAGGGTTCCATTAAAAAAAATTGAGTAACTAGCGCTGGGGTGAGGAGGGTGCAAATTAGTTAATCTGAGGTGTTTTTTGTGATTTGCAAAATAATAATTTTGGTATAAGCAATAATTTCAACAATAAAATAATGATTTAATATAAAGTTTATTTATATTTAAAAAAAAATTTGGAAAATTCTGATCACAGTACCTAACGACGTGTCGATTTTCATAATTTTCATTAGTATGCCTAACACACGAAAAATCTACCTACTAGAATTTTTTTCAAATTTTATCGGAACGTTTATAGTCTAGCCTGTCTCCTAAATATTAGTCCTCACATACGCAAAATTTCTGTTAATATTACTTAATTACAAAGGACAAAAGTAACTAAATAACACAATACTTTAGAAAACAGGTGTTTCATACATTTATGGGTACATTTTAAACTCAAATAAAATAAGTTGAAACAATACAATAAAATTCAACATAATTTTTACAAATCATTATACAGTGACGCAATAACTGTTGATAAGATTACTAAAACAAGCACATGTTACTTCAACGTAACAAGAGATAGAATTCCAGGACGAATACCTTCCATTCGTGTGATCTCGATCTTTTCTAAAATGTTGTCTGGCGAATGAATCGTGGAAAGCTGTTGGAAATTGAAGATACATCAACAAAATCAGCTTTCACAATGATCTCAGAATTCAAATATATCTGTCAAATCACTGTGAAAACCAGTTTCGTATCCGCATAGTTTCTTGAATTCATCTTGGGTGCTCTGGGGTCATGTTTCTAAAAGCAACACATAAAATTAGTAACGTACAAATATATGTATTTTATTATTATTTAATGAGAACAACAAAGAAATATTATATGTTTCAGTGTTCGTTGATAAATTAAGTCATGTTCAGACAACTGAGCCAACTATATTAATTCTACACTACCGCCGCCCATCATCTGGGTTTTAAATTTCCATTTAAAATTTAAATACCCATTTATCAATGAACAAGATAAGAATAGAAGGCAGCCAATGTGCGTAAAACCTATTGCGGAACTTATAATACCATACGAGGGGATTTATTTTACAAATATTCATATATATCTACTAATATATGAAGTACGGTTATTACAAAATTTGAAGATAAAGTAATGAGATAAAATGGATGTATTACAAAATATCTGAATTAGTTTTATGAAAGTAAACTGAAAAATGTATCACTTTATGAACTGAAAGCTTTTGTCTTGAACAATTTTATCAACATGTGATGAAATAACTTGGTTGAAAGATAAAGTACAATAAAGAAATAACATACTCAAAACGAGACAGCGCAGCAATTAGTTCTGTCTGTTTTTTTTGAGTTCAACAAAACAATCTGAAAGAATACAGAAATTTAAATGTAACATCATTAATAGATTTCTCCATACAGAAAAGTTAACCAAGATGTCAAAATTGCAAAGATTCATGCAGTACAAGATATTATTTCCTAGCAGAAATTATCATTACCTGCACTACCCTAAAAGCAATGAATCTCGAAAAAATAATATTTGCCCAAAACTCAAGTAGAGTGTGAAAAACGAAAATTTCCGTATATCTGATGGATGCTCTATTACTCGCATTTTAGTTCAGACTTATGTATAGTACTGCTATTAAGGAAATGATGTAAGAATTCACTTCTAATTGGGTTATCAGTACAAAGAAACATCTTTGAAAAAAAATTAAGGTAAATAACATTAGTCAATCACAGAAAGATCAAAATAGTATCACTGAAATGTATATCAATGATCAATATAAATAGTAATATCAAAAATATTGACAGTTGTTTTATTGGGCACTCACCTTAAGCAATTAAGTAAAAAATACCACTAATTATCGCATTTACTAAATTTACTGTCAAGTTAGTAAATTAAAGTCCATTCTTTTAAAGTTCTTATTTGTTACTGATATCCATTGAAAGAGCAAACAAGCAAGAATCAACGTAATCGGAAACATAATTTGAATCAGCCAATAACTTTTAAGTAGGTCTTTTATTGCACAAGCCCATAACAAAAACAACGTCTCATTCACAAGAATCGAACATGAACTATGAATGAAATCAGAGTAAAAATTTTTATCAGTTGTGGTCATTTTAAATGTATGTAGAACGTTATCAGGAACTGAAGTCATGGTGTTATTTTTGGCATAACACATTCAATCAGAATCACGTAACAATGTGCTGACTGTATGGGGAAGTTGATATTCGGTATGAATTCCCTATAACATATTAAAAGCCTATTAAATTGTCGTAGGAGATATATGTATTACGTCAAAATATATACGCAAATAGTGAACTGATTACAATATGTTCATTGAAAAAGTAATTAAAAAATAATGACAATGAATTTGCTATTTTTTCGTAATTACTTAAAATTTCAAACAACATTGATTACGTTCCTTTAGTTTTCATTCTAAAAACGTTACGTGGAGATTGTTAATGACGGCATTACGCGCGGCAAAACACTTTAACATGATGCAGATTTCATTTCCAGGCAATTACTATACTTTGATTTACCAATATTAATTGTAAGATTAAGATAATCAATTGCGGTTCAGTGTCAATTTTAAGTACAACTCATTTACTTTTGAAAATTCTGAACTAATTTCACTTGATAGAAATCTTTTTATTTATATCTTTTTTGCTATAATTCCAAGAGGTTAGTGTCTATTTTATAAACAAATAAAACAGAGATGAAGTAAGGTTAGTAAATTCAAGACTAATAATAGAATAGAAATATACTCATTTATATTTAAAATCAGGCAATATTGATGAAAATTCATGAATCCTATATACAGGGTGTTTCTAAAATAGGGTTCCAAACTTCTGCTGTGTATAGAACTCATTAAAAGTCCTTATTCATGTGTGCCCTAAAACATACCCTTAGGATGTTATATACCCTTAAAAGGGCTCAAATAAAACTGTTTTTTTTCTGTTAGTGACAAAACAGTAGAAAAAAAATTAGGGTGTTACATATGTTTCAACATGTGCTACTCCGTTTTTCAACATGCAAATTATGAGCGTCCTATTTAGGTTGGTGAAGGAGGTTTTCGAATCGTATTTTTTTTATTTATTTTTTGTAATTTTCTCTACAGATTTATAAAATCTTAACAATTTTACGTAAAAAATATCTTTGTCCAAATTGATATTTTCAACATTTTTAGAGTAAATTGTGTTTGAAAATTCAGTAACATTATTTAAATACATTGCAGTTATGAAGGATTCGATCATTTAATTTAATAATTGATACTTTAGGACATAAACTAAGACTATTTAAATTTACAATTACACTTACTGATTAATAAACTAATTACTGATTCAGTTTTTTTGCCTTATTTCCATGCACGCTGAATGGTCTCAACTGGAATTTTATGAACCTTTGCCTTAAGATGACCCCATAGAAAATAGTCCAGGCGATTAAGGCCAG
This sequence comes from Octodonta nipae, assembly GCA_034190945.1. Lineage (NCBI taxonomy): Eukaryota > Metazoa > Arthropoda > Insecta > Coleoptera > Chrysomelidae > Octodonta > Octodonta nipae. Next base: position 168,068,969 of record CM067216.1, on the reverse strand, counting down.
GCGAACGTGGAGGCCAGTAGCAGCACCTCCTCGGCCTATCAATTTTTTGTCCGTACAAATCATTTAAGTGTTGTCTTACATTATGTAGGTAATGAGGTGGCGCCTCGTCCTGAATAAATCAGATGCTTTGGAGTTCTATCAAACGGGCATCTTCCTGGCAAGTCGTTATCTAACAAATTGTAATCATCCTCACCATTAAATCAATTAGACAACACAAACGGTCCAATTAGCCGTTAGCCGATCGTCTAAAATGCCTGTCCAAACGTCGACGGAAAACCGAAATTGATGTCTGGAATTAAACATGTTGTGTGGGTTTTATCAGCCTATTCATGAGCGTTATGAAAATTACCTTTACTGCCTCATCTGTAAACAAAATATGAGATGGAAAATTCGGAACCCGTCTCGATTTTCGCAAAAACCATTGGCAGAACTGCCGACGTGGTTCGTAGTCATTCGAATTTAAAACTTGAACACGCTGGATATGAAAAGGATGAAGTAGTTCATCGAATTCGCCAAACCACGGAAAAACTTATGTTATGCATACGTGCGACACCACTTATAATAACCCTTGGATTGTCATGCACAACTCTCAATACATTTTCTTCCATCACCGGTGTTCTTACAAATCTGTCTGTGCCATGATCATTTACTCTTGGCTGGATTGGACCATTTTCTCTTAAACGTTGATGGATCCTTTGAAATACCTGTCGAGAAGGAACTCTTCTATTCGGGTATGCTGCCGCATACAGACGCTTCGCTTCTGATGCATATGTCATTTCCGTGTTTGAATATAACTCCTTTTTATTTTTATTTACTTAAATTTCACTCTTCAATCACCACTTTTAATAATGAAACACTGCAAAGCTCAATTGACAGGTTATCAATAACTTAAATTGTTAAGCGTTGTGGCAACGTCAGTGTGTTATTTGCCATGGTAAACAGATTTTTATAATCTTTAGACTAATAACTTAAAGAGCAGAGTAATTTTCAAACTCAATTTACTTAAAAACCATTGAAAATATCAATTTGGACAATAATATTTTTATGTAAAATTGTTAAGATTTTATAAATCTACAAAGAAAATTTTTAAAAAATTAAAAAAAAATACGGGCCGAAAACCCCCTTCACCAACCTAAATAGGACGCTTGAACAACGGAGTATCACATGTTATGTAACGTAAAAAGTTATGTAAACTCATACATTTTTTTCTATTTATTTTCTACCGTTTTGTCAATAACGGAAAAAAAAGACTTCTAAAGGGTGCGTTTTAGGGCCACACGTTAATAGGGATATTTTGGCTTATTTTAATGAGTTCTATACACAGCAGAACCCTATTTTAGAAACACACTGTATAAAGTAACATATTACCCGTATGGAACAGAAAAAAAAAATATTCAAAAAATTAAATTAGATAACTACCAAATATTGAACTAAAACAAATTATTATTGCATAAAAATGACACAATGGACGATTTTAAATTAAAAAGTAATTTTACTGGGAAAGTTAAACTAACTCCTAACCAAACTAGCAGTTTAGCCTTTTAGAAAAAGTAAGGTCTACCCTCTCATATTTGTACTTTAAAATGGAAGCACCATTTCGGCAGGTATATTGCAGTAAACATACAGATATTCTGAAAACATATAACTCCTTTTGGCAGTCATGTAAGATGTAAGAAAAATTAATATTTAAAGGCTGCTAACATCTATAAACCAAAATTAAAAATAAACCTTGGACATATCTAATATGTAATGGCAAGCAAAGACGTATACATTTAAAATCAATTGAAAAAATTTATTTCTAACTATATTTTTTATTATTAAAGTTTTCTACTTGGTTGCTTTAATTTTTCCCAGAAATACTAACCTGTCATAAACAAATTAAATAATTGGATTTCATTGAATTATTAATTATTGCATACTTTGAGTTTGATTACATGTAGTTATAGTGTTATATATAGTATATTATATTGAAACGTAAAACAATTTTAAGAGATATAATCACAAGATAACAAGCTTCAAGTGCATATTTTATTTAGTGAAAACACTACTACTATTATGATCACAACCGACAGTGGAAATTATAAGAAATTTCCGTCTTCACTAAATCATTTGTATCTATAGTGTTACCACACTATCTCTACAAACTATAATCTCAATCGCTTGTCCAACACGGTGCTCCTGAGTAGGTTTAAATAAAAAACTCATGTACATCCGCTTGTTTCTAGACACCATTTGGAGACTTCCGGCAAACAAAAACAAAATGTACTTACCATGCCTGTATTAACTGCATAATTTTTTTTTCTATGAACATACTTTGAGCATATTAATATTTATAAAAATAATTATAACATAATGTAATAAAATAATAGTATTATATAACTAATGTAACTTATTTTTTTACCCAGTATTCATTGATTAGAAAAACAGGTCAATTACTGTAATAAACCAATAATTTAATTTATTTTGTAAAATTGTGTAATGTTCTCACAAATTTTGCCGTTGAAAAGATCAAGAACGATTGTTTCAAATATTCTGTTAAATATTTGAATTTTGGATCAAGCTTTTCTCAATTTTCTATATACGTCAACGTATTTACAGGTACCGAAGCATTTCATATAATCAATTTCCAATATGTCGATGGTATCCAACAATTTCTTACGATTCTCTGTAAATGCATAGTTTCTTCTGGAGTGCACTTTTATGATACATTAAAGTTCATTTGCCTTTCTAAGGCAATGTTCCCCTATTTGGCACAAATTTTGTTAAAAAATAGTATTAACAGCTTCTAACAAAAGTTGCAATTCTGGTGGGTATATAGGTAATGCAAAATTTTTTCATCAACCTTACACAGTTGGTGTGCATTTACACTATTTTTATAGTATTTTGCTGTTCTTTAACCATTTTAACCAAGTTTTATGCATGCTTACGGATTACTCTCAAACGGCTCAATCAAGTTCGATATGATTTTTCCATGAAATCAGAAGAACAGTTGATTAAAGACTGACATCTTTACTGATTTCTGTGACACGGTTTAAACAATCTTAATATTTGAAATTGTATTTTATCAAAGTAAATTCAGAGGTGATTCCGTACATTCTTCTATAATGAGAGAAGCATGTTTTTTAGAAAATCGAAAAAATAAATGTAAAAAAACCTTAAACGTCAAAGAAAGAAATGTTACCTAATCTTCCTAAATCTCTAAATTTAGTTGTCAAGTTACATACGAAAATAATAACGCTGATTGTTTGTAACAGTTTTAGTTTTGATTTGTTAAAGTAGTTTTTTGAATAGTCATCATTTTTTGAAATAATCTTAAAACCAAATTTTCTTTCTGGAGACTCCATAAATATCTAAATTACTTGATGGGGAAGTACTATAATCCCCAAATAGTATTTAATATAATATAATTTTTAAATCTAACGAAACATATATTGAGATAATAATCGGTTTATGACTGTAAAAGGAAAATAGTTAAATAATTTTCTTGTATATTTGAAGCAATGGAAATAACAATCTTATAGTCTTTTCTTTCTGTACTCTTGAATGAATCGGCCGGTTGTTGAAGAGCACATTTTTAGAAAGCCCTGACCTCCGTAGATATCAAAATTAAAATCCACTTTGAACTCAATAATCTGTCATCCTTGCAAAATGTTTCGGTAGCTAAGGAAATAGACTGAATATATAGATTCATAAAATGCACATGGATAGGAAACCAAAGCGGGTGGTCGTCTTCACAGACGAGGGACGTGTGAAACACAAGCCTAATATTCAAAAATGATCATTTGTCAGATAGAACTGTTTTCTGCACTTTCTTAGGCAACTGTTTCGTTAGTGTGAACATGAAATACAGAAATTTGAAATATCGTTGACAAATAGTGTTAGTTTAACTATAAACATAATATAATAAAACTATAACAGTAACCCTACTAAATCCAATCAAGTATCAGTAGTTGTCAACGTTCTGTAACTGTATTTGTACTGTCGTCGCTGGATAATGCCCAGAATAACAGAGCAAAACATTGTTTTGAAATAGTATGCAATTGCTTTTACTGAAATTTTACTTGATAGTAATAAATCTAAACTTGCCATGGAGGATACTAAACCTGATATTATCAGTGACAGTATAAGGCCGTGTCCCACGAAAAAGCGATTTACGGGTTGCGGGCGGGTAGCAATATTCCAAAATTTGATCTACACTCAGAATCCGCATTAGAATTAATGAATGTGTGCTGTTTGTTAACTTTTTCTTTCTACAAGAATGTCAAAAAATATTGAATATAGAAAATATTTTTCTGTTTAGTTAATTTTTGGATATTTAGCTTTCTCACCTATTGCGTTTGGGCAATTGATTTATTCATAGTTGCGAGTTTCATACGAAAATTAATTATTAGATAACAAAATCATAATCCTATCACAAATCTGTGATAGGAATTGAAAATTGCATTTGGTGAAATAACAATACTTTTACGATTCACTTTACATAAAATATACCTACGTAATAAAAATAATTGTTTCTACATTTATTTTATTATTTATCATATACATGCAAAAAATAATATTATATTTCCTGGAGACCTATCACCCCAAAAATATCTAATAAGGAATTCTATACATTTGAATGTTTTAACAACTATCAACTGTTGTATGTGTTGAATGTATTTCAAGGTTTAGTTAGTATCAGTAGCGGTTACAGGATGAGTTGAAAATTTTAATGAAAAATTATTTTCAACCAAAATGCTCGAACCAGCAAATAACAGAATGTTCCTCAGATGCTACACGGAGATACTGAACAAAGGAGTGGACTACGGCATGCAATTGCATTCTTAGTCTCGACCTTACTGATTACTTTGATGACGTAACATGTATTATTATATCGATGCATTCAGTTGCACTTCTGGGAATTGTTCTATTTATGGTGCATGCATGCACTTAGTGACAAGTGTTTAATTTACATTCTGTTGTTAATGTTTGTGCATTTCCAATATACGTTTTTAACTACAGTGCATCCCATAAAAATGTAAATATTTGGATCTTTCAATAAAAATAGAAATTATTTATAAATTATGAAGCATTTATAAATTTACATTCAATAGGTTGAAAATACTAATACTTACTTATGGGAATTTTGTGGGTATTCATTTATTATTGATTTTAAAAAACTGTGATGGACTAAGTTCCGTATTTTTCAATGTACATTCGTCGCTCCATATCGTATTTTTTCTCACATTGCTGAACAAAACCTAAAAAATAAACAGAAAAATTATAGAATTTTATCATATAAACATTAAGAATTTACAGATATGTGATTGAAGGTGCAAAAGCTCAAATAGGCAGCTTTAGACCTGGAGAGGTCGAAAATTTTTGGTCTAGAGTGTGGGGACAAATCAGCAATTTTCTGTTAACAGACCTGTGCGTTTATTACATTAAGTACTAACCATAATAAATAATTATACCCTACATGCAGTGAAGCGACAATAGTTAGTAAAAAAAAGGCTGAGGGGTGGAGTGCCCTGCTCCATGGACTGTCGACGCTCATGGACATTATAAATCACAAAGTGAAAGAAAGGGAATAAAATTTGCCAATTAACTAATAATTTTAAGGTATTGTATTCTCGAAAATCATTTTTATTCGTACAGTACAAAAGTCCCGAAACTTCCTGATTAAATAAGTTGACTACATTAAATGCAAAACTCATCAACAAAGAAAAGGTCACATGTGGACCTTTCTGTGAACTGCCTGAGGAATTACTGTTCCCTTACGGACTGTTTCTAACCTTTAGTGATTCGATACATGTTTAACATAAATGAACTTCACAAGTTTCTAATGCATAAATCAGTAAAACAGTAAAAATTTTATTAAAAATAACTTAACTATAGAAAGATCATATACCAATCGAAACTATGATGACTTCTCAAAGACATTTTTTACTACTAATAGTGCTTAATTGCATTTAATTGTAAATAATTTGCATAATATATTTTCATTTTTAGTATAGGCTTTAGTTAACTTGATTAATCATTATCTGCGGGTGGCAGTTCTTTGATAAATTAAGATAAATAAACACCTCTCCAACGTAGGAGCTTTAACCCTTTTTCCATCTAAACTGATTTAGTTCTGTACTTAATTTCTTCATTAACCTGCCTCTCCATGACATTATGATACATGACTTAATACTTTACAAATATGTAAGCATGCCATAAGATCTGTTAACCTTCCTAGAGCACGGCATGGACAAACACATTTAATGAATTATGTCATTTGTTCTGGAGTCTCCTATTAGTTCTACAAGCGACCAATTATAAAGATACTAATTAAATATGTATTTTGCCAGGTACTTTAAAACCATGCATTTTGGTTCATCCCATCAACAGTTTGATAACTATTTTACCTAGAACTTGCATTTAGACTTGGTACTAGTTACGTTTTAATACCACATGTATTAGGTTTGTTAGAAATGTACATGCTAAATGGACATATTTCTCCAAATCCTAATCAGGAAATCCAGATGTAAAATTATTTATATATCGAGTGACCAACTATTCCACACACTTTTCTTCTCCAAGTAATGGGATCGTGTCCGTGAATAGAGCTGTCAATGAAATCATCTTTTGAGAGATGATTACCTTCATTGTATGAACAAATCTCAAAAATATAATTTAAAACGGGAATGTTAATTTCATTAGCATAACCAAAAGTCGTTTTATACTCAAAGACCTTTTCTCCATTTTTTATATATTTTTTCTCTTAAAAGCCAGTTCAACAATATCCATAGCTGAATTTCAGAAAAAACTTACACACGTGCTTTGTAACTTAGCAGTGCTTGTTCTTAGATTTAAATGTGCGCTGAGACGGGCAACCTAAGTGTATTTCCAAAGATGAAGACAAATTGCCAGTAGACACTAGCAATTGAGCCGAATCCTCACAATCTCAGTTCGTCTTCTATATAATTTTGCTCATCATCTTCTAAAGGATAGTTTTCCACTTTAATTTCTTTGAAAAACTTTATAAGCTTTTCCCTGAACCCAAAGTTTTCCCATTCTGTTTTTTATGGTTTCCTTGACATCTATATCCAAGTTTGTTTTGATATGACAAATAGTGTATATTCGTAGCTTCTTTATAATAATATCAGAAAAATGGGACAGATGCGTATCAGGTACTAAAAATTATAGTTATTACAATTACAGATCCAACATTATGAGCAACAGCAGAATAAGTTTATAGTCGTACCCCACGTGTTAAGAAAAAGAAATGTACAAATATAAGCAATTCTCCGATCTCTGGCTGAAAAGTAAATACTTCTGAGGGACATATTAGGCACTAATGTGTTTGAGAAATGCTTGAGATCAACAGAGGAATACCTTGACCCCTGCCGCTGAAAATGTGTGCTGCCCCTGTAAATGAAACCTTCCAATGAGTGCTTTTTGGGCCGCAATGCGGTTTAATCATTGGGCCAATTATTTGTTATTGTCGTACCTAATCCTCTTTTATAATAGTATGTCTAGTCCTTCATTTGCATCAATTTGGTATGGGGGGTCAGTTACAACTAAAGTTTTTAATTCATTATCATTTTCTTACCTGGAATACACCTTATGATCAAGGAAATAAGTACTAGTATGAAACTTTTGAAAAATTAAGTTTTGAATAATAGGTAATGACCAGCAAAAATCCTGAATTTTGTCAGAAGTTAAATGGGTTACAGAGAAATAGAAAGACGATACACGCTCACGGCAGTTTTCAGTTAATTTGTTTAAGGGTATTTCAAAATCTACTAATTCAAAGTTAATTGTTATTTAATTAAAATGTTGAATAATGTTGTTTTTACTACATTAGGATCAACACACAGTATTTCATAACATAGTATAATTCCATGGCTTATTATTAAATAAAATTTATTTTAAAAAAATCTCAGTGAAAACCACAAAACTTTCTTTACCACTTAATATGGATCTTTAATTACTCAAGTTAAAATATATAGTACTTATTTTATGAAGAAAAACTAAATTGCTGACTTGTTTGTCATGCAAATACACCTCAAATAAAAATGCATATTGCAATTCTATTCACATAATTATTATACTACGGAGACGTTAAACATGTGTGAACAACTTCATTAACTGTTCCTACTTCTATTCAAAATGACTATGAGCGAACTATTTGTATGTTGATCAGTTGTCGACGCCACTGAATATATCAAAGTTTGAGATTGTTCAACAAGAACTTGTTTCATACCAGAGGATAGCTCGAAGAATTCAAGGAATGCTTGGGTACAGCTTCATACAAATATTTACCTTTGAGCAATAATCAAATACCCTAACTTAGGTACCAGACAGGAAATCGTGTGTTCGTTTCATAGGGAATACGTGTCAGATAACGAATGTGTTATCTTTTCACTAGGCACGTTTGATCTGCATAGGTTTCGCTACAATGAATGTCTCGTTGTTTGTGTTTATCAAAATAGAAATATTTATATTTCATGTAAATAATAGAAAATTGTAAATTAATAATTTACGGTTAATAACAATCCTCTAGTCTCCTAATAAAAAAAAGGCAAGTTATAACTTTCTTTTTTAGGTGAGGTATATGATTATTTTCTTCAATTTTTGGGTGTTAAATATGATTATTTTGTCCAATTGTCTAAGTTTATAGTTTATAAGATTAAACGTTAAAAAACAGCATGTGTTTTTTGGGTCTTTACAAATGAATCTCACTTGAAAATTCAATCAAATCAATCAAATTTTATAAAGTTTAAATAAATAACGATTTGTAAATTAATCCAGACGAATATTCCCCATAGTCACAAGTGGATCAAATTCGATAAGGAAAATATCTGTTGTCCTATTACTTAACCGTCCTAGAATAGTTTTATATTTTTGAACTTATAATTATTTTATGTTTTCAAAAGAAAAATCTGTAAACCACTATTCATTCAATTAAGGCGATCGACACAGAAAACAAATGTATTGAAAACGGTACTAGAAAGTATAAAATAAATAATATCTATTATTTTAAATCTTCTGAGTAGCTATTAAAATTTCACAAACATCTTCTAAATCTGTACAGAGCTAGAAGAATGTTTTTGAAGCGAAGGTTTCTTAACGGAAGCCCACATATGAAAATAGATGAGTATGGTAATGAAGTGCAAAATCTGAAGTTGCATTTGTTTCGACACTTCGTTCCGACCGACACCATCCTACCTTGATCTTGAAATACACTTAGTGTGCATTTTGTTATATTTACCCTTATATCTTTTAAAGGAAGCGTTTTAAATTTATAAAAAATATACACTTTGATTTTCCACACATAGACTTTTTATTTTATCTGCTTTAGGATTCGCTTGATTTTTATCACAATACATATGTATTTAATTTTCTAATTTGGCCCCCAAAAAGTAACATTAGAGTTTTATTTTACTAATAAACTTTAACAGATGCCTTTTATAATCTACTGTCTGAGTTTTGAGGCTCTGTAGATTGCAAGAAAAACGGCAAAATAGGTCAAAGTTTAAATTATAAATTATTAAATCTGTTATTTAAATTATTTAAAAATATAAATAAAATATATTTTTCAAAACTTAAATAGTGTAGTTTCTAAAGTGGGAATTAAGTCGATGTTTAATATTTTTTGTTAATATCTGTTATACAAATGATTTAAAATATGATATATTTGTAATTCACATAATGAGCCTTTTATCTGATATATTACATGATGCGTTTGAAAATTGAATCTTTATTTTCCATTTAATTGTATAATTTGTCCCTAAAATTACTATGGGGGTTTTCTAATAATTTATTTTCCGTTTAATTCTATTATTTGGGGGCCAAATAATAGAATTAGGGATTTTTTTCATATTTTTCCTATAAACAAAAAAATTAGGTCTTAGAGTTTGGGGAATAACGGGGAGAATGGGTAATTTTTTTAAAATATTTTTTTATATATTTTAAAATATTCATTTTAAAAAAATTAAAAAAATATATTTGTATTCATCATAATGAGCCCTGGGATTTGATATATTACATGACCCGTTAGAAACAATTATAATTTTTTATTTTCCATTTAATTCTATAATTTGCCCCCCAAAATGAATATGAGGGGTTTCGTCTTATTTTTCCAGTAAAGTTCAGGTGAGGGGCTATACTTCCAGTTTTTCAGCTTATGATTTCGGTGATAAGGGGGGAATGGGTAAATTTTTTTATAATTTTGTTAATATCTTTTAATTAATTTATTTTATAAATATGGAAAAAATATATTTGTTTTCTTCATCATGAGCCCTTTTATTTGATATATAACATGCTGGGTTAGAAACAATTTTAATTTTATATTTTCCATTTAATTCTATAATTGGCCCTCCAAAAAAATATTAGGGGTTTTTCCTTATTTTTCCAGTAAAGTTCATGTGAGCGGCTATACCTCCATTGTTTTTTCAAAATTTTCCAGCTTATGGTTTCGGAGATAGGGGGGGGGGAATGGGTAAAATTTTTTATATTTTTGTTAATATCTTTTAATTAATTTATTTTAAAAATATGAAACAAATATATTTGTTTTCGTCATAATGAGCCCTTTCATTTCATATAATAACATGATGGGTTAGAAAAAATTTTAATTTTAATTTTTCATACATTTCTATAATTTGCCCCCAAAATAAATATTAGGGGTTTCTCCTTATTTTTCCAGGGGCTATACCTCCATTTTTTTTTCAAAAATTTCCAGTTTATGGTGACGGAGATAAGAGGGGGGAATGGGTAAATTTATTTATATTTTTGTTAATATCTTTTAATTAACTTTATGACAAAAATATATTTGTTTTCGTCGTAATGAGCCCTTTCATTTGATATATAACATGATGGGTTAAAAACAATTTTAATTTTCCATTTATTTCTATAATTTGCCCCCAAAATAAATATTAGGGGTTTCTCCTTGTTTTTCCAGTAAAGTTCAGGTGAGGGGCTATACCTCCATTTTTTTTCAAAATTTTCCAACTTATGGTGGCGGAGATAAGGGGGGGAATGGGTAAATTTTTTAATATTTTTGTTAATATCTTTTAATTAACTTACTTTAAAAATATGAAAAATATATATTTGTTTTCGTCGTAATGAGCCCTTTCATTTGATATATAACATGATGGGTTACTAACAATTTTAATTTTATATTTTCCATTTAATTCTGTAATTTGCCCCCCAAAATTAAAATCAGAGGTTTCTTCTTATTTTTCCAGTAAACTTCAGGCCAGAACCTATAAATCAATTTTTTTTCAAAACTTTACGTTTTATAGTTTCGGAGATAAGGGGGGGATGGGTAAATTTTGGTATATTTTCATTAATATATTTTTAAATAATTTTTTTTAAATATGAAAAAAAAATTTCTGTTCCTCAGAATGAGACCTTTCATTTGATGATTTGATGCGTTTGAAATTTTTTTTATTTTAAAATTTTTATTTAATTTATAATTTGACCCCCAAAATTAATATTAATAGTTTCTCCTTATTTTTCCAGTAAAGTTCGGGCAACGTTCTATATTTCCTATTTTTTTCAAAATTTTAGGCTTAGTAGTTTCGGAGATCAGGGGGGGGAACGGTCGATTTTTTTTAGTTTTTCCCCCCAGAAGTACCCCTAAAATCTTTTTTTTTACTTTTACGATATGTACTCCTGATCGGGACACCAAACTATATATTGATACCAAATTTCACCTCTTCCCTGCAGTAGTTTAGGAGAAAATGGCTGTGATGTGACAGGTAGAAATCCGGAGTGATATTATAAGGGTATCCGTATATTGTATACACGGAACCCTAAAAAGGCACATATGTTGTTTTCTTGACGTTAACACACACTGAAGCACAGCACAGAGGTCAAAATACCTTAATTTTCCAGCTACTAGTTCGTTACGGGTTGAGATTGTGTTTCGGCCAATGGTGGATTGCTGCAGGGCTGTATTGGAGACTATCTTTTCTTGAAATAAGTGATCCATGGGCCGATTAAGGAACATACGGCTCCACTTCTTCCTGAAGAAAACGTTGCGCTGCATCGAACAAAGATTAAAGGTGACCTAATTCTATGTGCAATAGCACCCAATACCATAACGCCCACTGTTCGGTGTATATATCGGTCAACATCAAATTGAGGTGGCGTCTTTCTCCTCGACCCAACTTAGACCGTTATGTCCACCCAAGCAGAATGGGGATTCATCAGAGAAGACGACCTGATGCCATTCCACATTCCAATCTTGTTCTCTGCCCCACTACAGTAGTTGCCGTCGATGCTCAGCGGTCAGAGGTAGCACAAGATGCGGTCGAAAAAGCTGCAGTCTATAAGATATACGGCTGTAAATCTGTCGGACGCTTACAAGATGTTCTCATAACCACTCTACAGCCAAATTTAGAGTCTTCGACGAAATGAAGAACCCGCCTCTCGTAATCCAATAATTCGACCTCTTTCAAATTGTACTCTAGGCATTCTAACATTTTTAAACATCGATTTTGGATGCCATAGAAGAGTTTGTTTTTTGGTCAATAAAAAAATGCAAACCGACTGCAATATTAATTGATAAAAAAAGTTTAAGTGAGAAAACATTTACCAAAGTTTACTAAATTTTTATAAATTACTCCTTAATATAGCATCTATGTTTTACCAAAACAATATTAAATTTAGACATCTCCTTCTATGGATTTCTTTGTCAGGGAGAATATATTGGACGGTACTCATTCGTTTGTAACAAATTGTTTATTAAATAAATAAATAATGAAAACATAGAATATGAAAGAGGACTAATAATTATGATTTAAAAGATTACTCAAACAAGCGTTAACATACATAGATACCAGCGGTTTGCGGTCGGAAAAAGATCATAGAACATTTTAGAATGATTTATAATTAGATATAAATAATGCCCTGCACGTTATTTTCGAGCATTCCACTACACAACAATATTGAACAATAAAATATGTTTCCTAATTACACGGTGTATTTGCGAATAGCAGCCAAACAATATTGACTTCCGCAGTTGTTTATAGCATTTCCGCCTCAACCAAAAACCTTTCTATTTAGGTTAAAAGTATTAAAGGCTGAACTAGAACAAACGATAAATACATTTTTCCTCATTACTTGCATAGTTGGAATACAGACACGAATATTTAAAACACGGCGCATATTTCTATTTTATTGGCTGAGCGGATGCGCTAACTAAAGAATTTTCGCACCATCTGACGTATCTGAAACCAGCTGATTCAAAGCGGGGCGGACGAACAGAAAAGTAGAAGAGAGAATGCAGCATGGAGTGAAGTCAAAACTGCACAGACTAGAATGTTAGAACGATGGGTCGGCTTGCAGTCGCCGCCGCAGAATCATTTCTTGCCAACAAAACGCTCGGCAAATAGAAGATTGAATTTTTTAAATACAATTTTTCATTCTGTTAAATTAACCTAATGTAACAAATTTTTGTTTACGACACGTTGACTGACAACAAATTGTATATTGCCAACAGATAAAATTACAGAAACATCTGGATAACTGGAATCTCATGGCACCAGATATTTTATTCCGTTTAAAAAGATTAGCCCGAATTTCATGTTTGTCCCGTTAACAGATCCAGGATTTGGGGCTATGGTTCCCACCTTTTTTTAAAGAAAAAGTATTTGTTGTTTAACATTTTTTTCACGTATTTTTTGTGTTACTTCAAGCAACTTCTAACAAATATTTGTTATTAAGGAATGTTTAAAAAACATATTTGCAATCTGTATCCATATTCATATATATTAATAGTTTATTCTTTATTAAATTTAGGGTTGTCTCTTTCTTTCATCCCGCCACTTAGATTTCTTCAAAGAATACTCTATCACTATAAATGCTGAATTGACAGCAGAAATGGCACTATTTTGTATATATTTATAAAATTATTACTTCTTAAAAAATGTTGCCACTTCTGTATAGTTCTTAACCAAAAAATCTTTAGAATGAACTTGTATCTTTAAATAAAGATATTCTTCATATAGAACATCCATATTAATATTTTTGTAATTTCTTAGTTTCAACTATGTTAACAAATTGCTCATTTATCTTGCTCAGTGGATAGAGTCAATTTGTGTGACTAAAATCAAACCACTTGTCTAGAAACGCCACGAATTTGTCCAAGAACAATATGAAATTTCTGAAAATTTTCGGACTAAGTTCAGGTGAAGACTTCTCCTCCTCCCCCTTCCTTCTTCCGTTTGAAGAATGGATCTTTTAAGTTATAATAATATATAATTTGTTATAAAGTACGACTGGCTAGAAATTAGGAAAATAAACACTAAAAACGCATACAACTCAGATTATTTGGGGGATCTTCACCCTCTTAGCCCCCCAGATTCGCCAAAGCTCATTGATTCTTTAAAGAGTAATCATCAGCACGGTAAATCAGTTCCAAAGGTCGTAACGTGACTTTCCTCCTTTAGTTTTTAACGAACTGAGAATGATAAAGTATTCAACAATTGTGTGCCAGATCAATTATTATATCTGTACCTAGGGATTTGTAGTAGAGATACTTTATAAGCAAGCGAACTAACAATAATGGAGATAATCCATGTTACAACATCTGTAATATGGGGAAAAATTAAAATTGTTAAGTACTCCTAATAAGACGTCACTAACGTGCTACTACGGCCTAGATCCCCTTTTTGACAGGCTTATAATAAGAATTATTTTATATAATTTGGAGCTTCCCAAGTTATTCCAGGATTGATAGCACAGCAACGTGGTGGTATCATGAGCAAACAGAATTGTGAGTAGAGTCAATAGAATGTTAAAGTTACACAAATCATTTATGTATATGAGGATAACGAAGGACCCAGCACAGAGCCCTGCTACTGAATCATTCGATTCGTCAACTCCTGATTTTCAAAAAGAAGATACTATTATCTCACTTCTACATTGCACTGGATAAAGGTAATTCTACTCATGTCAAAGTTGTAGTGAAATATATTTTTATAAAGAATTTCAAAACTTATACAATAGAATGCCTTCATTTAGGTCAGGCATGTTGCATATGTATTATGCTTATTTTCAAAGCCCTCTGCCACGTACTCACTTAGTCGAGTAATAGCCAGAGTTGTTTGTACTCTTATTGTTACGAAAACCAAATTGGTTAGATATAAAGATATTATTTTTCTCAACTTAGTCACTTATTTGGTCTTTCAATAACGATTCATGACATTGTTGGCAATAGAGACGTAGCCCTATAGTTTGTTCAATCAAAATTGGTTAATTTAAATTTTAAGAGTAATTCTAAAATTAAAAAACAATTTTTTCTGATTTTTTTGGGAATTACATCACAAATGCATAACAGTCTGTACATTTCAAAAAGTCCAAAAGTTTCAGGGTCTAAAGTAGACCCCGATTTCTGTGGTAGTAAAACTAAAGACAACTGAACATGAAAATTAAATTTAAAAGGTTTGTAATGACAAATCTTGTAAATTAACAACTGACATTTAAAAAAGATATGTAATAAATGACAAAACGCAAAAATTTCGGTCAGTTTACAAATTATTCTAGTTTTTACTCTATTTCTTGATCGAGCCCTTTGAAGTCAAAGATCTAAAAAATAATGGGTTTTACAGAGTTCACAGGACGTTGTTTTGATATGTTTCGAGGCATTAGATTGATTGAAAAACTAGTTATCGTTTAAAAAGGAACCGTGCTTCAATCCGTAAAATTTTGGGAACAAGTATTTTATTTACCAAAATTATGATGCATTTATGAATGGATATGATCAATTGCTTGTTATCTACATATATAAGTGGATCTACCATACCTACACATTAAATATAGAAATTTTAATGATACGCAACATTATATAGAAATATTAATAAAATCAATCATTAAAACATTTAAAGCTGGAAGCAATTTCATCATATGAGGTGATTTATAAATAAACTATTAAGTTTATACGTAGGAATAACTCAAATTATATTATAAACTATGAAAACCATTTAATTCATCATCATGCACTATTGATATCAATATATTTTCATAAATTATGTTATATAGTGATAAAAAATATTTATTGTACTAGATTTTGATACATGAAATGATTACAAAAAACAAATTTCTATTAAATAACCACTTAGATAATAGTGAACTTTATAAAAACTCTATTTTGTACAAGTAGTGTATAGAATCATATTTTTAAAGCAATTTAATTGCAAAAAGGGTGAATGTTTTACGTTGAATATTAAGATTTTCTAAAGAATCCAAAAATGTTTGATTTGTCCAATCCTGCTGTTCTTTGAATTTATATTAAAAAAAGCATTCAAATAAATTTTTGCGGGAATATTTTTTTTTAATTTTGTACCTAGTTCCTTAAGTTTTGACTTTCACTTTCGCCGATATAACTTGAATATTAAAAATTAGAGATAGTTTAAATTACAATTTGCTATTTCTCCGCGGTGATTTGTCGAAATTAATCTAAAATACCACTGTTTCTGACTTATTGATTTTTTTAAATGTCATCAAGATAAGTAAACAAAAACACTCGATTTTAATAAATGTTAAAAAGAGGTCCTTTGTGAACATACAAATCCCAAAAATTGATCATAATTACTTAGGCTGGTGATAATATTTTTAAAATCGTTCAAAATAATCTAAACAAATAGCCACTTACCTAAAATAGCAACGTCCTGCGGAATTCACATTAAGTTGGAAAGTTTTGGTATTATACACTCATCACCTGAAACAATATTTTTGCATTAGACACAAACTTACAGAAAATGAATAATAAGATAAACTTGGATAAAAAAAATGTTCTAATTCGAAGTTTCGTAATTGGATTTATTCTTAGAAATTTTGTACAAAACTAACCTAGTAATTTTGTCAAAGTTGAGTTTCGTTATCACGGATATCTCCAAACTGGATTAAATTCAACGACTAAACACCAAATTTAGCTATGTTTTCTGCATTATAGGTTGTGCTTTAATTTTATTGGTCTCTAAGGGCGACAACTATGGAATAGTAATTGTGCTGATATTGAAATAAAAAAGAATTATTCCTACATTGTTTACCACGTTTAGCCAACTTCTAAGCCAACTTTTAAATTTTGAATAATTAAAATTAATTGCACGCGTGAAAAAAAGCCTAAATAAAAAATATAACAATATATTAAAATAATTTGGGTGTATAATTTTAAAGAACATGGACGACCTGGAAATAAAGCTTTTATAACTTTTACAACTAACAGATGAAACTTAGAACTAATGTCGATAATCCATTTTAGCTTGAGAAACTTGGGGCTAAGTTGATTACAACTTCAGGATACAACATACAATTCCTTCAAACAAAACTTCAAGAATGAGCAATCGCCTTGGTGCCTTACGGTGTTTCAGTCAGAATGGTTAGATTAGTTTAAACCAGCCATTGAAGTAAAAATGTCTCTGTGAGGTGTAAGTACTTCTGCAGATTTGTAGTGTTGTGAGGATTGGGAAATAAATAGAGCGTCTGATCGAACCCGTAAGGAGGAATTACTTCATGGTTGCAAACAATATGAGTCGATCTGACTGTTTGTTATTGACAAGTGGAAAAATCCACTTGGTTTCCAGGAAATAAAATCAGTTGATGCAGATTACAAGCATAACAAAAAAGCGTGGATGGCTAGCAAATCTTGCTAAAAGTGGTTGATGAAGTTAGACAAAATTTTGCTGCTTACGAGGAAAAAATTCAAACATTTGTTGCGCACAATAAGAACGTTAAAGAACAACTAAACAACATTAAACTAAAACATTGCCTTTCCAAATGACGTGCATTTACAGATCTGAGATTTATAAGAATCTTAAAACGCCTTATAGAAACTCAACTGTATAGTAGAGGCAACACCTGTAACTGTGATGCAAGTGGCAATCTGTCTCTAGAAGGAAGTTCTGTTAAGGACGAATTGGGGTAGATCTAGATAACTGCGATGAAGGAAGATGCTCTTCCGTTATCAGAATTAAGAAACCTGTAATACTCATACAAAACTATATGGACTGATGAAGGTATACATACAATGGGTTTCCCACCAGCCGAAGACGTTTTAGAAAGCATTGGTGAAATATTATACCAATAAATATTTGAAGCTAAAGATATTCTAAACAAAGTTCAACATCCTATACTCTTTTATTGTTAGATCTGACGAAGATGAAAGCGAAGCAAACTATTGCAAAACTTATGCCAATTTTTTTGACTACTATCGATATCAATTTTCATTCTTCCGCTTGACAGAAGTGAGAAAATCGTGGCAGGATAACGTTTTTATCTCAAACCTTTGACCACATGCGACACTTATGCTTATCGTTTATTGATGCTTGGTTGTATCATAGAATTCATTTAGCCGACATGGCAGAGGCAAGAAAATCGGAGCAAAACATTTTTTTACAGAAAATGGATAAGACTTTTTCCTATATTAGCTACGCTGTTCTCTCGTCAGTGTATTTAACAACAACACTATTTTCAACACCTTCCAGGCACAAGCGAAATAATGGTCTAGTAGGATAAGCGTTCTCAAAGCTGTTTTCGTAAAATCGAAGATGTCTAATGATCTTGAGTCCGAGTTTACCAAAACTCTTTTCGAAGATATGCGGCATTGAAATATATGAATTATTGAGTTATATACCTAAACAAAATGAATCGGTATATATGTGTTTCTAAGTATAAAACTCAAGACCGATTAGACCAGTTTGGCCTTTTTTTTCAAAAACTCTTTGAAGTCCAATTATTGTTCTTATGAAAATAAAAATTGCAAAAGTTGTTCAGAAAATTGAGAAATTGTGAAAAACTGAAAGTCATTTTTATGGATGAACCGATTTGGCTAAACATATATATTTTTTTAATATTCCTAATAGCCTCAGTAAGGTTTTTAGGAAAGAAAAATTGGAAAAATGGGTGGTTGTTCAATTAGGCCCCTGAAGGATTATGACTAGGGTGGTCCAATAAAGTTAATTTCTATGCATTTCATTTGACCTGATCTTTGGAGTGGGTTCGTAAAAAACTCAAGGGTATACGCAAAATGTGTATTCAAAAGCTCTATAATAAACTGTTTATAAAAAACTGCAAGAAAGAGCAATGCCGGGCACTACAGGAGGTTTTGCTTATTTCTGATGACATTGGTGGTAAAAGCTTTGCTTACTTTTGCTGACAAGGGGGGGGGTAAATAATTGTAATAAACAACGGCCAGAAAAATATTGTGAAGGTACTGGGAATGTGAATGTAAGAAGGCTATTAATTCTATCCACAAATTTGCCAGTTCTAAAATCTGCCGCCTGAGGCTGAAACCTACTCAGCCTGCGGCAGTGTTTTTAGAACCAAATTTCAAAATATCTTTAAAACTAATAAGAAGCTGTTATTTGTTACTTTTTACTGGAGGTAAATTATAAAAATTGAAAAATATTTTTCTCTGAATTTGTTTGTGTGTAAAAAAGATGGAACGTATAGTCTACTCGTAGTAGTATGAGTACAAATTTAATGCAAATTACTAGGGTGGTTCCTGTAGTACCCACGGCCCGGCCTAAAAATGGCGGTAGTTGTTTTATAAATATCAGTGTATTAGAAAGTACAATCTACCATCTAAGAACCATTAATTTCAAGTTTGAAGGCGCCATGTTGTTTAATATTTGTTTGGCAGCCATCAATAGTGAATGTTTTACAGTAAGTTTGTGAAAATGGAGAGATGGTATAGAAAATTAATGAAACCAAAGGGGCAATCAGATCACGTTAGAGACAAAAGACTAATCGAAATAATGGACTGAAAAGGCTGAACTGGCTCCAAATAAGGCGAAGGCCGTTCCATCTACAGACAAGGCCATGCTGTCGGTTTTTTAGGATAAGCGGGTTATAATTTTCATTGGCTATCTTGAAAAAGGAAAAAACATCAACTGCGAGTATTATGCGAATTTATTGCCACGTTCCAGTAAAAAAATCAATCAAAAACGGTTGCATTTGTGAAAGAAGAAAGGGTTGTTTCATCAAGACAATGCACCAGCTCACAAATTCATTATTGCAACGGCCATAATTAATGAATTAAAGTTTGAATTGCGACCTGTTCGGCAGTTTGAACCCCCTCGGATAATTTTCTGTCTCAAATCTTGAAAAAATGGTCAAAAGTTTTCCAATGATGAATAAGTGATGTCGGCAGTTAATGGTTTTTTTGAGGGATGAAACAGTTCTTATTATAAAAAGGGTATCGAACTTATTGAACCTAGCTGGGAAAAGTGTTTAGAGCTGAAAGGAGATAATATTGAAAAAAAAATTTCTTTGTTGGGCCGGGTACTTTTGGGACCATCCTCGTATGCCTAAGGAAATATCGCAGAAGTTATTTATCACCATTATTTAATGCTGATTAAGATATTCTCATAGAAAAATTACACAAAATATAACTATTCTGATGTCATTTATAGACCGCATGTAACCTTGTAGCGGCGCATTACGGATTAAATCACGTTTCATAAAGAATTTGCAGTGTTTGAAAATTTTGTTGCATATCGAAAAGTTATTACACTCCTCCTCTACACTTCTGATTTTTTTTGATGATAAATCAAGTGAACCTTTAATAAATTCTGCAGATAAAAGCTGGTATCAAAATACTTTGTATGAAAGAAGGTTAAATAGAACTTAAAAAGTCCTACGGCAGCAAAGTAAGTGCAATGATCCGAGCCGAAGAACGGAGAACACGGCCAACAAAGAATGCAGTCACCTGAAGAATGCAAAATCAACAGAAAGATAACTAAGACCAGTCGAACGGATTGACGACGCACGTCTTTGAGAATCCGATACGAATGTACTCCTTGGAATGCGAAACGTAGGTCCTTGATCGCTAAATTCTAAGGAAAATGTTATATTAGGTTGGCAGCCAGATTTAAAGTGGAATTCGAACTAAATATGGGATTGAGATGGTGTTCACTTTTTGTAAGTAAAAGGCAGGTCGGCAATAAAACATCAAATGTAATGAATGAATAAATTCAAGTATAGGAGGAACACACATTGGTAAATATTTGGTTGCATTATTAATAATATGATATTCCAAAAGAGTTTTTGAGATTGTGTTTACCTATCTTTTCCTTGGTCTACCGATACTTTACATTTATAATTACTTAGTTTAACTGGTAGGCGACCTTCCGCCATTCTGTCTAAACTATGCTTTCCATTTATTCGTTGAGTTTTTCGTTCATATCGAAAATTTCCAACTTGTTTCTAACATCTTCATTATTTATTATTCCAGGCCTGAACAATTTTTTGTTCTCCTTAAAAAATTCATTACTTGTGTTTGTTTACATTGTTCTTGCCAAAATGTTGTTATACATGTTTCACAGCTATAACTGATTGTTGGTACAGATTGCCTTGTAAAATTTGAGCTGTGTTCTCGATTTATGTTCAAAGAATTTTATTTTCTTTAAGATTATTGTAATACCAAATCACTTGGTTATATGTTATAATTAGTACAAGTCTTCTTTTTTAGCAGTCAGCACCAGGTCTTCTAAGTATATTAGGGAGTTATGAAAGGTGATTTATCAATCGCTAATCCAATTTTGTATTTTGCCTTCCAAGTCTGTTTTTAATTATGCTTTGAATTGTTTTAAGTGTTTCGTGTAATCTTCTCCGATGATAGTTCCACACAACAGATTTCTGTTGTTTAGCAAAATCTATGATTTGTTGTATTGCAAATTGATTTTCCTTTCCCAAATCTCATTTGCTGTTCATTTATCAAATGTTTTCGTTATGGGATTAAATTTGCAAATATTTTGCAACCGGTATTTATTAAATTAATTTTCCTATTGTTTTATTACAATAATTTTTGTGTCCAATATTAAAAAACATTTTGCGGAAGTTTCTTGACTAAACCGTGTGCTTACACATGTTTTTTGTAGTTTTAAGTGCTTTAGTCAATCAATGTTTATAAATTTTACTCTACGTACTTCAAAAGTTATTGGGTATTTTATGTTCTATCCCTTCTGTCAACTACAGTTGTTGATTCTGTGTCTTCTTTATTATGTTATTATCGTTTCGTCTAAGGTTTTTTTTTATTTCATGAACAAATGATTTTTATCTATCTTCTATTACAGAATAAATATTTCTAAATGTACATTCTTTATCCGAGTATCCTTCTTAATCATACAAGCCATAGCAGCCTTAGGATTATGGTTATAAATGCATTTTTATTCTCTTTAAGTACACTTAAAAGAAAATATTAGACATTGGTGATCCCTTCTTCTTCATTTATGAGAACATGCCAGTTTATTTGTAAAGCAATTTCTGGAAAAGCAAATTCATTTTTTGTTTCAAGTTATATTGACTTGCAAAACATTTCCATGAAAATGCAACGTTATTCAGAAGTCCAGATGGGATAGTTACATCCAGATAATTTAATAACCTATATGTGGGGAAAATAATCTGAAGTCAGAAAGTTAGTGCATATGTATTTTCTGGAATGCCCATCTCATTGAAGATATTGACATTGCCATTTCATATCCGGTGTCAATTTGCCCAAATATTTTAAAAGAAGTTTATTCGACGTAAAATTATGTGAAGCATCACGTGAAAATTATGTATTTTCGAGTGATATCAATTTTTTACAAAATCTGTTTCTAAAATGTCCGATGAAAAAAAAGAGGAACAGTGGACAACATGTATCCGTTGAACATTGATCAATTAGGGATTTATGTAAAAGAAGAATAAATCAAATGATGGAACAAATCGACACAGAAATGGAAATTGTGGTAAAGTAGTCAACCGTAAGTCGAAAATGTAGAAAGAAAATCAAGCTACAGTTAACCTTTAACTGTGGACGTCACAATATTGTAACATGTCCATGGACGCGAGGTCTCACAGACCGCTATAAGTTTTGATTTTTTAAAAGTAAAAAATTGTTTTAGTTTTACTTATTTATTTTTTATTTACATTAGAGACATCAAAATCAAAGAATATAACAATAGTTTAGCTTATATAAACTTTTTTTCTTATATATTTATATAAATAATATTTTAGGCACTTTTTAGCCTAAATTTACCTGAGATAAAAAAAAACTATAACTTGAAAAATAATAACTTTTCATAAACCAAGGGTAATTATCTGTAACTATAAACTATACTGAACATAAAAAACAAAAAATCAACTTCTTAACCTAAAACATAAAAATTCTGACATGGGTCAAAAATCAGTAAAATTATTGACATTCATTGCACAAAGGCTTGGAACACTGAAGGCATATCGCTTGTTTACAACTAACACAAGTGTAGTTAGTCTTCCTCTTTAGTTTAGGTGGACAGATTCTACAGGTCTTTCGCTTTAAGGATTCGATTTCCAAAGAAGGAGGCTCTTCTGAAGATAAGTCTGCTCCTAAAACTCGCTTTAGTGTCAAATTCAATTCCTTGGGCAAATTTGAGTTGATGACGCGTCTTTGCATATGAGGCACGACCAAGGATCTTGCTAACTTCTTGAGAAAATCTCCTCTTTCTATTTGTTTAGACAAGTGCTGATTGTGTAGAATATGAGCATTTACACCACACAAGTCCAGAACTCTAAAAAACACAACCATAGGCCACCTTCTAGTTCGTCGACTGCTTGAATAAATAGAGCATTTCTTGTCTGTCTCATCCACTCCTCCTTTGGTACAGTTATAATACTGAATAATTTCAGGTTTATTGATGCGATCGTCGATGGTGTTCCTAAAGTCTTGTCTGCTATCTGTTCCGGCACTTCTTGGTCACTATTATGTTGTTCTATGATGTCTGTTTCATACACTAAACAATCACTAATGTTGTCTTCATTATCTGACTGATCTGACGCTAAAAGTAAGGTACTGACTTCGTTTTCAAAAGAAGGATCGTTGACACGTAATATTTTGCATGCTTTTGTGATAGCGACGGTGACCTTGAAGATCGTTTACAAGCAGAAGTACTTGGCTTAATGTTTTGTGACATTTTGATTATAAACTATTTAAAACAAACAAAATCGCATTATTATTTTTTGTAAGGGAACCATGGACATGCGGTCTCACATACCGCGATCGAAATTAAAAACAAAATAACTCACCCAATTTACAGCCGGTGACACAACCTCTCGCCTTCGCAGACGTTTTGACACTAAAACCGAAGCTACTAAGCGCGGCAGGTACGGGGAACGCGGGGAAGTGGGGTAAACGCGATTTTTGAAATCCCAAGCGGTCTGTGAGACCGCGCGTCCATAGTTAAAGGTTAAGAGAAGGAGACGCAGGAAAAGGAAAGTTCTAAGACCAGAACGACTAAACAAAGAGAGCTAAACATAAAAATAAATAAGCATACATTAGGAGTCACCCAATGACTACTAATATAATGGACCTGCCTATTAACATTAAAAATGGGTTGAAAGATGTTTGCCGGAAAATAGTAAACAATTGGGTAACGAGGCCAAACTTCTTTCCATTGTAACCACTGAGACGTAAATATAGGTATATGCACGCATTGACTAAACGCCTGAACGGCGATACTTTACGCCGTTTCTGTACAGCAGGCAACAATGCAAAAGTTTGCGTATTTACATTTTGATTTGAGGTTAACTTCGTAATTTATATTTTTTTGTTGGGTTGAAACTTTTTTGAAATCAGTGATTATTTTGTATCATTGTAAAAACAATAATAAAATGTTATTTCAGTGTTTTACATGCAGGGCAACGGTATATTCGTTTGCAGAATTATCTTCCACCTGTACCTGTAAGTGTCAAATGTAATATGTAATGTAGTTTGGACGCTACTGTCGGAGCCTGAATATTTGTAAACAAATGTCTCTTTCTATTTTTGTCTCATGTTTCAACTCATTTTTCGTTTGGTCGTATATGAGAGGGCCGGGTCCATTTGTATTAGTAGTCATTGGAGTCACCCATTAATCATATAAGTTCCAAATACGATAGGGGACATTGGATAACACCGCTATTGATCAAAGCGATGCAGGGAGACTTATTGTTACATATAAAGTTTATATTTCCTGCAAACATGCCCTTGAATGCCTTGCTGTGAGCTCTTGTATGACAACACATGAAGTAACTGACTGATCTTTTCAAAATCATATTTCTTTGCCTCTATCAAATTTGATAACCACACATTAAGACACGATAAGTGTTGTTAAAATTGTGCTTTGAAAAAGCCGGATAAGGTGAGAGATGTAAATATATTTTTTCAATGAAAATCACTTCATATCACATTATTAAAATCCTCTTGCATTTTTAGGCGGCCTATTAACCTTCAGTAATATTGCGCAATATAGATGATTGCACAATATTATTAGACGTGTTTGAGCGAGCAAACAATATTGCGTAATAAAATTTAAGTTATTACGCAATATTGTTTCCTTGCACCGTGTAGGGTTGATCACAATATTCTTTAGTTTACTGATTGGAGCGGTTGCGAATAGTTGTCACGTTTAGCATAGGGCCGCGTGTTAAAATAGAGAAGTGTATAGTAAAAGATAAGGAAAGGGAGTTTTTAATCGAGTGTATAGAATTATATAGAGGTTTACCGGCTTTGTGGCATACAAAATAAACTTTATCATGACCGTTGGTGTTCAAAGAGGCTATTCAATATTATTGCACAATAAAAATATTGAGCAATATTACTGTAGGTGTATAGGATGCCTTAGAAATATATACACAGACTTTTACAGTTTTAGAAAATCACCTTCGGCAAACATGACTTAAATGTCATATAATCTCGAGTTGTTCGCAATCAGCACATTTAATAAGTACAGTTTTTTATTGTACATTCCATTATGAAATATACCGTAAATATCGAAAAAAAATTAATAAAAAAAAAAACAAATATTTGATATGTGGTGCAGTAGCACCTAACCAATGTATCATAAGGAGGAAAGTGTGTAAAAGTGCCGTAAAATTTCGCGCATGATTACCGGATGACCCTTAATACGTCAAACAGAAACAAAAAATGTTAAATTAATGGAAAGGCAGGTATATAAACAATAAGCGCATCGATTATACGCGACATATACGCAGATATCCTCGATAGGCAATCACTTCCATATAAGGTTATAAATAATGAAGCCATGCATAAAGATATTGAAGTTTTGCATCTCAATAACAATGTAACAATGCTAATAAAGGACTGCATTTCAAAAACTATCAAGAAAACCAAAAGCAATAAAAATAGTGCGACATAAACAATGTTACATTTCCTGTTTGTAGTTGCTTTGAAAACTGCTATTAAAATTTCAATATTCAGTTTCCATATACAAAAAAAACCTAAAGTATTTGAAAAGATATTTGTTTACAGCTAAAATTCCTTCTCTATCTGCTTACGAGTTAAATGCGAGATAAAATGAAAAATACTCGTACTTTTGTATGTTGAATGTGTACTGGAATTCCGCGTATGATAATGTTTTATGCACATTTAAAATTCAAATTATATATAACTTCAGCATTCCAAGCGAACAGCAAATTCCTACAAATGAACACTGTCCCATTATTGAGAACGCAGGTGATGTAATTACACGTGAGTACTGAAAAACAATTATGTTCATCAAGAATTCCCCTTCAATTATTTAACTAACGAAAACTTTAACCACAATTTGACAGTAAACAATTTTTATTACTAAATCTAATCACATCTCAATATTGTTTGTCTTTCAAATAATAAGATATTCATTACTGCTATCTTAAGCCCCGTAACCAACATGCTAAAATATACCTTCAATTCCCTTGATCACAAGTGAGTTTAACACCGTATATAGCGCATCTGTATGGTTTTTGCTATCTTGATGGCGAATAGCAATAATATGTAAGAAACAAAATCATAAAATCAAATAGCCGATTCATACATTATATTATACAAAAAAATAAAAGAAGAATTCACTTTACTACAAGAGTTTTTTATAAAATAACTGAATTTAGAGCAGAAAGATTTTTTAAATACTATTAAGTTCTATAGATACAAAAATTCGTAATCTGTTGAAATAAAAATGATGGTATTGTTATTGGCCAGAGCTGCTGCCCATGTAATTTAATTAATTTTGAGTACGCAGTGCATTTTATATAGTCATCAGTTATAGCATGAACTAAGGGTTTTTCTTTTGGAATGCTTTAATCACATCTAAACTGTTGCTTTGCTTAGGCTAGCTTATGCCATCTGATGCCTTCAACTGCTTAAACTGTATTGAAGTTTGGAGAAATATTTACCATATGCACGGCAACGTTGCGAATGCATCTGTATAACACAATAAAGTGTGTTCCCCAATATCAAGCAAGATATTTGGAGATTGCAACGTACGCAAGCGCATAGACCGTGCGACTTTTTCACGGGCGCCTGTCCACGGTCAGCTGCTGGTTTCGAATCTCTCGACTTCACGCCATTCTTCCTTAGCAATTGTTCGCCTTTGTAGTACTTCCTATAGTAGAATCGAGTGTGCTGTGACTGGTCGCCCACTGTGGTTCAGTTGTCGCCGCCGTCGCAGCATTTCTTTCATATCGCATTCATCACGGCTACTCTGATGACCTGAATTGCTCAAAGAAGATAGGCGATTGCGAAAAAGTAAAAAATTGTAATCCACGAAAAACTTTAAAAGATATTTGTGTATTTTTATAATAAACAAAAATACAATAAAATCAATGAATATTTGACTTATGAAATTTTTTCCAATTATTTATTTGATAAATATTGTTTGCTGCAGCTTCACAACTGAATAAGAAAGGAAACAACAAGTGCAAATTAAAAAATAATAAATATATAGTTTGTATACGTCAAACAAAATTCCTGGATTCAGTATGAAATTCTGACAACAAAATATTTATTAATAGCGTGCATGCCCTCCACCGGTGTTAAAAACACCTCTACATCTTCGTAACTAGAAGTGTGGAATGTTTTCTTTGGAATAACCATCTAGATTTCTGTAAAGTCTAGTACTGACTAGTAGTCCACGTTGAGCGATTTGTCTATAGACCGCCCAGCGGTTGTCCCGAGACACGGTATATAGGCCGTCTAGAGACTCAGTTCTTTGTCTCTTCTTGTGTCCACCCTACGATGTGTATTTCTCAATCACAGTCCACCATGGAGGACATTGTTTTTTGCGGAATGAGTACCTGCTTAGTGCTAATTACACGTGAAAGAAAGCTGAAACGGGGGAAGTGCTCCCAGAAGCACCTAGGTTCCGTAATGCATTTTTAAATAAATTAAAGACTGGTTAGACCGCAGGGTTGAATTTCACCCGGCTGGCGCCCACTGATTTTGAAGATTTGCTTCCGATGGTTAGAGAGATATAATTAAGCAATATACGACATTTAGAGTGCGTTCCTAGCAAGTGGAGACTTATTTACGAGCCACAAACAATAAGACCCATGGTAGTGTTCAATTAACTTTAAAACTTTCTCGTTAGACCACAGGTTTCCTAATTAACTGTAACCAGTCGAACTGCACCACTCTGTAGCTGAAGACAAGGACGGGTCGCGTCTCGCTCTCTAGGCGCCGAGAGGGAACAACACTGTCAAATGTTACCCAAGATGTCTAAGGTTGCAACAGGTAGGCCCGTAGGCGGAGAGTGGTCAATAGGGGTGTACTAGCAGTGATCTGACAATATCTTCTCACATATCCAATTCAGTTACAAAAAAAAAATATTACTTATTCATCCACTGCTACATAGTCATTCAGAGATTCTATTTGGCGAACACCTTCTTCAAGAAGACCTATTAAAATTTCTCTACACTAGCGAATGTAAATTCTACTAGTGCAGTCATCTTTTTTTAATATAGTTGTAGCAAATACCTTTCAAAGGCATTTTAATTACATAAGTCAGTGTTGCTCTACCATTGTCTAATGGTCGATACCTTGTATAACTGACCATCAGATGATCACTGTAAACATGAACATATGTCACAAAAACCGAATAACCGAATAATATCCTTGGCTTTTTATTATCTACGTTGCACAACGATAAATAGTGTTTGACAGTTCTGAAGTGTGGATAAAAAGTGTGAATGGGTACAAATCTGAAAGTTCTTAATTTACTATCTAACTTTTCGCTGTATTACGCAAAAGTGACTTTCGGCTATTTTTTGTAAACTCTTAATATTTTGATAGTCGATAATCTCTCTTTTTTTTTCGTTTTACAACTCCTCACAGTTGATTTTTTACATAACATTGGTATAAAATTGCAATAATCATGTAAAAGGGAAAAAATAAAACGTTGAGGGGCTATATACCACAATCAAAGGACGTTTAGACTTTGTGTCCATTGAAACTTTTGACATAGATGTATTTAGAACTATAAAATATCATAGTTTAAAAAAAATCTTACGAGACAGCGTAAAGGATCGAAATGTTAACATTGAGGACCTGTACACCGAAAACCAAGACTTTCATATTTATGCCCCTGGAAACATATAATCTACGCGTTCATAACTATCAAATTATACAGTATCAAAAAAATTTGCCGAAAGCCACTCTCCATATGAATTCTGCAGTCATGTTGATACGCTGTAAATAGTTGTACAGGTCTTACAAATTTCAAGAAACAATTGCCTGTGTAACCAACTGTCAGAGATGTAATTTTAACCAATAGTGGCACAATTTATAAGAACCGAGAAATAAAACAGCTGTAACAGTAGAGTATCAGCATTCTGAAAGCAACAAAATTTGTCGTTACTTTGTTGCTTTATGAAGTTGTTTTAAAAAACAAGCATACTGACTACATTTCATGAGCAATGATATGAGTATTAAGCTGCAGAAGTTATAGCTGTTGCTGTAAC